>SJYV01002879.1:0-25532 GCA_006410875.1 Neotragus pygmaeus | reverse complement strand
GAATCAAGATTGCCGAGAGAAATATCAGTCATCTCAGATATGCAGATGACACCACCCTTATGGCAGAAAGTGAAGAGGAGCTCAAAAGCCTCTTGATGAAAGTGAAAGAGGAGAGTGAAAAAGTTGGCTTAGTCCATGGAAGAAAAGTAATGACCAACCTAGAGAGTATATTCAAATGCAGAGACATTACTTTGCCAACTAAGGTCCTTCCAGTCAAGGCTATGGTTTTTCCTGTGGTCACGTATGGATGTGAGAGTTGGACTGTGAAGAAGGCTGAGCACCAAAGAATTGATGCTTTTGAACTGTGGTGTTGGAGAAGACTCTTGAGAGTCCCTTGGACTGCAAGGAGATCCAACCAGTCCATTCTGAAGGAGATCAACCTTGGGATTTCTTTGGAGGGACTGATGCTGAAGCTGAAACTCCAGTACTTTGGCCACCTCATGTGAAGAGTTGACTCACTGGAAAAGACTCTAATGCTGGGAGGGATTGTGGGCAGGAGGAGAAGGGGACGACCAAGCATGAGATGGCTGAATTGCATCGCGGACTCGATGGACGCAAGTCTGAGTGAACTCCGGGAGATGGTGATGAACAGGGAGGCCTGGCATTCTGCAATTCATGGGGTCGCAAAGAGTCAGACACGACTGAGGGACTGAACTGAACTGAACTGAACTTAAAAATGTATCCTCCACTTTCTGATTTAAGGCGACCAACCCCACCACCACCTCTGGTTGTGCCTCCACACTTTGCTTCCAAAGTCTCCCAGAGCATTGCCTAAGGCTGAAGAAGACAGAGAGATTTTTTTTTAAACAAAGGGAATTTTAAAACAGAGCCTGCTCCTTGCAGAAAACTCCTTCAGGGGGGCCTCAGCCAAGCAAAAAATAAAGAGGAGAAAAAGAAAAAGAAAGAAAAATCATCGTAATAAAAAGAATTTTACAAATAAAAAAATATTTCTCTTATGGTCACAAGGGGCATTTTTGCCGGCAATGTCCTGCTAAACAGAGACAACAAGCTGTGCCAATCAACCTCAGGTAGCTCAGGACTGGAACTCAGTTCCACCACCTCAACAAAACTAACACCAGATAGCCTCACTATTAAAATCCTTACAGAGGTTAACGGTCCATTACCGACAGGTTTGGTGGGAATTATATTAGGCAGAAGCTCTTTAGCCATGCAAGGCCTTACAATTATCCATGGAGTAATTGATTCAGACTATACAGGAGAAATTCAGATAATGATTTCACCCCCAACTAAAACATTACAAATACATCAGGGACAAATACCTCAGCTTTTAATTTTGCCTTACCACACTGCAATTGGGCTTACAGCTACTCAGAATGAATGCATACAGCTACTCAGAATGAAAGGCAAGACAAAGGATTTGGGTCTAGTGACATGGTTTTCTGGTAACAGAAATTACTCAGAAATGCCCTATGAAAACTATTCTGGTCAGTGGCTAGTCTATTGTGGGACTATTAGACACAGGAGCAGATGTTTCTTGTATTTTAGGAAAAAAACTAGCCCTGCTCCTGGCCCACACATACTACTGAAAATGAGTTGGTGGGATTAGGAAGAGCCCCCACAGTAGCTAAGAGTGCAAAAATATTAGATTGGCAGTTTGATGATACTCGTGGAACTTTCCAACTGTATGTCGTTCCTTCACTCCCCTCTACCTTGTGGGGGAGGGAAGTACTGTCTCAAATGGGAGTGTTACTTTTTAGCCCCGATGATAAAGTGACCTCTCAAATGCTTCAAATGGGCTATGATCCATCAAAAGGATTGGGTAAACAACAGACAGGAATAATTGAGCCAATTTGCCCAACTCCTCAACAGCTATGTACTGGATTGAGGTATCCAAATTTATAATGGAGGCCATTGTTTTTGCTGTCGACCCCATTACATGGAAATCTCAAGACCCAGTGTGGGTGGAACAATGGCCTCTGCCTAAAGAAAAATTACTGGCAACTAAAATGTTAATTTCTGAACAACTGGAATTGGAATATATTGAGCCCTCCGATAGCCCCTGGAACACTCTTATTTTTGTTATTTAAAAAAAATCTGATAAATGGCGACTTTTACAGGATATGGGAGTAATTAATGCCACCATGGAGGATATGGGGCCCTTACAACCTGGGCTCCCTTCCCCAGTAGCCATTCCAGAGGGATATAATGTAAATGTGATTGATTTACAAGACTGTTTTTTCACCATTCCCTTAAGTGCTGAGGATAAAAAGTGATTTGCCTTTAGTCTGCCATCAGAAAATCTTAAACAGCCTTATTTAAGGTTTCAATGGAAAATGTTACCTCAGGGAATGAAAAATAGCCCTACCTTATGTCAAAAATTTGTCAATGCCACTTTAGAAAATATTAGAGCTAAATATGAGCAAGTATATATGATTCACTATATGGATGATATTTTAATAGCTCATCCAGATAGAGCTCATTTACAAATAGTCCTTCAAGATTTAACTCAGGCATTGTCAGCTAGAGGCTTAAATTTTGCCCCAGAGAAAATTCAAACTAATCCACCCATAACTTACTTAGGAAGGGTTATAAATTCAGAAACAGTGACTCATGCCCCACTACAATTAAGAAAAGACCATCTCATTACTTTAAATGATTATCAAAAACTTTTAGGTGATATTTATTGGTTTAGGCCCTATTTAAAATTAACCACTGATGAATTAAAGCCTCTTTTTAACATTTTGCGTGGGGATTCTGATCCAACTTCAAAAAGACAATTGACTATTGAGGCTCGGGAAGCCCTAGGCAAAGTAGAAAATGTCTTATCTGATAGCTATGAAAAAATAATTGATTTAGCAGCAAATTTTCAATTCCTTTGCCTAGCAACCCCTACTGTACCTATGGGAGTTTATAGCAAAACGGCCCCCTAGAATGTGTCCATCTTCCTGCTCAAGCTAAAAAAGTAGTGGCTTCTTATCTAAGCTTGATAGCTACATTGATATTAAAAGGAAGAAAGCAGAGCATTGAGTTATTTGGTAAAGAGTCATCAGAAATTTCAATTCCATATAATAAGGAACAGCTTGATGCTCTTTTAACGTTTGATGAAAATTGGCAGATTGCTATAGGAAATTATTTTGGTCAAATTTTGCATCATTTACCCTCCCAGTCATTTTTCCTGTTAGATGCAAACAGTTCCCTATTCCAGATGCTCAGATAGCTTCTGACGGGTCGGCTAATGGAAAAGCTTCTTATAAGGATGTAATACAACATCTCTTTACTTGTTTTTCATATTTGGGTCTGCCAAAAACTTTAAAAACTGATCATGTCCCTGCTTACACTTCTAAGTCTTTCCAAGAATTTTGTATAAAATTTCAAATAAAACATAACACAGGCATCCCCTATAATCCACAGGGACAAGCCATAGTGGAAAGAGCACCCCAGACAATTAATATACAAATTCAAAAACTAAAAGAAGGGGAATTTAAGTATAGTTCTCCCCATCAAATCTTGCAACATGCTCTCTTTGTAATAAATAACCGAAACGCTGATTCATCTGGAACCACTACAATGCTTCATCATTGGTGTCTGGAGCAACAAAATGTAAAGCCATTGGTAAAATGGAAGAACCTCCTCTCCAGAAAATGGAAAGGTCCTGACCCATTGTTAACTAGCGGTTGAGGATGTGCTTGTATTTTTCCACAGGACGCAGGTTCGCCAATTTGGATCCTGGACAGACTGATTTGCCGTGTTGCAGTCCCCCAGACATCCAGTTCCCCCATTGGAGTTGAGGATGACTCCCTCATCTGGAGTTGAGGCCAGAACTTCAGGGTAACTCTCCAGTGCTGACATGGATCTCGGGATTCCTATGGTTTCAACAGGGGAGTCAAGCCTTGTCTCTTGTGGAGAAATGCAAGTCCACTATTGTCTTGATCTGTAAAAGAAGTGTCAGGCTTCCTGTCGAGTTGACATAGGAATCTGTGGCTTTCTCTCAAGGTGCCACAGGGCTATCACACATGCCATCGTGATTTGAGTCAATACTCAGGGTGACAGTCGAGTCACTGCATGGAATCAGCTGTATCTGGAGTGGATTGGAGCATCGGGGTGTTTGGAATTGTGGAATGAACCCTGGTGTTCCTCTCGAGTTTCAAGTTGAGAGCACCTCCTCTTGAGGTGTGACAGGAATGCCGGGACGAGAGAAATAGACCCTCATCTCAAGATGAGGAGGAAAAAATGGGGCTCTTCTTGAGTTGTGGTGGGACACTTGAGGTACCTCTCGAGTGGAGATGAATATGTCAGGGAACTTCTTGAGTTGTGTAAAGAGTGTCAAGGACCCTTTCGAGGCTCAAGAGGGAAGGTAGGATTTTTTCCGAGATGCTGCAGAGGAAAAGGGTCTCCTCTCGCATTGAGGGAAGAATCTTCTGGTTTTTCTCTAGTTGCAGCAGGAAACTTGGGGTTCCTCTTGAGTTACGATGGTGACCTCAGGGACCTGCTCATGTTGCCTCAGGAATATCAAGTCTCCCTGTGTCTGGGTCCAGCCCCTGTTGAACCCAGGGTATCCTAAGAGGGACGGCATCACCATCTGGAAAGTATTTTTAGAGATCTAGAGGGATATAAGGAAGGAATGTTACAGTTAAGAATATAGAGGAGAGAAAGAGGCTGATATTCCTTGGTTTACGCAGAAAATCAAGAAAGCTCCAGACAATGAACTTTCTCTGTTCACGTAGGCCGCAGGCACCCTCTCATTCTCTCGAAGGAGTGAAGACACAGAGCACCTTCCCCGTCAGGTTTTAGAAGTCCAGGCAAAAAATTGAACACAGAGAGCCTCTGTGCTCCAAGGGATCAGCCTGAAAAGGAGAGGGAGAAAAAGAGAGAGAAAAAAAGAATTGTCACAGGGAGACCAAGCATCATTGAGTGAGGCCCAAACTTTATTTTCCAAGGGGGCTTATATACCTTGAGCTGTACATAGAAATACAGAGATCTCAGGTGATTTACATCATCTTCTGGCCAGAAGGCCTCCTAACATTTTTATGACATTTTCTGATACTGATTAGTCAACCAGAAAACTTATTTTCTCCAGAGGTGATTATTCTAAAGTCAGGCGCCACTCTCAGAAAGCACTAGAAACGGTTACATTCCCATAGCTTAAAGGTGAAGTGGACTATAACATGGAAAGAATTTCTGATGTTGTTAAATCAAAGGCTACAACTTATTTTTCCACATACCAACTATCCTAATCAATGTATGATCTCAAAAACATAATGGGTAAGGGATATGGAAACTTAGCAGCAAATATTGGCTCAACAATGAAACCCTCCACCAGTACTATTCTACTAATTTCTTAACTCCCCATAAGAATCTACATTTTTAGAATATAGTAGGCTTCCCGTGCCTCTCACAGTTGGGAGGCCATAAAAAATCACATGCATAACTGCAGGAGCCTAAACAAACCTGTCAGGCTACTTAGAAAATCATCAGATGGGTTTGGAAGGGAACACACTTATTATGCACAGAAGAATTATTAGCTAAAGCTTTAAGTTGTTTTTTTCAGAGAAAGATGGTCGGAGATAGCCCCCCATTAATGTTAGAGGTGTTGGTGAGAGGCATAAAATAGTAAAAGAGACAGTTTTTGGTTTGGGGGCTGATGTTCAAGCAGGTCCAGGGAATCCCTTGAGTCCCGATTCACCTTCCGTCAGGTCTCTCCACATGACCTTGTCATGGGTGGGATCAATCCAGGGAGTCCCTCGAGTGCTTATTCCGCCTTGCCTATCAGGACTCTCCCACATGACCTTGTCATGGGTGGGATCTCCCGTGCTGGCTCCCAGCATCCATGTGAGTTGTAAGGGGCCTCTCAGGATTCCTCTCCAGTTGGTGCAGGGGCCTAGGTCCACATCTCGAGTTGAGACTGGAACCTCAGGGTTCCTCTCCAGTGTTGATATGGATCTTGAGGTTCCTATGTGCCGGGGTCCAGCCCCCACAGGATCCAGTGGTACCCTCAGGAGAGACAGCATTGGTGAGGAGATTTAGAAAGAGATAAAGAAAGAATGTTGCAGATAAGAAAATAGAGGAGAGAAAGAGGTTGATATTTTTTGGTTTACACAGAAAGCCAATAAAGCCCCAAGACAAGGGACTTGCTCTGTTCACGTAGGCCACAAATGCCCTCCCGGTCTCCTGAGGGAGTGAAGTTGCAGAGCACCTTCCCATTCAGGTCTTAGAAGCCCAGGCAGGAAAGTGAACACAGAGAGCCTCTAGATCCAAGGGATTAGCCTGAAAAAGAGAGTAAGAGAGAGAAAGAAAGAAAGACACGGGGTGGCCAACCTTCAGTGAGTGAGGCCCATAACTTTATTTTCAAAAGGAACTTTTATACCTTGACTTGTACATAGAGGCAAATGAAAGATGCAAAATCATACAGAGTCAGCCCAAACATTACATCTGTTTTGTCTTTACCAAAACCAGGATTTTTTCTGCATATCTTTCTCATAAACAATGTTGTGTACATTATCTTCTGGACTTGGAGGTCTGTGAAAATTTACTGACCCTCTTTTGATAAAGGCTGCTCAACCAGAAAACTTATTTTCCCTTGGAAGGTTTTCTTTTTCTTTATATTTTTAATCTATATCAGCCTCAGAAAGTATTAAACAGAGTTACATTTCTCACGTAGCAAAGGTGCAGTGAATTACAACAAAGAAAGAACCAATTAGCTCAAAGATCTGATATGGTTAATTCCAAATTATGCTTGTTTTTCTTAATTTCCAGCTACATTAACTATTGCACTCCCAGGTGCACAGTGGATAAGAGATATAGGAAATTGCAGCAAGCATTGGCTCAACAATGAAATCCTACACCAGCACTACTCTAATAGCATTTAACTCTTCAAAAGGCTCTATATTTTTACAATGTTTTAGGCTTCCTGTGCCTCTAACAGTTGGTAGGCTGTGAAAAATCACATGCATATCTGCAAGAGTCTAGGTAAACCTGTTAGGCAAACTAGATTGCCAACAGAGAGTGTTCAAATTGAAATATCCCTTTCATGTCCAGGAGACTTATTAGCTTGAAACCTAATTTGATTTTCTCCAGAGGAAGGTGGTTGGGGATAGCCCCCTGTTAATGTCAGAAGAGTTGGTGAAAGGCACAAAATAGGAAGACAGACAGAATCTGGTTTTGGCGTAGACACTAGAGCAGGTCCAAGGGGTCCTTCAAGTCCTAATCTGCCTTGCTCGCCAGGTCTCTTCCACATGACCTTGTCATGGGTGGGATCTCCCGTGTTGTCTGCCGGCACCTATGGAGTTTCAACGGGGGAGTCAGGCATCATCTTGTGTGGAGAAATACAAGTCTGCTTTCCTCTCAAGCTGTCAAAGTAGTGTCAGGATTCCTGTTGAGTTGACATAGGGATCTGTGGCTTTCTCTCAAGCGGCCACAGGGCTGTCCCACCTGCCATCATGTTTTGAGTCAATACTCTGGGTGACAGTCGAGTCATTGCAAGGGAATCAGGTGTATCGGAGTAGATTGGAAAATCGGGGGTTTTTGGAATAGTGGCACGACCCTTGGAGTTCCACTAGAGTTTCAAGTTGAAAACACCTCCACTTAAGGTGCGATGGGAGTGCCGGGATTTCTTTCCCATTGAAGCAAGGAAATGGACCCTCATCTCGAGATGAGGAGGGAAAAATGGGGCTCTTCTTGAGTTGTGGCAGGACCCGTGGTGTTCCTCTCGAGGGGAGACGGGTATGTAGGGGAACTTCCTGAGTTGCACCCAGGGAGTCAAGGACACTTGCGAGGCTCACGAGGGAAGGTGGGATTTCTCTCAAAATGCCACTGCAGAAATGGGCCTCATCTAGCATTGAGGGGAGAATCTCCTGGTTTTTCTCGAGTTGCGGCAGGAAACTTGGGGTTCCTCTCGACTTACAACGGGGACCTCAGGGACCTGCCGTGTTGCCCCAGGAAAGTCAAGTCTCCATGCGAGTTCCAAGCAGCCTCTGAAGATTCCTCTCCAGTCAGTGCCGGGGCCTAGGTCCTCATGTGGAGTTAAGGCCAGAACCTCACGATTCCTCTTCAGGACTGACATGGTTCTCGGGGATCCTATGGAGTTTCAACAAGGGAGTCAGGCCTCGTTTCATATTGAGACATGCAAGTCCGTTTCCTCTCAAGCTGTCAAAGTAGTGTCAGGCCTCCTGTTAAGTTGAGATAAGGATCTGTGGCTTTCTCTCGAGTTGACACAGGGCTGTCACAACTTCCATCGTGTTTTGAGTCAATATTCGGCATTACAGTCTAGTCAGTGCAGGGGAATCAGGTGTATCTGGAGTGGATTGGGACATTCAGGGTCTGTTGGAATTGTGGCAGGACCCCTGGAGTTCCACTAGAGTTTCAATTTGAAAGCGCCTCCTCTTGAGGTGCGCAGGAATGCTGGGATTCCTTTCCTGACGAAGCAGAGAAATGGACCCTCATCTCAAGATGAAGAGGGGAAAATGGGGCTCTTCTTGAGTTGTGGTGGGACAAAAGGTGTTCCTTCTCTAATGAGACATGTATGTCGGGGAACTTCTTGAGTTGCATGAAGGATATCAAGGACTCTTGTGAGACTCATGAGGGAAGGTGGGATGTCTCTCGAGATGCCATAGCAGGAAAGGGCAACATCTCTTGTTGAGGGGAGATTCTCCTGGTTTTTCTCCAGTTACAAAAGGAAACTTAGGGTTTCTCTCAAGTTATGACGGGGACCTCAGAGACGTGCTCATGTTGCCTCAGGAAAGCCAAGTCTCCATGCAAGTTGTGATGGGCCTCTCAAGATTACTCTCCAGTCAGTGCCAGGGCCTAGGTCCTCATCTGGAGCTGAAGCCGGAACCTCAGGGTTCCTCTCCAAGGCTTACTGGATCTCGGGGTTCATATGGAGTTTCAACAAGGAAGTCAGGCCTCATCTCTTGTGGAGACATGCAAGTCCACTTCCTCTCAAGCTGTCAAAGTAGTGTCAGGCTTCCTGTTGAGCTGACATTGGGGTCTGTAGCTTTCGCTCGAGGTGCCACAGGATTGTCACACCTGTCATCATGTTTTGAGTCAATACTCAGGGAGACAGTCGAGTCAGTGCAGGGGAATCAGGTGTATCTCGTGTTTATTGGGACATCAGGGTCTTTTGGAATTGTGGCACGACCCCTGGAGTGCTTATTGAGGTTCAAATTGAGAGCACCTCCTCTTAAGGTGTGACGCGAATGCCAGGATTCCTTTCCCGATGAAGCAGGGAAATGGACACTCATCTCGAGATGAGGAGGGAAAAGCGGGGCTCTTCTTGAGTTGTGGTGGGACACTAGGTGTTCCTCTCGAGTGGAGATGGGTATGTCGGGGAACTTCTTGAGTTGCATCAATGGTGTCAAGGACCCTTTCGAGGCTCAAGAGGGAAGGTGGGATTTCTCTTGAAACGCCACAGCAGAATAGGTCTCATCTCATGTTGAAGGGAGAATTTCATTGTTTTTCTCAATGGTGGCAGGAAACTTGGCATTCTTCTCAAGTTATGATGGTGACCTCAGGGACCTGCTCATGTTGCCCAAGGAAAGTCAAGTCTCCATGCTATTTTGGAGGGGCCTCTTGGGATTCCCCTCCAGTCAATACTGGGGCCTAGGTCCTCTTCTAGAGTTGAGGCCAGAATCTCAGGTTTCCCCTCCAGGCCTGACATGGATCTCGGGATTCCTATGGAGTTTCAACAGGGGAGTCAGGCCTCGTCTCAGGTGGAGAAGAGCAAGTCCACTTTCCTCTAGAGTGTCAAAATAGTGCCAGCATCCTGTCGATTTGTCATAGGGATCTTTGGCTTTCTCTGAAGGTGCCACAGGTTTGTTGCTGGGGTCCAGCCCTGGTGGATCCAGGGAATTTGAAGCAGGGAAGGAGTCAGAGACTGATAAAGGACCATTTAATTAGAAAGATAAGAGAGATTAGGAAAAAAATAGTGTAGTAGGAAAATTTAGTCGACAAAAGATGCTGAATAGCTTGGTTTACCCAGAAAACTAATAAAACCTTCAGACAAGAGCTTTGCACCATCTATGTTAAGCCACTGGTATCTGCTTGAATAGCAGAGGGTGCCCCGCCTTGCACTCCCTCTCATGTGGGTCTTAGAAGCCAGGGCAAGTAAGTATACATGGTGAGCCTCCATGCTCCAGATGGGAATTGAGCTTGATAAGGAGAGAGAGGGAGAGGGAGAAAGAGAGAGAGAGGAAGTCAACACGGGGGGAGCCAGATTTCCAAGAAACCAGTTTGAGAAGCTGGTCTGACAAACTGGTCCATCATTTATTGTCTGGAAAATCTTTTCATACCTTTGGTTGTACATATAGTTCAATGGATAATACAAAATTATGCAGCGTCAGCAGCCCTGACTCTTATTGATATCAGGCTTTCTCTCTGCATATCTAGCTGTATACACAAGTCTTAGATGATTTACATCATCTTCTGGCCAGAAGGCTGATTAACATTTTACGGCCCTTTTTGATAAGGGTGTGTCAACCAGGAAACCTTAAAAGTGTTGTTCTTTCCAAAGTCTGGTGCCCTCTCAGAAAGCACTAAATAAATTTACATTCTTACATAGCAAGGACACAACAATTTATAACAAATAAAGAGGAGTACAGTAATATATAACAAGAGAAAATTAATTAACTCAAAAATCTAGTGTTGTTAACATCAAAACTACTATATTCCGTTTTCTATATCCCAATTACATTGATTAATATTCTTCAGGTGCNTGTTGAAGGGAGAATTTCATTGTTTTTCTCAATGGTGGCAGGAAACTTGGCATTCTTCTCAAGTTATGATGGTGACCTCAGGGACCTGCTCATGTTGCCCAAGGAAAGTCAAGTCTCCATGCTATTTTGGAGGGGCCTCTTGGGATTCCCCTCCAGTCAATACTGGGGCCTAGGTCCTCTTCTAGAGTTGAGGCCAGAATCTCAGGTTTCCCCTCCAGGCCTGACATGGATCTCGGGATTCCTATGGAGTTTCAACAGGGGAGTCAGGCCTCGTCTCAGGTGGAGAAGAGCAAGTCCACTTTCCTCTAGAGTGTCAAAATAGTGCCAGCATCCTGTCGATTTGTCATAGGGATCTTTGGCTTTCTCTGAAGGTGCCACAGGTTTGTTGCTGGGGTCCAGCCCTGGTGGATCCAGGGAATTTGAAGCAGGGAAGGAGTCAGAGACTGATAAAGGACCATTTAATTAGAAAGATAAGAGAGATTAGGAAAAAAATAGTGTAGTAGGAAAATTTAGTCGACAAAAGATGCTGAATAGCTTGGTTTACCCAGAAAACTAATAAAACCTTCAGACAAGAGCTTTGCACCATCTATGTTAAGCCACTGGTATCTGCTTGAATAGCAGAGGGTGCCCCGCCTTGCACTCCCTCTCATGTGGGTCTTAGAAGCCAGGGCAAGTAAGTATACATGGTGAGCCTCCATGCTCCAGATGGGAATTGAGCTTGATAAGGAGAGAGAGGGAGAGGGAGAAAGAGAGAGAGAGGAAGTCAACACGGGGGGAGCCAGATTTCCAAGAAACCAGTTTGAGAAGCTGGTCTGACAAACTGGTCCATCATTTATTGTCTGGAAAATCTTTTCATACCTTTGGTTGTACATATAGTTCAATGGATAATACAAAATTATGCAGCGTCAGCAGCCCTGACTCTTATTGATATCAGGCTTTCTCTCTGCATATCTAGCTGTATACACAAGTCTTAGATGATTTACATCATCTTCTGGCCAGAAGGCTGATTAACATTTTACGGCCCTTTTTGATAAGGGTGTGTCAACCAGGAAACCTTAAAAGTGTTGTTCTTTCCAAAGTCTGGTGCCCTCTCAGAAAGCACTAAATAAATTTACATTCTTACATAGCAAGGACACAACAATTTATAACAAATAAAGAGGAGTACAGTAATATATAACAAGAGAAAATTAATTAACTCAAAAATCTAGTGTTGTTAACATCAAAACTACTATATTCCGTTTTCTATATCCCAATTACATTGATTAATATTCTTCAGGTGCCTAAAAAATAAAGAATATGGAGGCCTGGCAGCAGTCATTGACTCAACAGTGAAACCCATCACCAATATAATTTTTAGCTTTTTAGAAAAGGGTCTGTATCTTTAAGATCCTTTAAGCTTCATACCTCTCGTGGCTGAGGGGCTGTAAACAATCACAAGTTGTAAAAGTCCAGGGGAACCTGTCAGGCAAGTTAGAGAGCCATAAGAGGGATTTGAGCTGAAACATTCTTTTTATGTGCAGGAGACCAGTTGGAGCTCTAAGTTAACGTTTTCCAGAGAATGGTGGTGGGGCACAGCCCTTGTTAATGTCAGAAGAGTGGAAAGCACAGTACAATAAGGTGGGCGGATTCTGGTTTTGGGGGATAGATGCTCAGGAAAATCCAGGGGAAATCCCTGAAGCCAGATCACTCCTTTGTGTATGTGAGGCTTCCTTCTTCATGACATTTGCCATGGGCAGGATTCCTCACAGTGGCTCCCGGCAAGCTGTCACACATGCCATTGTGTTGTGAGTCAATACTTGGGCTGACAGTCGAGTCAGTGCAGGGGAATCAGGTGTATCTGGAGTGGATTGGGACATTGGGGTCTTTGGAATGGTGGCATGACCCTTGGAGTTCCTCTCGACTATCAAGTTGAGACCGCCTCCTCTCGAATTTGAAGGGAATGCTGGGATTCCTTTCTCAACGAAGCAGAGAAATGGACCCTCATCTCAAGATGAGGAGGGGAAAATGGGGCTCTTCCTGAGTTGTGGCGGGACCCTCGGTGTTCCTTTTGAGTGGAGACAGGTATGTCAGGAAACTTTTTGAGTTGCCTCAAGGGTGTCAAGGACGCTTTCGAGGCTCAAGAGGGAAGGTGGGATTTTTCTCAAGACGCCACAGCAGAAAGGGGCCTCATCTTGCGTTGAGGGGAGAATTTCCTGGTTTTTTTCAAGTTGCATCAGGAAACTTGGGGTTCCTCTCGAGTTATGATGGGGACCACAGGGACCCGCTCATGTTGCCTCAGGAAAGTCCAGTCTCCATTCGAGTTGCGAGGGGCCTCTTGGGATTCCTCCCCAGTCAGTGCCGGGTCCTAGGTCTTCATCTGGAGCTGAGCCCGGAACCTAAGTGTTCCTCTCCAGTGCTGACATGGATCTTCAGATTCCTATGGATTTTCAATAGTGGAGTCAGGCCTTGTCTCGTGTGGATACATGCAAGTCCACTTTCCTCTCAAGCTGTAACAGTAGTGTCAGACCTTTACCATGGGTGGGATTCTTCACAGCGGCTCCCAGCAGGCTGTCACACGTTCCATCGTGTTGTGAGTTGATACTCGGGCTGACAGTACAGTCAGTGCAGGGGAACCAGGTGTATCTGGAGTGGATTGGGACATCAGGGTCTTTTGGAATGGTGGCAAGACCCCTGGAGTTCCTCTAGACTTTCAAGTAGAGAATGCCTACTCTTGAGGTATGAAGGGAATGCCGGGATTCCTTTCCTGACAAAGCAGGGAAATGGACTCTCATCTCGAGATGAGGAGGAAAAAACAGGGCTCTTCTTGAGTTGTGGCGGGACCCTTGGTGTTCCTCTCAAGTGGAGACGGGTACCTCAGGAACCTGCTTGTGTTGCCTCAGGAAAACTCCAGTCTCCATGTGAGTTACAAGGGCCCTCTCAATATTCCTCTCCAGTCGGTTCCAGGTCTTGTTCCTCATCTGGAGCTGAGCCCGGAACCTCTGTGTTCCTCTCCAGTGCTGACATGGATCTCGGGGTTCCTATGGAGTTTCAACAGGGGAGTCAGGCCTCATCTCAGGTGGAGACATGAGTGTCCGCTTTCCTCTCGAGCTGTAACAGTAGAGTCTGGCTTCCTGTCGAGTTGACATAAGGATCTGTGGCTTTCTCTTGAGGTGCCACAGGGCTGTCACAGCTCCCGTCGTGTTTTGAGTAGATATTCAGGGTGAGAGTTGAGTCAGTGCAGGGGAATCAGGTTTATCTAGAGTGGATTGGGACATCCGGGTGTTTTTGAATTGTGGTAGGACCCCTGGAGTTCATCTCCAGTTTCAAGTTGAGACCGCCTCTTCTTGAGGTGCAACGGAAACGCTGGGATTCCTTTTCTGATGAAGCAGGGAAATGGACCCTCATCTCGAGATAAGGAGGAAAAATCGGGGCTCTTCCTGAGTTGTCGTGGGACACTCAGTGTTCCTCTCAAGTGGAGATGGGCATATCGGGGAACTTGTTGAATTGTATCAACGGTGTCAAGGACCCTTTCGAGGCTCAAGGGAGAAGGTGGGATTTCTCTCAAGATTCTGCAGTGGAAAAAGGCCTCATCTTGCGTTGAGAGGACAATCTCTTGGTTTTTCTCAAGTTGCAGCAGGAATCTTGGGGTTCCTCTCAAATTATGACAGGGACCTCAGGGACCCACTCATGTTGCCTCAGGATAATCAAGTCTCCATGCGAGTTGCAAGAGGGCTCTTGGGATTACTCTCCAGTTGGAGCAGGGGCCTTGGTCCTCATCTTGAGTTGAGGCTGGAACCTCAGGGTTCCTGTCTGGCGACTTCCTGGCCTCAGCTCTGCACTTCCCTTTACCTTCGACCTAAAACCCAGGCCTACTTGGAGACGGGTTACAGTCCGGTTGTTTCCAAACTGCCAAGGGCTACAGTGATGAAGGCTCTGTCAGAGGTAAGGAAGAACAACTAGATGGATTCTCAAGCTGTTGCTTGGCCACCTAGACTCAACTCTGCATGAAATGAAACAAGCTCCCAGTACCCTGTGTTGCGTTTGCAGCTTCACATACAGAGTGTGACTTTGTCCACGCCAAGAAAGTTCCTGACATATTTACGTTCACTAGACCACTCCAACTCAGCAGAGACGTGCTGATGTGGTTATGGCCTTGCCTGTGTCTTTCAGCTCCCTACCCCATCCCCATCTCAGCGGAACAAGCCTTGAGTGAAGACCTTCAGGAAGTGCTTGTCCCCCAGGCCTGGAAGTGTAGTTCACAGCAGGCGGGGTAGAGAGCCTGTTTTGGGGAAGAAGAGGCAGCTAACCCACCTCTGCTTCCAAGCATTTATTTGGAAGGACCATGCTCGATTCTACAAGTGGAGAACTCCAGATCTGCTCAGAGGCCCGATATTGCAGCATCATGGAAGAGATTCTGCTCTGCTCTTGGCGAGCCTTGCCTAGACATTCCTAGCTACAAGCCTTACTGCCCAGGAAGGAGAAGGCTGCGGGAGTGTGGGAGACAAGACTGGCACCTTACTGGCTTCAGCTACGCTCTTGCCTTTCCTTTGACCAAGTACCCAGGCCTACTTGGAGAGGGGTTAGGGTCTGGTTCTTTCCAAACTGCCTAGGTCTACAGCAGTGAGAGCTCTGTCAGAGGTAAGGAAAGAGCACCTGGATGGATTCTCCAGTTGTTTCTTGGCTGCTCAGAATCAGCACCGCACAGAGAGAATCAGGCTCCCAGTGCCCCTGTGTGTTGTATGCATCTCCACACTCAGAGTGTGACTCCATCCATGCCAAGAAATTTCCTCACAGGCTTAGGTTCACTAGAGCTCTCCTACACAGCAGACACGTGTGGATGTGGTTCTGGTCTTGTCCTATGTGTTTGGGCTCCCTACCACAGCCCCATCTCAGGGGAACCAGCCTCTGAGAAGAGACATCCAGGAAGTGCTTTTCCACCAGGCTTGGAAGAGGTGTTCACAGTATGCGGGGAAGTGAGCCTCCTTTGGGGAAGAAGAGGCAGTGAATGGACCTGTGTTTGCAAGCCTTCGTTTTAAAGGATCGTGCTCTCTTCTACAATGTGCCAGCTCTAGATCTACTCAGAGCCCCGATATTGCAGTGTCATGGCCGAGATTCTGCTCTGCCTTTCGCAAGCCTTGCCAAGACATTCCTATCTTCTACCCTTGCTGCCCAGGAAGGAGAAGGCTGCGGGAGTGTGGGAGACATAACTTGAGCCATACTGGCCTCTGCTCTGCACTTGCCTTTCCTTCAAACAAGGACCCAGTCAAACTTGGAGACAGGCTATGGTCTTATTGTTTCCAAACTGACAGGGGCTACAGTGATGAGAGCTCTGTCAGAGGTAAGGAAAGAGAAACTGGATGGATTCTCAATCTGTTGCTTGGCCACATAGACTCAGTGCTGCATGGAGAGAAACAGGCTCTAAGTGCTCCTGTGATGGGTATGCAGCTCCACACACAGAGTGTGACTCCACCCACACCAAGAAAGTTCCTGACAGACTTAGGATCACTAGAGCTCTCCTACACAGCAGAGATGTGTGATTGTAGTTTTGGCCTTGCCCTGTGTGTTTGGGCTCCCTTCCACAGCCCCAGCTCAGGGGAACCAGCCCNACTCCACCCACACCAAGAAAGTTCCTGACAGACTTAGGATCACTAGAGCTCTCCTACACAGCAGAGATGTGTGATTGTAGTTTTGGCCTTGCCCTGTGTGTTTGGGCTCCCTTCCACAGCCCCAGCTCAGGGGAACCAGCCCCTGAGAAGAGAACTCCAGGAAGCGCTCCCCCCCCCCCAGCCTGGAGCTGAGCTCACAGTATGCAGGGAAGTGAGCCCCCTTTGGGGAAGAAGAGGTCGTAAATAGGCATGTGTTTGCAAGCCTTTGTTTTGAGGGACCATGCTCGCTTCTACAATGCGAGAGCTCCACATCTGCTCAGAGGCCCAATATTGCATCATCATGGCACAGATTCTGCTCTGCCCTTTGCGAACCTTGCCTATACATCCCTAGATTCTAGCCTTACTGCCCAGGAAGGAGCAGGCTGCAGGAGTGTGGGAGACATGACCTGCACCTCACAGGCCTCAGCTCCATTCTTGCCTTTCAATTCGACCAAGGACCCAGGCCTATTTGGAGAGGAGTTAAGGTCCGGTTGTTTCCAATCTGCCTAGGTCTAAAGCAATGAGAGCTCCGTCAGAGGTAAGGAAAGAGCAACTGGATGAATTTTGGAGCTGTTGCTTAGTCATCTAGATTCAGCACCACATTGAGAGAAACAGGCTCTCAGTGCCCCCCCCCCCGTGTGGGGTATGCAGCTTGACACCCAGAGTGTGACTCCATCCACTCCAAGAAAGTTCCTGACAGTCTTACGTTCACTAGAGCTCTCCTACACAGCAAAGACGTGTGGATATAGTTTTGGCCTTGCCTCTGTGTTTTGGCTCCTTGCCACAGCCCCAGCTCAGGGGAACCAGACCCTGAGAGAAGACCTCCAGGAAGTGCTTTTTCCCCAAGCCTGGAAGTGGAGTTCACAGCATGCTGGGAAGCGAGCCTCCTTTGGGGAAAAAGAGGCAGCAAACTGGCGTGTTTGCAAGCCTTCGTTTTGAAGGAGCATGCTCGCTTTTACAATGGGAGAGCTCCAGTTCTGCTCAGAAGCATGATATTGCAACATCACGGCATAGATTCTGCTCTCCATTTGCGAGCCTTGTCAAGACATTCCTCGCTGCTAGCTTCTAGAAGTAATGCCTAGGAAGGAGCAGGCTGTGGGAGTGTGGGAGACATGACTGGCACCTTACTAGCCTCAGCTCCACTCTTGCCTTTCCTTCGACCAAGGACCCACCCTACTTAGAGAGGGCTTAGGGTCCGATTTTTTTCCAAAGTGCCTAGGTCTACAGCAATGAGAGCTCCGTCAGAGGTAAGGGAAGAGCAGCTGGATGTGATCTCCAGCTGTTGCTTGGCCATGCATTCTCAAGGCCACATGGAAAGGATCAGGTTCCCACTGCTCCTGTGCTGGGTATGCAGTTCCACACCCAGAATGTGACTCCGTTGGAGCCAAGAAAGTTCTTGACAGGCAAAGATACACTAGAGCTCTCCTACACAGGAGAGACATGTGGATGTGGTTTTGGCCTTGCCCTGTGTGTTTGGTCCCCGTACCAGAGCCCCAGCTCAGGGGAACCAGCCCATGAAAAGAGACCTCCAGGAAGTGCTTTTCCCTCAGGCCTGGAAGCAGAGTTCACTGCATGCGAGGACATGAGCCTCCTTTGGGGAAGAACAGGAAGCCATCCTGTGTGTGTTTGCAAACCTTTATTTGGAAGGACCACGCCTGCTTCTACAGCAGGAGTGCTGCAGATCTGCTCAGAGGCCCGATATTGCAGCATCATGGCTGAGATTCTGCTCTGCCCTTTGCAAGCCTTGCCAAAACATCCCTAGCTCCTAGCCTTACTGTCCAGGAAGGAGCATGCTGCGGGAGTGTGGGAGACATGACTTGTGCCTTATTGACCTCAGCACCGCTTTTGCTTTTCCTTTGACCAAAGACCCAGGCCTACTTGGACAGCGGTTAGGGTCTGGTTGTTTCCAAACTGCCTAGGTCTACAGCAATGAGAGCTCTGTCAGAGGTAAGGGAAGAGCAACTGGATCGATTCTCCAGCTGTTTCTTGGCTGCTCAGAATCAGCGCCACACAGAGAGAATCAGGCTCCCAGTGCCCTTGTGTTGGGTATGTAGCTCCACACCCAGAGTGTCTCTCCATCCATGCCAAGAAATTTCCTCACAAACTGAGGTTCACTAGAGCTCTCCTAAACAGCAGAGACGTGTGCATGTAATTTTGGCCTTGCCCTGTGTGTTTGGTTCCCTACCACAGCCCCAGCTCAGGGGAACCAGCCCCTGAGAAGAGAACTCCAAAAAGTGATTTACCCCCAGGCCAGGAAGCAGCTTTCACAGCATGTGGGGATGTGAGCCTTCTTTAGGGAAGAAGAGGCAGTGAACCTGCGTATGTTTGCAAGCCTTCTTTTGAAGGACCATGCTCGCTTCTACAACGGGAGAGCTCCAGATCTGCTCAGAAGCCCGATATTGCAGCGTCACGGCCAAGATTCTGCTCTGCCCTTTGTGAGCCTTGGCTAGACATCCCTAGATTCTAGACCTACTGCCTAGGAAGGAGCAGGCTGCAGCAGTGTGGGAATCATGACTGGTGCCTTACTGGCCTCGGCTCCACTCTTGCCTTTCCTTTCGACCTAGGACCCAGGCCTACTTGCAGAGGGGTAAGGTCTGGTTGTTTACAAAATGATTAGGTCTACAGCAATGAGAGGTCTGCAGAGGTAATGTAAGAGCAACTGGCTGGATCCTCAAGCTGTTGCTTGGTCTCCTAGACTCAGCAGTACACAGGGAGAATCAGGGTCCCAGTGCCCCTGTGTGGTGGATGCAGCTCCACACCCAGAGTGTCACTCCATCTGTGCCAAGAAAGTTCCTGACAGACTTAGGTTCACTAGAGCGCTTCTATGCACCATAGACGTGTGGATGTGGTTTTGGCCTTGCCCTGTATGTTTGGGCTCCCTACAACAGCCCCAGCTCAAGGGAACCAGCCCCTGAGAGAAGACCTTCAGGAAGTGCTTTTCCCCCAGACCTGGAAGTGGAGTTCACAGCATGTAGGATGGAAAGTCTGTTTGGGGGAAGAAGAAGCAGTGAACTGGTGTGTGTTTCCAATCCTTTATTTGGAAGGACCATTCTCCATTCTACAATGAGAGAGCTCCAGATCTGCTCAGAGGCCTGATATTGTAGCATCACAGCCAAGATTCTGCTCCACCCTTTGTGAGCATTGCCTAGACATTACTACCTTTTAGCGTTGCTGCCCAGGAGGAGAAGTTTGCAGGAGTGTGGGAGATGTGACTGGCGCCTTACTGGCCTCGGCTCTGCTCTTGCCTTTCCTTCAACCAAGGACCCAGGCCTCCTTGGAGACGTGTTAGGGTCCAGTTGTTTCCAAAGTGCCTAGGTCTACAGCAATGAGAGCTCTGTCAGAGGTAAGGGAAGAGCAACTGGATGGATTCTCCAGCTGTTGCTTGGCCACCAAGATTCAGGGCCGCACAGAGAGGATCAGGTTCCCAGTGTTCCTGTGTTGGGTATGCACTCCACACCCAGTGATGACTCCATTCGCGCCAAGAAAGTTTTTGACAGACAAAGGTTCACTAGAACTCTCCTATATAGCAGAGAAGTGTGGATGTGGTTTTCGCCTTGCCTTGTGTGTTTGGGTCCATACCAGGGTGCCAGCACAGGGGAACCAAGCCCCTGAGAAGAGACCTCCTGGAAGCGCTTTTCCCCCAGGCCTGGAAGCAGAGTTCACTGCATGCGGGAAAGCGAGCCTCCTTTGGGGAAGAAGAGGAAGCCAACTGCCGTGTGTTTGCAAACCTTTATTTGGAAGTACCGTGCTCACTTCTACAATGGGAGAGCTGCAAATCTGCTCAGAGACCCAATATTGCAGCGTCACAGCTGAGATTCTTCTCTGCCCTTTGCGAGCCTTGCCAAGACATTCCTAGCTTCTAGCATTGTTGCTCAGGAAAGAGCATGCTGCACAAGTGTGGGAGACATGACTGGTGCCTTACTGGTCTCAGCTCTGCTCTTGCCTTTCCTTCGACCAAGGACCTGGGCCTACTTGGAGATGGGTTAGGGTCTGGTTGTTTCCAAACTGCCTAGGTCTACAGCAATGAGAGTTCTGTCAGAGGTAAGGGAAGAGCAACTGGATGGATTCTCAAGCTGTTGCTTGGCTTCCTAGACTAAGTGCTACAGGGAGAGAATCAGGGTTCCACTGCCCCTGTGTGGTGTTTGCAGCTCAACATCCAGAGTATAACTCCGTTCATGCCAAGAAATTCCCTCACAGACTTTAGTTCACTAGAGCTCTCCCACACAACAAAAACGTGTAGATATGGGTTTGTTCTTGCCCTGGGCTCCCTACCACAGCCCCAGCTCAGGGGAACCAGCCCCTGAAAAGAGACCTCGAGGCGCTATTCCTCTGGGCCTGGAAGCGAAGTTCACAGAATGCAGGGTGGAGAGCCTGTTTTGGGGAAGAAGAGGCAGCCAACTGGGCGTGTTTCCAAGCCTTTATTTGGAAGGAAGTTGCTTGCTTCTTCACGGGAGAGCTCCAGATCTGCTCAGAGCCCTGATATTGTAGCATCACAGCCGAGATTCTGCTCTGCCCTTTGCAAGCCTTGCCAAGACATTCCTAGCTTCTACCCTTACTACCCAGGAAGGAGCAGGATGTGGAAGTTTGGGAGACAACACTTGCACCTTACTGCCCTCAGCTCTGCTTTTGCTGTTCCTTCGACCAAGGACCCAGGCTTACTTGGAGAGGGGTTAGGGTCTGGTTCTTTCCAAACTGCCTAGGTCTACAGCAATGAGAGCTCTGTCAGAGGTAAGGGAAGAGCAACTGGATGGATTGTCAAGCAGTTGCTTGCCTTCCTATGATGAGCGCCACAGGGAAAGAATCAAGGTCCCAGTACCCCTCTGTGGTGAATACTGCTCAACACCCAGAATGTCACTCCATTGGCGCCAGAAATTTCCTCACAGACTTAGGTTCACTAGAGCTCTCCTACACAGCAAAGACGTGTGGATATGGTTTTGTTCTTGCCCTGTGTGTTTTGGCTCCCTACCACAGCACCAGCTTAGGAGAACCAGCCCCTGAGAAGGAACCTCCAGGAAGTGCTTTTCTCCCAGGCCTGGAAGCACAGTTCACAGCATACAGGGATGCGAGCCTCCTTTGGGAAAGATGAGGCAGCAAATGAAGCATGTGTTTGCAAGTTTGTATTTGGAAGGAACAAGTTAGCTTCTACAACGGGAGAGCTGCAGATTTGCTCAGAGACCTGATATTACGGAGACATGGCTGAGAGTCTGCTCTGCCTTTGCAAACCTTGACAAGTCATTGTTAGCTTCTAGCATTACTGCCCAGGAAGGAGCAGGCTGCGGGAGTGTGTGAGACATCTGGCACCTTACTGGCCTCAGTGCACTCTCGCCTTTCCTTTCGACCTAGGACCCAGCCCTACTTGGAGAGCGGTTAGGGTACTGTTGTTTCCAAACTGCAAATGGCTACAGGAATGAGATCTCTGTCAGAGGTAAGGGAAGAGCAATTGGATGGATTCTCAAGCTGTTGCCTGGCAGCACAGACTCAGTGCCGCACAGAAAAAATGAGGCTCCCTGGGCCCCTGGGCCAGGTATGCAGCTCCATACGAAGAGTGTTACTCCATTCGTGCCAAGAAAGTTCCTGACAGACTAGGTTCACTAGAGCTCTCCTACAGAGCAAAGAGGTATGGATGTGGTTTTGGCCTTCGTCTGTGTGTTTGGATTCCCTACCGCAGCCCCAGCTCAGGGTAAACAGCCCCTGAGAAAAGACCTCCAAGAAGCACTTTACCTCCAGAAGCAGAGTTCACCCAATGCAGGGGAAGCAGGCCTCCTGTGAGGAAGAAGAGGCAGCAAACCACCGTGTGTGTACAAGCCTTTATTTGGAGGGACCATGTAAGCTTCTACAACGGGAGAGCTCCAGATCTCCTCAGAAGTCTGATATGGCAGAGTCGCGGCGGAGATTCTGCTCTGCCCTTTGCAAGCCTTGCCAAGACATTCCTAGCTTCTAGCGTTACTGCCCAGGAAGGAGCGGGCTGTGGGATATGTGAGACATGACTGGCGCCTTATTAGCCTTAGCTCCGTTTTCGCCTTTCCTATCGACACAGACCTACTTGGAGAGCAGTTAGGATCCAGTTGTTTCAAAACTGCAAAAGACTACAGCAATGAGATCTCTATCAGAGCTAAGGGAAGATCAGTTGAATGTATTGTCAAGCTGTGAGATTCAGTGCCACATGGAGAGAATCAGGCTCCCTGTGTTCCTCTGCTGGATATGTGGCTCCACAGAAACAGTGTTACTCCATTCACGCCAAGAATGTCCCAGACAGACTAGGTTCCCTAGAGCTCTTCTACAAAACAAAGACGTGTGGATGTGGTTTTGGCCTTCTCCCATGTGTTTGGGTTCCCTACCACAACCCAACTCAGGGGAAACAGCCCCTAGGAAAAGATCTCCAGGAAGTGCTTTACCTGCTGGCCTGGAAGCAGAGTTCACCTAATGTGGGGAAGCGAGCCTCTTGGGGAAGAAGAGGCAGCCAACCAGCGTGTGTGTGCAAGCCTTTATTTGGAAGGACCGTGTTAGCTTCTACAACAGGAAAGCTCCTGATCTGCTCAGAAGCCTGATATTGCAGAGTCACAGCTGAGATTCTGCTCTGCCCTTTGCAAGCCTTGCCAAGACATTCCTAGTTTCAAGCATTACTGCCCAGGAAGGAGCGGGCTGTGGGGTGTGTGAGACATGACTGGCGCCTGACTGGCCTCAGCTCTGCTCTTACCTTGCCTTTTGACCTAGGACCTAGCCGTACTCGGAGAGCAATTAGGGTCCTATTGTTTCCAAACTCAAAGGGCTACAGCAATCTCTGTCAGAGGTAAGGGAAGAGCAATTGGATGGATTCTTAAGCAATTGCCTGGCTGCACAGAATCAGTGACACAAGGAGAGAATCAGGATCCCTGGGCCTCTGGGCTGGGTATGCAGCTCCATACCCAGAGTGTCACTCTGTTCGCACAAAGAAAGTTCCTGACAGACTAGATTCACTAGTGTTCTCCTACAGAACAAAGACGTGTGGATGTGGTTTTGGCCTTCCCCCATATGTTTGGGTTCCCTACCACAGCCTCAGCTGAAGGGAAACAGGCCAGAGAAAAGACTTCCAGGAAACAATTTACCCAAGGCCTGGAATCGCAGTTCACCTGATGCATGGAAGCAAGCTTCCTTTGGGGAAGAACAGGCAGCAAACCAGCATGTGTATACAAGCCTTTATTTGGAAGGACCATGTTAGCTTCTACAACGGGAGAGCTCCAGATCTGCTCAGAAGGCTGAAATTGCAGAGTCACGGCCGAGATTCTGCTCTGCCCTTTGTGAGCCTTGCCAAGACATTCCTAGCTTCGAACATTACTGCCCAGGAAGGAGAGGGCTGCGGGATGTGGGAGACATGACTGGCGCCTTACTGGCCTCAGCTTCACTGTCACCTGTCTTTTCGACCCAGGCCTACTTGGAAAGCAGTTAAGGTCTGGTTGTTTCCAATCTGCCAAGGGCTCCAGCAATGAGATCTCTGTCAGATGTAAGGGAAGAGTAATTGATTGGAATCTCAAGCTGTTGCCTGGCCACACAGACAGCACTGCACGGAAAGAATCAGGCTCTCTGGGCCCCTGTGCTGGGTATGCAGCTCCATAAGAAGAGTGTTACTCCATTCACACCAAGAAAGTTCCTGACAGACTAGCTTCACTAGTGCTCTCCTACAGAGCAAAGATGTGTGGATGTGGTTTTGGCCTTTCCCCCATGTGTTTGGGTTCCCTACCGCAACCACAACTCAGGAGAAACAACCCCTTAGAAAAGACCTCCAGCAAGTGCTTTATCCCCTGGCCTGGAAGCAGAGTTCACCCAATGTGGGGAAGCGAGCCTTCTTTGGGGAAGAAGAGGAAGCAAACCAGCATGTGTGTACAAGCCTTTGTTTGGAAGGACCATGTTAACTTCTTCAAAGGGAGAGCTCCAAATCTGCTCAGAAACCCAATATTGCAGAGTTGAGGTGAGATTCTGCTCTGCCTTTTGTGAGCCTTGCCAAGACATTCCTAGCTTCTAGTGCTACTGCCTAGGAAGGAGCGGGCTGTGGGATGTGTGAGTCATGACTGGTGCTTGACTGTCCTCAGCTCCTATCTCACCTTGCCTTTCGACCTAGGACCCAGACCTACTTGGAGAGTGCTTAGGGTATGGTTGTTTCCAAACTGCAAAGGGCTACAGCAATGAGATCTCTGTCAGAGGTACAGGAAGAGCAATTGGATGGATTCTCAAGCTGTTGCCTGGCCACACATAATCAGTGCCACAAGGAGAGAATCAGGTTCCCTGGGTCCCTGTGCTGGGTATGCAGCCCCATACCCAGAATGTCACTCTGTTCGCGCCAAGAAAGTTCCTGACAGACTAGGCTCACTAGTGTTCTCCTACAGAACAAAGATGTGTGGATGTGATTTTGGCCTCCCCCATGTGTTTGAGTTCCCTACTGCAGCCCCAGCTCTGGGGAAATAGCCCCTGAGAAAAGACTTCCAGGAAGCACTTTACCCGAGGCCTTGAAGTGGAGTTCACCTGATGCAGATAAGTGAGTTCCCTTTGGGGAAAAAGAGGCAGCAAACCAGCATGTGTATACAAGCCTTTATTTGGAAGGACCGTGTTAGCTTCTACAACGGGAGAGCTCCAGATCTGCTCAGAAGCCTGATATTGCAGAGTCACGGCTGAGATTCTGCTCTGCCCTTTGTGAGCCTTGCCAAGATATTCCTAGCTTCTAGTGTTACTGCCCAGGAAGGAGCAGGCTGCGGGAGTGTGTGAGACATGATTGGTGCCTTACTGACCTCAGGTCCACTCTCGCCTTTCCTTTCAACCCAGGCCTACTTGGAGAGCGGTTAGGATTGGGTTGTTTCCAAACTGACAAGGGCTACAGTAATGAGATCTTTGTTAGAGGGAAGGGAAGAGCAACTTGATGAATTCTCAAGTCGTTCCATGGCCGCACATATTCAGTGCCGCACAGAGACAATCAGGCCCCCTGGGCCCCTGTGCTGGGTATGTATCTGATACCCAGAGTGTTACTCCATTCATGCCAAGGAAGTTCCTGAAAGACTAAGTTCACTAGTGCTCTCCTACACAGCAAAGAGGTGTGGATGTGGTTTTGGCCTTCCCCCTTGTGTTTGGGTTCCACAGAATGATCTCTGCTCATCTCCAAGGCAAACCATTCAATATCACGGTAATCCAACTCTATGCCCCAACAAGTAATGCTGAAGAAGCTGAAGTTGAACAGTTCTATGAAGACCTACAAGATCTTTTAGAACTAACACCC
>SJYV01002877.1:3056-29919 GCA_006410875.1 Neotragus pygmaeus | reverse complement strand
TATATATATATGTCTCCTGGTTTCAATTCAGATCAGTTGCTCAGTCAGTCTCTGTGACTCCATAGACTGCAGGATACCAGGTTTATCTGTCCATCACCAACTCCTGGAGCTTGCTCAAACTTGTCCACCGAGTAGGTGATGCCATTAAAACATCTCATCTTCTGCCGTCCCCTTGTCCTCCTACTTTCAATCTTTTCCAGCATCAGGGTCTTTTCTAATGAGTCAGTTTTTCAAATCAGGTGGCCAAATTACTGGAGCTTCAGCATCAGTCCTTCCAATAAACATTTAGGACTGATTTCCTCTAGGATTGATGGGTTTGAACTCCATGTGGCCCAAGAGACTCTCAAGAGTCTTCTCCAACACCACAGTTCAAAAGCATCAATTCTTCAGTGCTCAGCTTTCTTTATGGTCCAACTCTCACATCCATGCATGATTACTGGAAAAACCATAGCTATGACTAGACAGAACTTTGTTGGCAAAGTAATGTCTCTGCTTTTTAATATGCTGACTAGCATATTAAAGGGTGGTCATAGCTTTTCTTTCAAGGAACAAGTGTCTTTTAATTTCATGGATTANATTACTGGAAAAACCATAGCTATGACTAGACAGAACTTTGTTGGCAAAGTAATGTCTCTGCTTTTTAATATGCTGACTAGCATATTAAAGGGTGGTCATAGCTTTTCTTTCAAGGAACAAGTGTCTTTTAATTTCATGGATTATGATGATTCTATACTATAGTGGGTGTTTATACATTTCCAAATGCATTAATTTGTACACATTAAATAAGTACACTGTCTGTATATCTATTACACCTCAATAAATGTGTTAAAATATAAATAGGGTTAAACATATTCATTTTAAACTCAGTTCAGTTCAGTCGCTCAGTGGTGTCCGACAGCTTGAGACCCCATTAATCGCATCACGCCAGGCCCCCTTGTCCATCACCAACTCCCAGAGTTCACTCAAACTCATGTCCATTGAGTCGGTGATGCCATCCAGCCNCGCTCAGTGGTGTCCGACAGCTTGAGACCCCATTAATCGCATCACGCCAGGCCCCCTTGTCCATCACCAACTCCCAGAGTTCACTCAAACTCATGTCCATTGAGTCGGTGATGCCATCCAGCCATTTCATACTCTGTCCTCCCCTTCTGCCCCCAAGCCCTCCCATCATCTGAATCTTTTCCAATGAGTCAACTCTTCGCATGAGGTGGCCCAAGTATTGGAGTTTCAGCTTTAGCATCAGTCAGATGTATTCAAATCAAATTCTCATGTTTTAAGCAGTGAATTAATTTTTTTATACTGCCTGAGTGCCCTGCTCTAAGACAAAATCCGGCTCTGAGTGTAGAATTATCATCCAGTTCTGCAGTGATCTCATTTTTATAGACTTTTTCAAGCTAGAAAAGAAGCATGCCCCTTGGAAGTTTCTCATAATTTTCACCTGAAAACGTTATAATTTGTTTCTTGTGTAGAAACCAATATGTTATGAAGACTTCATCAAGGGCAGTGGGAGAAGTGAAAAGAATGAGATGTGGTTCCCACCCTCAAGGCTCTCAAGATGACCAGGATAATGAGACAAGTGGTATATACCAGCATTCCCCAAAGGAAGCATACTCTGCAGTTCTGCTCTGCTCCTTGGTCAATAATTCCATAGTAATCATAAAAGCAGTGATCAGCATGGGTAGGCTTTTACAATTGACATATTGCTTCTTTATGCATTGTCTTTTTCTCCTACTAATTGTCTCTATATATTCTGAAGGCTTTTCTTTTTCTCACAGTAGATGAGTTTTAACAGAATAAGCGGTGCCTTAAGTCAAGAGAAGCCTGATGTTTGCCGTCTCTGTTGGCTCTAAAGAATCTGCCTGTAATGCAGGAGACATGGGTTCAATCTGTGGGTCAGGAAGAGTCCCTGGAGAAGAGAATGGGTACCCACTCCAGATTCCTTGCCTGTAGAATTCCATGAACATAGGAGCCCAGTGGATTATAGTTCATGGGGTCGCATAGAGTTGGACATGACTGAGTAACTAACACTTTCACTTAAGTCAAGGGAAAATAAATCTGGATTTTTTAATTGATAAAAAATAGCAGTAGTTTGAGAAATGGAGACGTTCTGTCTATTATTTAATTCATATTAATTTATAAACCAGCTAGTTTATTATCATCTATGCATCTATAATCATCCCTATTACTAAAGCTTGTGTGAGTAAGATGAAGGTTTCTGTGAGAAGAATGACTGTTTCTACTTAAGTATGAGGTGAAGGGATGCTGTGATATATAGAAAACACTGATAATACTTGCAGTATTCTGCAGATACCACTGCATCCAAATTTTTTTCTTGAGTTTGACCTTTGGAACCATAGTACTCAAGTATTAATATCAATATGTATTCCCCAGCTGAGGGAGATCAGTTCTTTTTTTTTTTTTTTTAATGTGCAAACTACTTTTTTTTTTTTTCAGTCCAAAATGGTATTATCTTTTTCAAGGTAAGAATTTCCTTCAGAAATATCTTAAAAGACCCCAGTAGATTAAAATTTGGAAATGATGTTATGTTCAAAGGAGNTTTTTTTTTTTTTTTTAATGTGCAAACTACTTTTTTTTTTTTTCAGTCCAAAATGGTATTATCTTTTTCAAGGTAAGAATTTCCTTCAGAAATATCTTAAAAGACCCCAGTAGATTAAAATTTGGAAATGATGTTATGTTCAAAGGAGTGTCTTCTGGACAACTTTCATGCATTCGTGTCAATGTGCACCTCATCATTAAATGTTTCGTCCAATATTTTTCATCAGCAAATTCAAAAAAAAACATCAGGGTTACAAATCAGCTGAATCTTATCTGAGCTTTTGTTCTGGTGGTGATTAAACATTTATCTTCTGTGTAGATACCACTATTATTCATATTGAGTATGCCAATTACATCAAATCATATTCACTTCAGATAAGTCTAACCAGAGCTGACATGTATTCTTTTCATCCAAATGTTTCTACATTGCTTTGTCTTCTTTCTCTGGTTACCCTGCAGTCTTCTCTGATTTTCTTCATGTCGGTGATAACAATCATGTGCAGTGTTCTTTCTTCACGTACACGTGCTGTGCCTGGTTTTCTTCTAGTGCTTCATATTGTTTTAAGCTTTCTTCTAACTTATTTTGTTAATTTTCTTAAGTAAACACTAATAGGCTTCAAATCCAGTTGAACTGAAATGTTAGAGAAATAGAATTTTTTCCCAAAGGCCGAAATATTTGTCATAAGCTTCATGATTGGAAGATTAATGATGGTGAGAGTGTTCAAGTAGTAACATTTATAAAGCAATTTACATCTTCGTGTATATTATCACATTGACTTCTGTTAAGGTAAGAAGAACAAATGATATTTTAAGTTAAGAGATTTGATGTTTTATAAATGAAGAATTTAAATTATATGTGAAGAGATGGGTTGTAAAGATCTTGTAAATTCTATTCCTGAAAGTAGACAGGAAACTGCCAAGCCAAATCTTGACTCACATCTTTGTGGTTTATAGGTTGCGCAATATTTCCACTACATTTTGGTGTTTTACCTCTACAGAAAGAAGTCTCTTTTTAAATAAAAGTGTAAGACAGTGTTATCCACTACTTATCCACAAGACATATCTTGCTCCTTGTTGTTCATATAATGGCTGGCCACTTTTTTGGGGGTGTTGGCACATTTTGCAAAGGTTTCCACTATAAGTTATATGTTTTCCATGCCAGATTACTGGATAAGAGAGGGTGACAATTTTTGCCAGATTGTCTTTTAGATATCTGATACATTAACTGATGTAGTTGAGCTTCCCTGATACCTCAGTTCATAAAGAATCCACCTATAATGCTGGAGACATGGGTTCAATCCCTGGTTTGGGACCATCCCCTGGAGAAGGGCAAGGCTTACCCACTCCAGTAATCTGGCCTAGAGAATCCTTTGGACAGTCCAAGGGATCGCAAAGAGTCAGACATGACTGAGTGAGTTTCACTTCACTTCAATACATTAACTTCCTTTCTCACAACTTTTGCCCAAGACCTGGCATATAATTTTGTTTTTTGCTATTTGTTCTAGGCCCACCTCAAATTCAGGTAATGGTGACCTTTGGTATTTTGCATATATGTACTTATTCATGTTGCTTATGTGAGTAGAGTCTAATTTCTGGAACTATGCTCCAACGCCCTCCTTGGAGAAAGTGAGCTCCTGAACACTTTGCAACGTTGACTGTTCCATGTGTCTATAATAAAGAAAAGTGAAGTGCTGCACAGGAAATGAGAGAAGTTTTATTC
Organism: Neotragus pygmaeus; assembly: GCA_006410875.1. Lineage (NCBI taxonomy): Eukaryota > Metazoa > Chordata > Mammalia > Artiodactyla > Bovidae > Neotragus > Neotragus pygmaeus. The sequence goes on along the minus strand of SJYV01002877.1, from coordinate 25,643 downwards.
ATTTCTATGAACATGATCTATGACTTTACAATGCAAGGCGTTCCAAAAACAAATGCTAATTTACATGAGTCTTTTATTATTTATTGGATTTTTTTCTTTGACTTTATTTGATCTTTGCACTTTGTTCTACTCATTATAAGAAATGAAATCGTCTGTCTTTTTCCTTCTGTGTAAACATCATAAATTATTCAAAACATCTCAGTGCCAGTTAAGCATATTGGGGGAAAATAAAGTGATGCCTATTTCTGTTTTATTTGCTCTTTAGGTCACATAGGTGGGTCATCCTAGAGGGAAGAGTTAACTTTTAAATTAGTAAGATTTTATACACGTCATAATACTTTTTTTTCCCCATTTACATGTTGAAATAAAATCATAAAAACAAAAAGTAAAACAAAATAGGTCACACAAGAGAGTTACAAGGAGACATAGAATCAAATTAGCTAAACTTTAATTTGGCTTCCCTGATAGCTCAGTTGGTCAAAAATCAGCCTGCAATGCAGGAGACCCTGATTCGATTCCTGGGTCAAGAAGGTCTGCTGGAGAAGGGATAGTCTACCCACTTCAGTATTCTTGGGTTTCCCTTGTGGCTCAGCTGGAAAAGAATCCGCTTACAGTGCAGGAGACCTGGGTTCAATCCCGGGGTTGGGAAGATCCCCTGGAGAATGGATAGGCTACCCACTCCAGTATTCTGGCCTGGAGAATTCCATGGACTGTGCAGTCCATGGGGTGGCAAAGAGNATCCGCTTACAGTGCAGGAGACCTGGGTTCAATCCCGGGGTTGGGAAGATCCCCTGGAGAATGGATAGGCTACCCACTCCAGTATTCTGGCCTGGAGAATTCCATGGACTGTGCAGTCCATGGGGTGGCAAAGAGTCGGACACTACTGAGCAACTTTCACTTCACTTCACTACATGTGCGTGTGTGCTAAGTTGCTTCAATTGTGTTTGACCCAGTGATCCTATGGACTGTAGCCTGCCAGGCTCCTCTGTCCATGGAATTCTCCAGGTGAGAATACTGGAGTAGGTTGCCTTGCCCTTCTCCAAAAGATCTTCCCTACCCAGGGATTGAACCCACGTCTCCTGTATCACAGGCAGATTCTTTACTGCTGAACCAATGAGGAAGCCCAAATGACACTATATATAAGAATTAAATATGACTAGAAATAAAGTCAGAAGTCAAAAATAAAAATATTCTGTTTGCTGGTGTTCAGTCATGTCCTACTCTTTGCAACCCCATGAACTGCAGCACACTAGGTATCTCTGTACTTCACTATCTCCTGGAGTTTGCTGAGATTTATGTCCCCTGAGTCAATGATGCTTTCTAACTATATCGTCCTGGGCTTCTCTCTTCTCATTTTGCCTTCCATCTTTCCTAGCATCAGGATCTTTTCGAATGAGTCAGCTAGCTATTCATATTAGATGGCCAAAGTATTAGAGTTTCAACTTCAGCATCAGTCTTTCCAATGAATATTTGGGTTGATTTCCTTTAGGATTGACTGGTTTGATATTCTTGCTGTCCAAGGGACTCTCAAGAGTCCTTTCCAGCGCCACAATTTGAAGGCATCAATTCTTTGGCCCTCAGCCTTCTTTATGGTCCAGCTCTCACATCCATGGATGACTATTGGAAAAACCATAGCTTTGACTATATGGACTTCTGTTGGCAAAGTGATGTCTTTATATGTCAAAGTGATTTTTTTTTTTCAAAATTTGCTGTATAGGTTTACCATACATTTCCTTCCTAGGAGCAAGCATCTTTTAATTTCATGGCATCAGTCACAATCCACAGTGATTTTGGAGCCCAAGAAAATGAAATCTGTCACTGCTTCCACTTTTTCCCCATCTCTTTTCCATAAAAAATACTCTATAGTACATGATAAATCCAACAGCATTTTCTTGTAAATTATTCACTCATTCATTCATGTAAAATATTTATAAAATGTAACTCTATATGAAGAAATGTGTTAGAATTAGTAATCCAGAATACAAGATTTCTACTCCGAAAGATTTTACTGTTAATGATTAGAGTAATTTGTGTGCAAATAAAACTGTGTAAAGATTGTAAGGGGTATGTAAATAAATGACTAGTGAATTTTAAAAAAAAACTAGAAAAACTCATCTTATTAAAGGCATTAGGGAAGGTTTGGCGGAGAAAGCATTCAAATACAATGCAAAAGAATGAACACCTATCCATTGAGGAGACAGAGCTGTTTCTGATCCCTCACTGGAGCATCTCTACGCTGTGAGCTCTGCTTAAAAGTGGAGCATCTCTACACTGTGAGCCTATTTACCAAGATGGCAAATGTTAGCAAAAGACACTTCAATGCATGAAAAGCATGTAAAGTTAGCTTGAGAAGCCATAATAACTTTCAAAGTTAAGAAACAAGCTGACAAATGGACTTTCAATGAAAACAAAAGGTAGACGTTGTAATATTTAGAGAAGAATTTACGAGCAGAGATGTTATGTCATTAGCCTAGCTGAGATACACGAAGCTTCTGCTTATTGCTTGCTGATCTAAAAATGGCTGGGGAGGGTGGTCTTATTTAATTTGCATGGGGTAGATAATATTTAAAAATACAGAACATTCTAATCAATTTCCAGTAATGCCCCTCATACGGTGACAGGTGTGTGTATGCACTGCGTCTCCTACCCTTGTCTGCATGAAGGTTCCTTGGGACCATTTACATTTGTTAAAAGGAAACTCCTAAAGTTATTACAAGCCCTTACCCTTCATTGTGTTCTTTTGCAAGAATAACATCGAAATAGCTTCCTTCATCCATTGTTAAGAAGTACAACAGGAAAGTAAAAGGAGAAAAAAAGATAAAAGCAGCTGAAATTTGAACACTATGATTCTTATTCTAGAATTTTTCACTGCCTGTCATGAGAAACACTGAAATTTAGCTGAAACAAATGTTGACCAATTACCTAATAGTTAATATAGAGAGTGATTTGTTACATTAAGATGGTGAAATAAGATGGTCTTTGTCCTGGAAGCTCATCAGAAAGACTGACCAGGGGTTGACCCCCCAACTAAATGAAACTGTAAACACAGGCAAAAATGACAAAAAAAGATGTCATCAAGGTTCAGCATTAATAGGAGTTAACAAACATACTAGCTGCGAAACCTAGAGTTAAAATGTTGAGACTTGTGTAGTCTGAAATATTTTCACACATATGATTTTTTCTTTCTTTGTTGTTGTATCAAAAACAAAATGCTGTTTGCCAAGGGCATTTGCCATCTGCCTCTGTGAAGATTGAATCTGTGCTGCTTCTGTTGTTGATCTTTAATGTGCCCCGAAGGGAGTTCAGGGTGGAGAATGAGACACTCTGTGCTCCAGAAAAACTGGTGGGACAGGTCTTTAGATAGTTAGATATTTTCAGGAACTGATTTCATGATCCCAGTCCTTGCATCTAAATCACTTCATGGTGATATCAGCTCCTTCTGACTAGCAGAAAACAATTTGTAAGGTAAGTGCTTGATTTCATGAACTCCCCCTTCACCAAAATCACACATATTAAATTCCCTCCACCCCACTTCTTTGGAGCAGTTTCTCAGACCTATTTGAGGTGCTTTCTCCCAAATGCAGTCATTTTGCCCTAAATATAACTTTATTCACAACTCTCATGTTGTACATCCTTTTTAAGTCGACGGCTGTCTCATTTAAAGACTCAGGGATGAATCCATGGATACCTTTGCATATGTAAATGGATCTCTCTTCCTTTATTCATATAGTTATTTTGTCACTCAGTGATTTAAGTAAATAATTACTAAACATCAACCATAAGCCTAAATGGGTTCTATATTTATGGGTAAAATGGTGGACATGGGTTCTACTTTCTGGAATTATGATAATGGGGAATACAAATATTGAAATAAGAGTACCAGTGAGATGTTCATTATGAAAAGAGAATGCAGTATACTAAGAAACAGCATTTTAGAAGCATATAATCTAGTCCAATACTGGAAATCTAGTAATTTTCCTTAACTCTGTCAAAATAATGATGTATAATACAGAGAAACTTCACTTTAAACATCTTGACTTTGTAGAAAAAGGGCTTCAAGAACTTCATTAGTTCAAACCATCTACATTTTGTTACATTTCCAGCCTTGTATTTTGCTTCTTAATTACCACTATTTAAATGGCCTTTCAAGATAGGCTGTAAATTAAAATTGATCCACTGTCAGCATTCTCCAACTGTTGGCAGCGGACTATTGATACAGATGAAATTCCAGTTGTGTAGTGTCTTTCTGAAAAGACAAAAATGTAATAAAATAAGCCGACTTTGCAGCTTTGCTCAAAAGGCAAAATGTGATTTTCTCCAGTGGGAGAACTTAAATATAACTAACTAGCCACGTTTGGAAAATGCAAATAAATGTGTATGAAAAAAGAACCAGAGTTTATATCTTTATATCCTTCACAAATGCCTATGTAATCTTTTTCTCATATCTGAAAAACAATCCTCCTTTTGAAATAAAGCTTAAGAGTATATTGACAAGACTATATCTTTTAGAATTAGATCTGAATTGAAATCTTGTAATTTACAAGTTGTGTGATTTAGAGGGGAAAAAATAAATCAAACACTCAGACCTCAGTTTATTCATCTACAAAATGTAAGTTAATAATTGCCCTAGAGTTATAATAATTAAATGAGAAAATACAGGGAATGTCAACAGAATATTCAATATAGTGCCTGATACAATAAAAAGGGATGTCAAGGAAGATAATGTTATCATATATGAAGGAAGTGGTCAAATACCTTAGGTTATTTCTAGGAAGCTAAGTCCAAATGTATTTATTTTGAGATGCCCTCCTTCAGCCTCAAAATTTGGTGACACTGACTTGAGATGGCTAACTGTTGCTAAGAACCACCTCACCACCACACAAAAACAATCATACTCACCAAAATACAATTTATAGTATGACCAGACTTTTGGCCTCTTCTCTATCTGTATGGTCAGAGACATAGTTTTTCTAATAATCATGTATGGATGTGAGAGCTGGACCATAAAGAAGGATGAGGCTAAAGAAGTGATGCTTTTGAATTATGGTGCTGGAGAAAAAAATATCTTGAGACTCCTTTGGACTGCAAGGAGGTCAACCTGGTCAATCCTAAAGGAAATCAACCTTGAATATTAATTGAAAGGGTAAATGCAGTAGCTCCAAAGCTTTGGCCACCTGATGTGAAGATCTGACTCACTGAAAAAGACCCTTTTTTCAATTAAAAAAAAAAAAGACTCATGGGAAAGACTGAGGGCAGGAGGTGGAGGGTGGAACAAAGGATGAGATGGTTGGATGGTATCACCAACTCAATGGACATGAGTTTGGGTAAACTCCTGGGGGTAGTGAAGGACAGAAATATGACATGCTGCAGTCCATGGGGTGCAAAGAGTTGAACACTACTTAGCGAGTGAAGAACTGCCACCACAACAGCTACTTTCTGGGATTTTTCACAGCAGCTGTGATCATTTCTAAGGTAAGTTATGAGACAGGAATTCAAATTCTAGACTTAGCATTAACTTAAACCTCTGGTTTCCCCTTTTGAAGAGGTGGTGCCTTTCCACTTAGATGATAAGTGAATTGTGCAGAGTTATCCATAGTGTTAGACAACCTTTATAAAAGTGCCTAGAAATTTGCAGAAGCTTGGATGGGAGGACTCGCTTTGCTTACTGGAAGAAGAACATACCAAAGATCCTGTTTTTTAGTTTCTGCTTTTCCTAAGAGCTGCTTTAATCTTAATTCTCCAGCCACAAATGTGCTAACTTTGAAGAAAATAAGCTAGTACTGCAACCTAGCTTACAGTACTAGGAAAGAGTTCATTTTGACTCCACGCTAAATCTGTTCCTCTAGTTTTAATGCTTATTTTACTGCTTTTGTTATAAGCATACATAAGCCCTGCCTCAGGGAATCCTGCACCCCTCTGCTTGACTGTTAAACTAAAGTGTCTCTGTGTATAACTTTGTTCACCTGTAGATTGCAGGGAAGAAACAAATAATTAACACATCCTCCTGCCTGAGGCTTGCCATTCTAGGAGATATTTGCAAGAATTAAATAGCCTTTTTACTTTGTTTCCTCACCTCCCCTTATCTATGATCCATAAAAGGACCCGACATCCAGATTTAGAGACAAGATGGTTACTTTGAGACATTAGTCTGCCATCTTCTCCATCAGCTAGCTCTTCAAAAAGTCATACTCCAATAAAGTCAGCATCTTGTCTCCAGATTTATTGGCCTATCATGCAGCAAGCAGAGCTAGCTTGGACTGATTAAGATTATCCCTTTTACAGTCCATGCATATGCTAGAAACATTTTTCTGTTTGGGGATAGTTGGTTTGATGTCTCTTTAACATTCAGATTTTTGGGCAAATATCGTCTTTTAGAGTGGACTTTTTACACTGAAAAATCCTACACACTCTCCTAAGTATCTTCTGTTATTCTACTGCCATTTTTTTTTTTTTTTTTCCTCCAATAACCTGCCATTAACTGAAATCATATTAGCCATTTATTAGATTATTGATTCCTTCCTTCTTTATTAGAGTGTATGGTCTTTAAATATAGTCTTTCTTTCTCATGACTAAATCCCATCACATAGGATGATGCTTAGAAATTTACTTCTTAAATTTTTAGGTAGGTTGGTAAGGAGTCCAGGGGGCTCAAGGAAGAAGGAGTCCAGGGTTCTCAGAGAGGAGAAAGGGATCTGGGGCCTTCAAGGAGGAGAAAATGGATAAACTTTTTTTTTTCCCTTCATTCCTTCATCTTAGTCACATGAGAAGCTTTTTCTTACTCTGAGTTGTTATGACAACAATCTTTAAGACTAACTTTCCTGAAGCCCAGAGCTAATAATTATACAACAAAACAATACATCGTGCTCAAGGGTATGTTTTTCCTTAAGCTATATTCTGATGATTCTATGGAAGTGATCAAACAGGAGATGACAAGAGTGAACGTCGACATTCTAGAAATCAGCGAACTAAAATGGACTGGATTGGGTGAATTTAACTCAAATGACCATTATATCTACTCCTGTGGGCAAGAATCCCTTAAAAGAAATGGAGTAGTCAATATAGTCAACAAAAGAGTCCAAAATACAGTACTTGGATGCAATCTCAAAAACGACAGAATGAGATTTATTCATTTCCAAGGCAAACTATTCAATATCATGGTAATCCAAGTCTACGCCCCAACCAGCAATGCTGAAGAAGCTGAAGTTGAATGGTGCTATGAAGACCTACAAGACCTTTTAGAACTAACACCCCAAAAAGATGTCCTTTTCATTATAGGGGACTGGAATGCAAAAGTAGGAAGTCAAGAAACACCTGGAGTAACAGGCAAATTTGGCCTTGGAATACAGAACAAAACAGGGCAAAGGCTAATAGAGTTTTGCCAAGAGAATGCACTGGTCACAGCAAATACCCCCTTCCAACAATACAAGAGAAGACTCTACACATGGACATCACCAGATGGTCAAAACCAAAATCAGATTGATTATATGCTTTGCAGCCAAAGATGGAGAAGTTCTATACAGTCATCAAAAACAAGACTGGAAGCTGACTGTGGCTCACAACATGAACTCATTATTACCAAATTCAGATTAAAATTGAAGAAAGTGCAGAAAACCACTAGACCACTGAGGTGTGACCAAAATCAAATCCCTTACGATTATACAGTGGAAGTGACAAACAGATCCAAGGGTTAGATCTGATACAGAAAGTGCCAGAAGAACTATGGACAGAGGTTCATGACATTGTACAGGAAAGAGTGATCAAGACCATCCCTAAGAAAACAAAATGCACAAGGGAAAAATGGTTGTGTGAAGAGGCCTTACAAATAACTGAGGAAAGAAGTGAAAGGCAAAGGAGAAAAGGAAAGATACACCCATGTGAATGCAGAATTCCAAAGTATATATACCAGAGAGATAAGAAAACCTTCCTCAGTGATAAATGCAACAAAATAGAGGAAAACAATAGAATGGAAAAGGCTAGGGACCTCTTCAAGAAAATTAAAGCTACCAAGGGAACATTTCATGCAAAGACGGGCACAATAAAGGACAGAAATGGTATGGACCTAACAGAAGCAGAAGATATTAAGAAGAGATGGCAAGAATACAAAGAAAAACTATACAAAAAAAGATATTCAGGACCAGATAATCACAATGGTGTGATCACTCACTTAGAGCCAGACATCCTGGAATGTGAAGTCAACAGGGCCTTAGGAAGCATCACTATGAGCAAAGCTAGTGAAGGTGATGGAATTCCAGTTGAGCTATTTCAAATCCTAAAAGATGATGTCTTGAAAGTGCAATACTCAATATACCAGCAAATTAGGAAATTTCAGCAATGGCCACAGGACTAGAAAAGGTCAGTTTTCATTCCAATCCCAAATAAAAGCAATGCCAAAGGAAATGCCAGTGTTCAAACTATGGCACAATTGCACTCATCTCACACACTAGCTAAGTAATGGTCAAAATTCTCCAAGTCAGTCTTCAGCAGTATGTGAACCATGAACTTCCAAATGTTCAATCTGGATTTAGAAAAGACAGAGGAACCAGAGATTAAATTGTCAACATCCTTTGAATAATCAAAAAAGCCATGAGAGTTCCAGAAAAACATCAACTTCTGCTTTATTCATTATGCCAAAGCCTTTGACTTTGTGGATCAAAACAAACTGTGGAAAATTCTTCAAGAGATGGGAATACCAGTCCACTTGACCTGCATCTGGAGAAATCTATTTGCAGGTCAAGAAGCAATAGTTAGAACTGGACATGGAACAACAAACTGGTTCCAAATTTGTAAAGGAGTACCTCAAGCCTGTATATTGTCACTCTGCTTATTTAACTTATGTGCAGAGTACATCATGTGAAATGCCAGGCTACATGAAGCACAAGGTGGAATCAAGATTGTCGGGAGAAATATCAATAACCTCAGATATGCAGATGACACTACCCTTATGGCAGAAAGTGAAGAAGAACTAAAGAACCTCTTGATGAAAGTGAAAGAGGAGAGTGAAAAAGTTGGCTTAAAACTCAATATTCAGAAAACTAATATCAAGGCATCTGATTCCATCACTTCATAGCAAATGGATGTGGAAATAATGGAAATGGTGAGAGACTTTGTTTTGGGGGGTTTCTAAATTACGACAGATGGTGACTGCAGCCATGAAATTAAAAGATGCTTGCTCTTTGGAAGAAATGCTTTGACCAACCTAGACCACATATTAAAACACAGAGACATTATTTGATGACAAAAGTCCATCTAATCAAAACTGTATTTTTTTTTCAGTAGTCATGTATGGATGTGAGAGTTGGATTATAAACAAAACTGAGCACCAAAGAACTGATGCTTTTGAACTGTGGTGTTAGAGAAGACTCTTTAGAGCCCCTTGGACTGTAAGAAGATCCAACCAGTCAATCCTAAAGGAAATCAGTCCTGAATATTCATTGGGAGGACTGATGCCAAAGCTGAACCTCCAATACTTTGGCCACCTAATGCAAAGAGCTGACTCATTGGCAAAGACCCTGAAGCTGGGAAAGATTGAATATGGGAGGAGAAGGGGATGACAGAGGATGAGATGGTTGGATGTAATCACCAACTCAATGGACATGAGTATGAGTAGGTTCCAGGAGTCAGTGATGGACAGGGAAACCTGGCGTGCTGCAGTCCATGGGGTCACAAAGAGTCAGACATGACTGAGGGACTAAACTGAACTGAATGATTCTATGACAACAATGTATCTTGCTGGAGGGCATGTCTCTCCTTCTTAATAAGAACCTTCTGACTAATCTTGCTATCTTATGATGTGTGTTGTGCAAGTGGGTCTGGTAAAAGTGTGTAAGGCCTTGATAAGAGTTGATAAGAGCATCCCCCGGTCCCTTTTTCACTGTAATAAAACTCTGCTATACATAAGTTCTGAGTGATCGAGTTTGGGCCACAAACTAAATATTTTTCTTCAGAGATCGTGAATGTGACATCGTTCACTGTAAGCTACCGATGCCTAAAATATATCTAGCCCACAATAAACATTAGCCTGACAAATTTATCATTATGAGAGGACATATCATATCCTGATGCGGAGAAAGATTGAAAGCAAAAGGATAAGAGGGTGGCAGAGGATGAGATGGTTCGATGGCATCATTGATCCAATGGACATAAACTTGGGCAGTCTTTAAGAGAAAGTTAGAGACAGGGAGGCCTGGGGTGCTATAGTCCATGGGATTACAAAGAATTGGACACAACTTAGTGACTGAACAACAACAACTATATCCATCTAAGTACCTATGGCCAAAGAGTCAATGAAGTCCATGTTCAGCTAGAATTATCATTCTTGAAGTTTGGCCATGTCTAAAAATTTCACAACTTCTATCATCTTTCACATTAGTCTTCTGAGTCTGGGCTAGCTCAACAATGAGTGAAGAAGTAGATTTGTGTATTGTCCCAATCTTAAGTATATACTATTTCTATTGGGAAACAGCCTAAACATGAAGCCAAAAGCTCTTATTAGATTTTATTTTCTTTCTTTTTTTTTTTTTTTTGTATCATATGACCAGAAGAAGTATGGCTGTGGAAAAGGATTCAAAGAAGTCATCTAGAAAGGCATGATTTGTAGTAAAGAAAGGAGGATGACAAAGGTCAGAAATTGAGAATTTCAGTACTACTGAGTTAGTATAAAAATCATAATAAGGAGGAAAAAGGTTAATGGCAGGAAAAAAATTAAAATGCACCGATTTCAATCAGTGTTGTAGGGCTATTATATTTAATTATTAAGATAAACAGAATGTTGGTTTTCTTTTACTCTTTCTGATAAAACTATGATTGTAAAGCTCTTACATTCTTGGCATCAATTATAGAGTTTTCAGAAAATTGGAGCACATTCACATATGTAAAAGAGGTAGAAGACTGGATATGTTAAGGGTTTGATTATAAAAAAAGAAAAGTTGCTCCAGGCTATCTTAAGTAGGAAGAGAATTTATTAAAAGGAGATGGGAGCTCAAAGACCTGTTAGGAGACTGGAGCATAAGACTCGGAAAATGAGGACAACAGTCAAGTTATCTCCATGTTGGAGCAGCAGAAATCACAGCCAAGTCTATATCATTGGAACAGTGTGGGCTGTATCAATATTGCTGTAGGCCCTGCAGTGGGTCTCACGTCCTGAACATTGCCCCATCCTCTTCATATGTTTTTCAAGATTCACAACTAAAATAATTAGCTGTGATTATAGTTGGGTAGTAAAAGGACCTAGTTCCTGGGCTTTCGCAATGAGAGAGATTAATGTAGAGATGGTATCAGTAATTGTTTCCCTCTAAATCTACATACAGTTTTCCCAAAGACCATGAAGCTTAAAGAACAAACAAACCAAACAAATCATTATAAGTGTTGGTAACAGTGACTCATTGTTATAGACTGAATGTTCGTGTGCCTCTAAAATTCATGTACTGAAACTCATTACCCCATTCAATAGTGTGATGGTGGTATTTGGAGGTGGGTTCTTGGGAAAGTAGTAGATTTGGTTGCATTTATGAAAGGGAAGTCCCCAGTATGCGATCAGTGACCTTATAAAGAGAGGCCAGAGTGCCCACATGCATTCTCTCTGGGTTTCTCTGTTTGTCTCTCTCTCTCTCTGCCTCTTGAGGATACAGAGAAAAAGGAGCCATCTACAGATCAAGAGCATAGTCTTCAACCAGAAATAAATCAGCCTACCTGTTGATCTTGGACTTTCCAGTCTCCAGAACCTTGAAAAAATAAATGTCTATTGTTTAATGTAAAGTAAAGTGAAGTCGCTTAGTTGTGTTTGACTCTTTGCGACCCCATGGACTGTAGCCCACCAGGCTCCTCCATCCATGGAATTTTCTGGGCAAGAGTACTGGAGTGGCTTGCCATTTCCTTCTCCAGAGGATCTTCCTGACCCAGGGATTGAACCAGAATCTCCCGTCTTGCAGATAGACACTTTACCGTCTGAACCACCAGGGAATCAGCCCAAAAGTAACCAGCACCTCCTTTGAGCTGGAATCGAACCAGTGACCTAAAGATGATCACACATGTTGGGTCTACAGTCCTCCGCTTTACTAGGTGAGCTATCGAAAGGTACCCTGTACATGGGATTATGTTATAGCAGTCTGTTCTTAGAGTCATGAAGAGGCCAGTTTCTCAGGAAGATCCATATTATCTGTACCAGAGATGATCTCACTTCTGCTAGCTATATTGTCTCTTCTCCATCTCCTCTTCCATCACTTTGCTTGAATTTATACCTTCTGAAATATATAATCTTCATCAATACCTTTTTTTTGCTAGTTCTTATAATTCCACCATCAACTACCTATCTAGTCAAAATGAATTAACCCTTCATACTCATGCCATACTTATCCTTTTCATAGGCAAACACAATTCTCTGTAGTCAAAAATACTGAAGGATTTTCTTATCCCCATCACTGAATAGATATTACTTATGCTGAACATTCTCACTTCCTTATTTACGTACCAGTGATTTTACACAATATGCATGATTCCTTACTGAGGCTGTAGTTTCACATATTTGTAACTTTTGAAGATGCTGTTTACTCTGACTGGGATATCTGATTTGGACACCTATAAATTTTATGTTGTTTTTTAGTCACTAAGTTATGTCTGACTTTTTTGCAACCCCATAGACCATAGACTGTAAGCTGGGCTTCCCTGGTAGCTCAGTTGGTAAAGAATTTGCCTGCAATGCAGGAGACCCTGGTTTGATTCCTGGGTTGGGAAGACCCCCTGCAGAAGGTAATGGGCTACCCACTCCAATATTCTTGGGTTTCCCTTGTGACTCAGATGGTAAAGAATCTGCTTGCAATGCAGGAGACCTGGGTTCGATCTCTGAGTTGGAAAGATCCCCTGGAGACAAGAATGGCTACCCACTCCAGTACTCTGGCTTGGAGAATTCCATGGACTTGCTAGTCCATAGGATTGCAGAGTCCAACACGACTGAGCGGCTTTCACTTTCAGGTTGTAACCTGCCAGGCTCTTCTGCCCATGGAATTTCCTAGGCAAGAATACTCAAGTGTGTTGCCATTTCCTCCTCCACGGGATCCTCCCAACGAAGAGATTGAACCCTTGTCTCCTGCACTGGATTCTTTATCACTGAGTGACAAGGGAAAACCATAGTCATCTTTTAATGCTAAGCATTATTTCCTGCATGAAGCTGTTTGTAACATCTATTTAGACAAAACAATTTTTTTTCTTTTCTTTCCCCATCTCTGTAACATCATTTATCTTACTCTTCAATTGTTTATGTCTTCCTATACATAATTTTATGATTCTTTAAACTTTTGGAGACTGACAATTTATCTTTGTAGCTAAAACCTAATGAATACTGTTGCTGCTGCTGCTAAGTCACTTTAGTTGTGTCCGACTCTGTGAGACCCCGTAGATGGCAGTCCACCAGGCTTCCCTGTCCCTGGGATTCTCTAGGCAAGAACACTAGATGGGTTGCCATTTCTTTCTCCAATGCATGGAAGTGAAAAGTGAAAGTGAAGTCGTGTCCGATTCTTAGCGACTCCATGGACGGCAGCCTACCAGGCTCCTCTGTCCATGGGACTTTCCAGGCAAGAGTACTGGAGTGGGGTGCCATTGCCTTCTCCTGATGAATACTATGTATCCTAAATATCTGTTGAATACATGAATTCATGAATAAATAACTGTCCCTTGGTACCTCTTTGTTATCTGTGTCATTATCCTCCTGTTTGTTTTAGTTTGACTTCCTATCTTAAGTATAAAACTATGTATTGTCTATTCTATGTCATATAAAGAGCTTGTTTTCCTTTTTTAAAAAGACTTCTTGCAAGCATCAAAGAATGCATTTACTACCATCACCACAGCTAAGAAAATGGTGGAAGGAAAAAAAAAAATCCTGTTAGTCTAGATGACTCCAAATGAAAATAAAATTCCTATTTTTATAGGACTTTATTTAAAAAGCTTTTTAGAACCACTATCGCCATTTTATTAATCATTTAGTAAATGTCTATTCTGGGAAGGAAATAGGCACCCACTCCAGTATTCTTGTCATGGACAGAAGTGCCTGGTAGGCTACAGTCCATGGGGATGCAAAGGAGTCAGACACGACTTAGCGACTAAACAACAACAAATATCTACTAAGTGCCTCCTATATTCTAGGCATTGTGCTTGCTAATAGGGGATATAACAGTGTGGGAGAACGATATGCCTCTTATATTCACAGAAACTTCTATTCCATTTAAAAACTAATAAGAAGGGAGGAGCTTAAAAAAGAGATACAGGTTCTACAGGAGTTCTTCTGTGAAAGATTTTTTTTTTTTGGTAAAAAATATGATTAACTATAAAAGAATTTTTTAAATTAAGAACCGAGATTTGCCTAGTACCTATATGGAATGGATTATGCACGTTTAAAATTTCCCCAACTTACACCAACTCACAGCAAACCTTTGAGGGGCATGAAATCAGGGTGCATATTTTCTACAAAGAGAGCCTGAATCATGAGGACACAAAGGTTAAGTAAAGTGTCTCATGACCCACAAAGCATCAGCGATGGCACCAGGCACAAAATTAGAGCTGCCTGACTTGAGTCAGAGCTCTCGTTTTTATGAACAAGAAAGTTGAGGTAGAGATAAATTAGCTACCATGTCCATGACATACACATGATGGACAGTGGACCTAAGAAAACATCTCATCTCATTCGATCGCTTGTGCTTGCCCTGTTGCCTCATCCTGACACTCTGTATCATGAGCTTTTTAAAGCTCCACTGGGTATCTAGTGATGTGACACACATTTATCTGCTGAATTAATTACTTGACTAATTAACTGAGAAAATACTTACTGAGTAGCTACAAATTTCCAAGCACTTTTCTGATCATTTCAACCACCACACAAAACTAAACTGACAAAACTCCCTGCCCTCATGGTGTGTACCTGCAGTGGGGGAGAGAAACAGCCGTTAAGAACATTCAATGTGCCAGCTTATTTCGGCCCAGGGCAGTACCCACATTGTATTTAGACCATCTGTCACACAATTCACAGTCAATGGTGCTTAGAATTAATCTTTTAACATTACTAGTTCTGAAACCCAGGCTTCTTTAGTCCTTATGCCTCTGTTTTAAACATGTCTAGGCTATGTCCTTGGTTTCCTGTTCCAAACTCTTAATGTCCCTATTAATAAGGAAACTCAGCAGACTTGGTCAATTCTGTAAGGCATTTTTCTTGGATAATTATCCCTTCCCTGAAGAAACTTGGCTTCCTGTATCTTCATGCATCACAGGCATAGATGGATCCTTAGGATTCAGAATGTTACTGCCTAGAATCACTACTGCTTGGTTTGCTGAACCCATCCTCAAGAGTAATACCTGTTCCCTTAGTCTTATGCCCACATTGTTCCCTAATCCAACATTTACTGAGATAGTGTCTCCCCTAACCAATGCCATAGTGTTCATGGAGGTCATCAAAAACCCCTGAAAGCAGCTCAACATCTTAAATATCTTCCTCACACAGATTTTCATCTTTGTGTAATAAATTAATTTATTCTTTACCTCTTCTGAATTGTCGGCAGTGAAAATGAACTTTTTTTTAGTAGAAAACCATAGTAATATTGGTACACAAGAGTCATGGGATTGTGAGTGATTTATTTTTATTTACCTTTGTTCTATTTTTTTAATGAGAAAATAAAATAAAAGCATAAAAAAGAAAACATAATTATAAAAAGCACCTTATGCTTCCCTTACTTGCATATGTACATCAGATTGATTTCCATTTCTCTTGGCTAATTAAGCTTGATTTTTGTTAAAGAGAAAAGGAAGATGTATGATTTATGGGACACTGACCCAGGGCCTCCTGCTGTATAACATGAACCAAACCAATTGCCCACACCTTGCCTTTGTATCATTCTCCAGAGCTCTGCTCCTCTCCTGACATGTAGGCATTCAGGACTAATTGCTAGTCTTAATCTTCTGCAGTTCTTTCTTGTAAGACCTATAAATACAAGCCCAAAGTGCTTTAAAGAGAAGCAAGGCCCAGCAGTCCTAGGACATCATTCAGTTGGAAACAGCAATTAGACATTTTTAGCAAATTCTTTTTAATACAAAATGGAGTAATTAAAACTTGCACATTGGAAGGGAAAACACTTTTGAGATTATGTTCATTTTATTAAGCTATTTCAGATACTAAAGTTTATTGCAATGCATAGTTCTTTCTTTTTCTTCTTTAATTGAATTGCTGGCACTAACAACTCAGTGAAATGAATGTTTGACCCGTGGAGAAAGAGATTAAGTGATCTAGGGTGTTTATTTTTAATTGGTATTGACCACAATCCCATACATTTCCACTAAAATTGGATTGAATTGGAGAATTCCACACTTTGATCTAAATATTATAGTTCAGATAGTAAATTATCCCAGTTATGGCTTAACCTGTGTCAACTGTACTTTTAGGCTAATATCTCATTTTTTTTGTTTGTGAGGTCAGTAGTTTTATCCATGGCTTGCTAATGCCATAGCCAGACATTTGGCTAGTAATAGGATTATTCACTATGACTCAATAGTATTAACTCCAAACTTTACTTAACGCAAATACAGAAGAAAATGTATTTAATTTGATCCAGTGAGTATCTGTGCATATGAAATTACAACTGTAAGAGAACAGGAAAGTAGTGAAAGCAACATGGGTTTTGAGAGGCCAACTACTGTCCCATATGTCGCCAAGAGCCTTTGTCTTCCTGAATTACTTTTTAATATGTATATACACAAAGAACAGATATGCTAACTATCTCTTTAGTTTTGGTCTCAGCACAAAGAGACTGCTTCTCTTTTATTATCCTCTAGGTTGAATTTTCTACTACTTGATTCTCAGTCTTTTGCTTTGTGTCTGCTTTCTTTCTGAGCTTCTAAAAGCATCTTCCTCCCTAGCCTGCCTTTCTGGAAGCTTACTCTGTCTCTCTATTGAATTCCTGGAACTCAACTTATTTCTGGCCTCCTATCTCCTATTATCAAATTGGCCTCAGAAAGAATAGTTGATTCTTTAGCCATCAGTCAATTATTAGCTTCTGCTAATGAGAGTCAGGTTTATGGATTAATGTTTCTTAGATTTAGTCTCAATTCCTCCTGATACTGCTTCTGGAACTATTTACTGTTGAACAAAGGATCAGTGGGTCTCCCACCCTCTTGCCAACACCTCATACCTTAAGCTAAACTGGAAAAAAGAAAGTATATATTAATACATTAAAACTGATTACAAAACATAAAATAAATGCAAAATGAAAGTGATGAAACAGACTTACAGATGCAGAAAACAAACATAGTTATCAAAAGGGTAACACTAAGGGGAGACATAAACCAGGAGCTTGGGGTTAACATAGACATATTACTACGTAAAAGATAGATAACAACAACAACAAAAAAAGATAGATAACCAACAAGGACCTACTGTACAACACAGGGAATTCTACTCAACATTCCACAGTAGCCTAAATGGGAAACGGATCTGAAAAGGAATGAATATATGTATGCATGTGATTGAATCACTTTACTGTATACCTGAAAGTAATACAACATTGTAAATTAAATATACTCCAATAAAATTTAATAAAATAAAGTTATGTGATACCACAGTAGTGTAAGATCAGCTGTTAACTAAGTGATCCCAACAGCACATAGAGAGGAATGGAGTAAAAAGGTTGAATGGGAAAGAAATGACAATGTATTATTTTACTATTGCTTCTGCTGCAAATTAACATAAGTGTGACAGTTTAAACAACAAAGCTATTATATTACAATTCCGAAGGCAGGGAAATAAAAATCAGTCTCACTGAACTAAAGTTAAGGTGTCACCAAAGCTAGTTCCTTTCAGAGACTCCAGAGGAGATTCCTTCCCTTGCATTTTCCAGGTTCTACACACCTTCTTTCATTAGCCTGAAGCCCCACCCTCAATTTCCAAAGCCATCAACCTATCATCTTCAAAATCTCTCTCTGATTCACTGACCTTTGCATCCATTGTCACATGTCCTCTGACCCTTCTTTTTCCCTCTTATCTGTAGCCTTATGGCTACCTTGTACCCACATGGCTAATCTCTCCATCTCAAGATCTTTAACTTAATCAGATGTTCAAAGTCCTTTTAACCATGTGAAAGTGAAAAGTGAAACTGAAGACAATCAATCAGTCGTGTCCAACTCTTTGAGACTCCATGGACTGTAGCCTACCAGGTTCCTCCATCCATGGGATTTTCCAGGCAAGAATACTGGAGTGGGTTGCCATTTCCTTCTCCAGGAGATCTTCCTGACCCAGGGTTTGAACCTGGGTCTCCCGCATCGTAGGTAGACAGTTTATTCATATTCACACACTCTAGGGATTAGAATGGGGGTCTCTTTGGAGTTTATAACCTAGCTAAACACAAACAGCATCTCATGAACTAAGACTATCAAATAATATAAGAAATATCCAACTAGGGGAGGTAATTTAAGCATGCATGTTTTGACATATGGTTAATCAAAACTATGGTCATGAAAATGCATCAGTGTTCTCTTAGAATTGTAAGAAGAGAAAATAGAAGAGTCTAACATGAGGAGAAGAAGCACATTCTTTATGGTACTGTCTGAAGCTCCTCAAAGACACCTGTTGGTGGAACATTCCCCAAAGCTCATGTGTTCTATCCTAACATGACATTTGGCTAACCTCTGGTCATGGTTATATTTATTTCAAAATTTAAGCTAGACATATATGGGCCCACATCTTCCATGTTCATGAGCTTTAAACTCATAACCAGGGTAACTATGTTCCAAGGCACAAAGAGACAATATGGGAATTTTCCAAGTTCTTATCTGATATTGTCTTGTATTTTGATGCTAGACTTCTCAAGTGAGGAGGAGGAAACAGCCCACAGATGTCAAATTTATGCAAGTTATAAGAGTGGCAGTCCTCACTATTTTGGTGGAAAGCAAGAAAATGGCAACTCACTTCAATACTCTTGCCTGGGAAATTTCATGGAGAGAGGAGCCTGGAAGACTAAGGTGCACAGAGTCACAAAGCATTGGACACAACAGAACACACACACACACACACACACACACACACAATTGATTTTATTCCTGAACATCAACAAAGTCTGTAGCAGCAGTGAATTAGCCATGTCCTATGGCCTCTGGTGGCTCAGAGGTTAAAGCATCTGCCTGGAATGCTGGAGACCTGGATTCAATCCCTGGATCAGGAAGATCCCCTGGAGAAGGAAATGGCAACCCACTCCGGTACTCTTGCCTGGAGAATCCCATGGAGGAAGGAGCATGGTAGGTTATAATCCATGAGATCGCAAAGATTTGGACACGACTGAGTGACTTCACTCTTCACTCACTCATGGCCTTAATTGGAGTAGGAAATGGCAACCCACTTCACTATTCTTGCCTGGAGAATCCCATGGACAGAGAAGCTTTTCTGGTCACAATCCATAGGATTGCAAAGAGTTTGACATGACTAAACACACATGCATATGGCAATAATTAGCTGAAATGAAATCATTTGAAATCCTCCATTCTTGGTTTTTATCTTAAGATTCAGTGTTGCCTAACTTCACTGCAGATGGTGATTGCAGACATGAAATTAAAAGACACTTACCCCTTGGAAAGAAAGCTATGACCAACCTAGATAGCATATTTAAAAGCAGAGACATTACTTTGCCAACAAAGGTCTGTCTAGTCAAGGCTATGGTTTTGCCTGTGGTCAGGTATGGATGTGAGAGTTGGACTGTGAAGAAGGCTGAGTGCTGAAGAATTGATGCTTTTAAACTGTGATGTTGGAGAAGACTCTTGAGAGTCCCTTGGACTGCAAGGAGATCCAACCAGTCCATTCTAAAGGAGATCAGCCCTGGGTGTTTATTGGAAGGACTAATTCTGAAGCTGAAACTCCAATACTCTGGCCACCTGATGCGAAAAGCTGACTCATTTGAAAAGACCCTGATGCTGGGAAAGATTGAGGGCAGGAGGAGAAGGGGTCAACAGAGGATGAGATGGTTGGATGACATCACCGACTCGATGAACATGGGTTTGGGTGAAATCCGGGAGTTGGTGATGGACAGGGGTCCAGCATGCTGTGGTTCATGGGGTCGCAAAGAGTCGGACACGACTGAACAAATGAACTGAACTTCCCATTACAATTATAATAAAACCTAAAGAATTTCTAGATCCTTCAAAGATCTCTGTAGGCTGGCCTTCATTTACACCTTTCACTCACTTGTTTGCTTATTTTTATTTTTATTGAAGCATAATTGGTTTACAATGTTGTGTCAGTTTCAGGTATACAGCAAAGTGATTCATGTATACATACACATATACATACATGTACACATACATGCATGTAAACATATGTTATACATGTATACATATATGTATTCTTTTTTAGTTTATTTTCTATTTTAGGTTATTACAAAATATTAAGTATAGTTCCCTGTGCTGTACAGTAGGTTCTTGTTTAAATCATGCTCCCCCTGCTTGCTATTGTTACTGCACTGATTTTCTTTTTACATTTCTCAGAACCTAGGTCTTTACTCTTCCCTCTGTTTGTAGTCTTTGCCATAGATTTGATAAGATTGAATCCTTCTCCCCGTTAAGATCTTAGCTCTAATTTCACCTTCCTAGATAGTCTTTATTTTACCACAAGTGATGATGCTGTACACTTCGCCCCCACATTCTTCATTCCCAGAGAGTCTCTAGCTTATTATCCTATTTTACTTCCTTCAAGATCACTAAAATTCCACTTCAGTAAGATCCTAGAGTCTTAGGAAAGAGTAGAAGGTAACCATTTTCTTCCGCAAATGTGGAACCTGCAACCCAAAAGCCATTATCAGAAGTAACATTAACCTAGGAAGGTACCAGATCAAAGAAAGGCTGCACAGTCTAAGATTTCTTTTCCATATAGAAAGTGGGTTAGAGACTGAAAAAAGAGCTAATACAATACCAAAGGGTATTGGAGATTTTTTAAAAAAATCCTATAAGAGGTAGCTAAAAATAGAAAGCAGAAACTAACTAGAGTATTCCCCAAGCCAAAATCCATAAAGCTGAAGCACTTTTTCTTTTCTTTTCTTTTTAAATTAAATACATTTCTCAAGATGGTTGTTTTGGCTTTACTAAAAATATTAAAAAAAAAAAAAAGAGAGAGAGAGAGATGAACTCTTATGAGCAAGGAATTTTCAGTAATTCTGGGTATAAATGTTTACAAAGTACCGGCTTACCCTATCAGAACTTACTGTCTATTATGATTCCTGGTTAAACACAGAAACTCCACAGAATAATCTTATATGCTACAGTAATGGAGGTATGTCATTGTTGTGGTTGCTGTTCAGTCTCTATGTCTGACTCTTTTATGACCCCATGGACTGTGGCACACCAGGCTCCCACGTACTTGAGATTTCCCAGGCAAGAACACTGGAGTGGGTTTCCATTTCCTTCTCCAGGGGATCTTCCTGACCCAGGATTTAAACCTGTATCTCCTGCATTGCAGGCAAATTGTTTACGTCACCCAGGAAATCCAATTGACATATCCAGTATTCTACATTTTTTTAAAAAGATCAGTTATTATTAATCAAATAGTTTTAAGCATTCTAATAGGATTAAAACAGTAATTTTAATAAATGATACAGTGATAGTAAATACCTTAATGAATGAGTTGGTGGTAATATATTTATTACTTTAGAATTATCACTAAATGAATTAATACATGACCACAAGGATCCTCAGCAAATATCAAATACACCCTCCTCATTTTACAGAGAGAACTAAAGGATGAAATAACTCTTTCAAGGTCACACAAATAGTCCGAGGCAATTTTAGGATGAAGGCTCGTGTCTAGTGCCCTTCTCATGTAAGCACACTGCCTAATTTGCTGCAACAATTATTGTTTGAAGATTTACCCTGTCATAGTCCAGATGCTTAATTCATAAAAATGTGATCCTGAGACTAGTGCTTTTGCATCAACTGTCAGTGTGACTACACTTTCTAAACAAAGCAGATCCGTTAAGAATCAAACATATGCAGTCAGAACAGAACCTTCCCTACATGCAATACTTTTTCATTCATTAAGTCAACACCCAGTGTTCTTTCCAAGGTGCCCCTGCTCTAAGAGAATATGTTAACATTAAGGTAAATAAGATCATCACTACCTAATGAACTAGGACTAAAATCTGCCAGATCACAGTAACGTGAAAATATTTTCATTAGTTGCTTAATATAGTACCTGGCCAGGGAAGGAGGAGTCTCTGACCGAATGGCCAAAACTATTTTAAGAAATATGCCTGCCTTATTTTACTTTTTAAGGTTTATCACAGAGATAGTGCTACCTTGCCCAGGTACTCTCAGAAGCAATCTGGTCTTCAATAAGCTATAGATCAAATATGATATGACAGAGATGCTTGGTTTCTTCCATGAAGGGTGTGATAGTTTCCTCATGTGCAAAGTGAAATGGTGATTACTATTTCACAGGATTTGTGAGGACATTAAATAAGATAATATACATAAAACACATGTGGCATAGCAGCTTTCCAGTAAATGCTAGCACACTAATATAGCAGGGTAACCATAGATTGAAGATTTAGTGTGTGTGTGTGTATATATATACATATATAT
>SJYV01002874.1:0-12162 GCA_006410875.1 Neotragus pygmaeus | reverse complement strand
TTTATTTTTGGAAATACACACGCATATATTAGAGAGTTTCCTACCTTTTAGTGGGACTTTTGATATTTTGAGGTGGTATTTTTCTGTTGAAAATGGAATAGAAATTCAGTTGCAATGGAAACAATGCTAGCTAATAAGTCAGTTTTAAAAAGAGGAAAATAATGTTGAGTTGCAAGAGTAGAATTTTTAAATAGAAAAGCATTGTAGAGATTTGTAATAAGCATTTGATTGATTGACTTTACCTTGTTTTCTGAAATGAAAAATAGTACAGACACATGATCTGAAATTCTGCATAGTTTTGAGCTAGTCCCAATCATTCTGAGCCTTATTGGTGGATTGCTGATACTTTGAGTATAGCTATAATTTTAAAAGATCATCTGTATGAATCACTGACACACACTAACTAGGCTTGTAATATGTGTTGGTTGTGTTACTTTATGTGATACATATATTCCCAAAGAGCAGAATTTTAATTTGACTCTTTACATAACTTTTAAATTTATTGGAGAACCTATTTAACACATTATTGACTGGGAGATTTTTGCAGAAACTAACAGCTGTGGCCAGTGATTTGTTAGTTAAGTGAATATTGAAGCTCTCTGGTCAATAATGTTCAGGTTACAAAAGATGTATTAATATTAATAATGTGTCTCTGGCCAATAAGTTGTTAAAATAACAATAAGTTGTTAATAGTACCTATTGTAAAGAAAAGTATCACTTTTTAATGTTTTAGTTGCTCAAAGCAAGAGTTCCTATAGTAAAGATTCTGCCTTTGACAAAAACATCCATTTTCAAATGATCCTTTGTAGTTAACTAATTTAAAGATTGTGAACAAGATTTAATATGGGCCAAATTACCTTTGGGAGATTTTTTTTCATCTGACTCAACTGTTAAAGACCAGAGGAGGTATTCTTTAGTTACTGTGTTTCAAAAAGAAAGCCCTCTTCATGACTTCTGTTACTGCACAGTGAAATTTTATGTTCAAATTTGTCAGTTGGTGATAAAACAGAAAGAAAGGAATTATCAGAGTTAGGAATATTTCAGAACGAGTTTTGGTAATAGGCTTATTTTAATAGCTCCTATTTATGGTTTCAATTTTTAAATGCCCTGTAGGTTATAAGACTGTTCTGTGAGACAAGCATGTAGGCAAGATCACTTTATGATCTTGACTTATTGTCACTGTGATAACTAAACCTCCCCTTGGACTGAATCAGTGGAGAATTGCCTTTATGACCAGTTCTTCTCCTTAGTAAAAATTCTACTGTAAGGCTCAGTATACTTGTCCCTTGGTATCCACAAATTGGTTCCAGGACCCTGAGGATGCCAAAACCCAAGGATGCTCAAGCCCTTAATATAAAATTGCATAGTATTTGCATACAACCTACACACATTCTCCCATATACTTTAAATCATCTCTTGAATATTTATAATAACTAATACAATGTAAATACTTTGTAATAGTTGGCAACCCTTGGCAAGTTCAAGTTTTGCTTTTTGGAACTTTCTGGAATTATTTTTTATAGATATTTCAGTCCGTGGTTGGTTGAATCCACAGAGGCAGAACCCATAGATATGGTGGGCCCACTGTATGTATATATCGCTTAGCGTTTAGCCTTTAAAACCATATACTATAATTACTACAAGCAATACCACAAGGTATTGCTTGTATTTTGATAAATTTATCCTCACATTTCATGTTTTCTGATGCTATTGGAAATGTTATTACTGTTCACATTCATTTTCCAATTGTTCATTTCTAGTATAGGAATACAGTTAATTTTTATATACTGACCTTGTATCATATATCCTTGGTAAAATTCATTTACTAGTCCTAACACTTTTTTTANCCTCACATTTCATGTTTTCTGATGCTATTGGAAATGTTATTACTGTTCACATTCATTTTCCAATTGTTCATTTCTAGTATAGGAATACAGTTAATTTTTATATACTGACCTTGTATCATATATCCTTGGTAAAATTCATTTACTAGTCCTAACACTTTTTTTATGTGTGTGGATTAGGATTAGGATTTTCTACATATGCAGTCATATTGTCACCAAAGAAAAATAGTTTCACTTTTTCAGTTACAATCTGGGTATCTTTTAATTTTTTCTCCTTCTTTTGTTGTATTGACAGGAACTTCTAGTACAATATTGAATAGAAAATGTGAGTGAACATCCTTGCTTTGTTCTGGATCTTAGGGATGCCTTTTCCTTACATAAGAATTTTTGTTTTTTTCATAGAGTTACTTTTTCAATATGAAGAAGTTTCCTTCTTTTTTTATTTGAATGAGAGTTTTTTTTAAAAATCATAAATGTATGTTAGCTTTTCTCAAATACTTTTTCTATATTTTTTGAGATGTTTTTATGACTCATATCTTCTTTTAATTTTGGAGAATCATATCAATTGATTTTTGAAAGTTAAACCAAACTTCAAGTCATAGGATGACCCCAACTTCGTCATGGTTTACTTTCTTTTTAAGGATTTTACATCTGTGTTAATATCCTGTAGTTTTCTTTGCTTGTAATGCCTTTGTCTGGCTTTGGTAACAGGGTAGTGAATTAAGTTGGGAGGGGTTTCCTTCTCTTCTGTTTTCTGAAAGAGTTTGTGTAGAAATGGTATTGTTCCTTAAATGTTTAATAGAATTTACTAGTGATCATTTCTGGGCCCATAGTTATATTTGGAGATTATAAATTAAATTTTGTTTAACTAATATAAAGCTGTCTTCTTCTTGAGGTAATTTTGGTAATTTATAGCTTTCAAAATACTTGTCTATTTCATCTAAGTTGTTGAATGTATTGGCTTAATGTTAGTTTGTAACATTCCTTTATCATCCTTTTACTGTCTGTAGGATCTGTCCTGATGCCCCCAGATAATAGTAATTTGTGTTCTTTCCTTCATCCTAATGAGAGGATTAATTTTATTGAACTTTTCAAATAACCAGCTTTTGATTTCAATGTTTTTCTCTACTGGTTGTCCGTTTTCTCAATATTGGTTTTCTNCTGAAAACATGGGACGAAAAGAGCTAGATCCTACTCACTTTGTTCCTCATCACTGACACCTGGCTGTGAGCCATTCCAATATATGTCTCTAGACTCTTCATAGGCAGGGGATGGGAGGGTACTCAGGCTTTGAGGCATGACCCTACTGTGTTCTCCTCTCTGCTGGCTTTAGAATGAAAGCCGCCTTCGTACCTACTTCAAACTCTGTCTCTGTATTTTTTATTTAGCTTCACCAGGCAGAGAAAGCCAATATTTTGGCCAGCAGCAATTCTAATTCTTGGCCATTGCCAATCGAGCCATCTTGAAAACAAGGTGCATGTGGCAGTGTGAATTCTTATTTTCTCTGGGTCTGAGCCCAGACATGGGATTGTTGGGCCATGTGGCTTCTGAGTGTTTAGTCAAAAAAGAACCACCTTGCTGGTTTTAATAGTTCCCACATCCATTTGCATCCCCACTGAGAATGTAGGAGAATCCTATTTTGCCTCCATCCTCTGCAGCCCCTATTCTCTGTAGATTTTTAGACAGTGGCCACTCTGACCTGTGGGAGGGGATTTTTCAAGGGAGTTTTGATTTGTGTGGATTTAATACATAGTGGTGTGCTTCAGTCCATGGGATTACAAAGAGTAGGAAACAACTGTGCAACTGAACGGAGTACATAGTGAAGTGGATGAGCTGTGCTTTCTTATACTGTACAGAGTGACTACAGTTTACCTCATTATATTGTTTTCTTGAAAGGTGGGCCTGTTTNATGGGATTACAAAGAGTAGGAAACAACTGTGCAACTGAACGGAGTACATAGTGAAGTGGATGAGCTGTGCTTTCTTATACTGTACAGAGTGACTACAGTTTACCTCATTATATTGTTTTCTTGAAAGGTGGGCCTGTTTTCAATTCCTGTCTGATGATCTACACTGGGACATGACTGGAAGGGAGGGGTCATTTAGAGTCCCACAGGCCTTATGAATATGAAGAGATCAGCAGCATTAGGTGTAAAGTTGTTTTCCTGGAAGACGGTTCTAAGGAAACGACATTGTTCCTGCCCCACTCTGATCCTCAATCATTGAAGGTCATGAATAACTCTGTTCATTAATTGTCAGCTAGAGTGGAATGTGCCAAGGCTTGAGTCTCATTTCTCCTTCCCCCTTACCCAGGNTAAACTCAGGTCCTTATCTAAGATCCAGACTCTGAGTTTGAGCATAGTTGTTATTCTGTTAAATGGCTACATAGCAACTCAAAACAATTGTTTCCTCATAGCAAGCTTTTAACATAGTAACCACAGTTGTTTTAACTGTTTCTGGTTTGATAATGCTAGCTTCTGTGTACCAGGTCTGCTTCGAATGCTCTGTTCCTTCTGACTTTTTTGGCATTTTAGTATGTCTTGTAATTTTTTATAGTTGAACATACATGTACTAGATGAAAGGAACTGTTGTAAACAGGCCTTTAGTAACATGGTGACAAGGTGCGGGAAAGGGAGAAGCATTCTGTAGCCCTATGATTAGGTAGTGAGTCTATCGCTCTGGACTGTGAACTTCACAAATACTTCTGTCTTCTTTTCCCTCCGTCTAGTCAAGGCTATGGTTTTTCCAGTAGTCATGTATGGACGTGAGAGTTGGACTGTGAAGAAGGCTGAGTGGCAAAGAATGGATGCTTTTGAACTGTGATGTTGGGGAAGATTCTTAAAAGCCCCTTTGGATTGCAAGGAGATCCAACCAATCCATTCTAAAGGAGATCAGTCCTGAATATTCATTGGAAGAACTGATGCTGAAGATGAAACTCCAATACTTTGGCCACCTGATGCGAAGAGTTGACTCATTGGAAAAGACTCTGATGCTGGGAGGGATTGGGGGCAGAAGGAGAAGGGGACGACCGAGGATGAGATGGCTGGATGGCATCACGGACTCTATGGACACGAGTCTGAGTGAACTCTGGGAGTTGGTGATGTACAAGGAGGCCTGGCGTGCTGCAATTCATGGGGTCTCAAAGAATCGGACACGACTGAGCGACTGAACTGAACTAAAGTGAAACAGTATGACTTGAGTGTTCTGCAGAAGGGTATTTCCCTTTCCCTACATGGAAGGCTACAAAGGGCAGGAGTTGTGCATTTCCTTTCCTCCAGGTCAGCTGAACTGTGATAGAGCTCTAGTAGGTTTAGGCTCTGGTTAAATAGTTTCCCCTGAGGGCAAACCTTGTTAAGAAGAACAGTGTGTTCTGGTGTTTTTCAAAATTGGTTCGTCTCCCTGGTCCTTGCTGGAAGCATAAGGGGATTTCTCCCTGATGTTTACTGTAAGAATCTGGTTGATATCCAAGCCATAAAAGGATGAATGAGGCTCTCCTATGACTAGGTTTTCCTGAAGTTTTTTTCACTGTCAGATGTGTTCACTCTGAGCCTTCAGAAATTCATCAGTAACCTTCCTGATTTTTCTACCATAGCACTGGTTCCTGTAGAAATTTTAGCCTGTGAGTTGAACCATGAGTTGTGATTGTTTGAATTCACTTAGTCTCTCCAGTTTGGGGGGCACCGATTTGCTTCATGACTTTACTTCTCTTGTACATATAAGAAAAAATTTTAATACTTCAATTTGTTCTGCTTTTTGTTTATTGTTGGTGACTTCTGTTTAGAGTGGTGACTTCTAAACTCCTATGTTGTACCAGAAACCAGAAGTCATGAACTGTTTTTTCTTATACTCTACCAGTTGCTTAATATTATTTCCCATTTCAATTTGCCACATATTTAGACTGTGACTTTTTGAAGAGATGGAGCTTTGAGATTCTTATCCTCCACTATTTTTAAAAATCGAGCTTTAATTCACACATCATAAGATTTAACCTTTTAAAGTATGCAATTAAGTTGCTTTTAGTATAAGACATTCACAAAGTTGTGCAACCA
The DNA here is from genome assembly GCA_006410875.1 of Neotragus pygmaeus. Classification (NCBI taxonomy): domain Eukaryota; kingdom Metazoa; phylum Chordata; class Mammalia; order Artiodactyla; family Bovidae; genus Neotragus; species Neotragus pygmaeus. The sequence goes on along the minus strand of SJYV01002874.1, from coordinate 6,270 downwards.
TTACCACTATCTAATTTCAGAATAATTTATTATCCTAAATAAGAAACTTGTTTAGCACTTTGGCTAAAACTGTTTAGCAATCATTCCACATTCCTCTCTACCCCAGATGCTGGCAACTATTAATTTACTTTTCATCTTTGAATTTGTCTATTTTGAACATTTCATATAAATAGAATCCTAACACTGTGAACTTTCGTGTCTGGATTCTTTGACTTAGCATAATGGTTTCATCCATGTTGTGACGTGTTCATCCATAATATAGCATGTCAGTATTTCATTTCTTTATGTAGCTAAATAATATGTCCGACTCTTTGTGACCCCACGGACTGTAGCCTATCAGGCTCCTCCATCAATGGGATTTTTCAGGCAAGAGTTGTGGAATGGATTCTTCTCCAGGGGAACTTCCCAACCCAGGAATCGAACCCGGGTCTCCTACATTGCAGGCAGAGGCTTTACTGTCTGAGCCACCAGGGAAGCCCATGGATATATTATATTTACTTATTCATTAGTTGATGACAATTTGGATTTTTCCACTTTTTGGGTACTATGAATATTGTTGCTGTGAATATTTGTACAAGTTTTGGTGTGCACCTAGGTTTTAATTTCTCTTGGGAATGGAATTGCTGACTCATGTGATAACCCTGTGTTAAACTTTTGAGTAACTGTAACTGTTTCCAAAGCAGTTGCATCATTTTACATTGTTTTTATGAGTGTTCTGATTTTTCTACACTGTCACCAATACTTGTTATTGTTTCTTTTTTTAATTGCAGTCATCCTAGTTGGTGTGAAGTGATATCTCATGGTGGTTTTGATTGGCATTTTGCTAATGACATTGAGTATCTTTTTGTGCACTTGGACGTTTATATACCTTTTTTGGAGACACATCTGTTCAGTTTCTTTGTGTATTTTTTAATGTGTTGTCTTAACGATAAGTTGCTAAGAATTAAACAAAAATATTCTGAATTCTAGACTCTTATCAAATGTGTGATTTCCTATTCTATGGATTGTCTTTTCACCTTCTTGATAGTGTCTTTTGAAACACAAAGTTTCTAATTTTAATGAAGTCCAATTTATCTGTTTTTTTTTTTCCTTGCAGTGCTTATGCTTTTGGTATTGTATCTAGGAAATCATTTTCTAATCTGAGGTCACAGAAATTAAACCTATTTTCATCCAAGAATTGTATAGCTTTCCTCTTAGGTCTTTGATTCATTTTGAGTTAATTTTTGTATATTGTGCAAGATAAGATGTCCAACTTCATTCTTTCATATGTGAAGACATAATTGTCACACTGGATGAGCTTTGGACTTCCCTGTTAGCTCAGATGGTAAAGAATTCACTTGCAGTACAGGAAACCTGAGTTTGATGACTTGGTTGGAAAGATCCCCTGGAGAAAAGAATGGCTACTCACTCCAGTATTCTTGTCTGGAAAATCCCAGGTACAGAGGAGGCTGGTGGGCTACAGTCCATAGGGTTGCAAAGAGTCACACATGACTGACTGATTAACAGACTTTATGAGATTTGAAGAAGATAAAAACATCCTTGTGAGTGGGGTCTTCCAGGGCATGAGCAGATAAGTCAAATAATAGTGTTCTGGGAAAGAGGCGCCCCCTAGAGTGGCTGCTGGTTTTCACCATGATCATGGGTTATTGCTTTTCAAGCATACTGCAAAGCTAGGGGATGAGAATTGGGCAAATTAAAATGCCACAAAACTCACTGTATTTACTGAGATTTGGTCACTTGTTTTGAACAAATGCTCCCTGGATTGCTACAAGCCTTTGGTTCATTTCCAGATTTCTAAAAAAGTTGATTTTGGCAAATTTTACCAGTGTTCTCATTGCTTTTATGAAGGAGAGGCTTTTCAGATGTCCTTACTCTTCCACTTTCACTGATGTCACCCCTGCACTATTATTACTTTATTACATTATCACTACTTTCTGATCTCTCAGTCACATTTACTGTTTTACTGAGTCCCTGCTCCTCACCCCACTTGGAGATAGTGTCCTGTGTCCTCCTTAGCCAATATTTTGATATTCTTGATACGCTTCTTGGGCCTAAAGCATGGCTTTTGTCCTGAAAATTCTGGATTGGATTCACTGTTTTCTAGATACAATGTCTTGTTCTGTCTTGCTTTGAATTTTTTCTGGAAAACATTTGTAAGCGATTTCTTAAGAAAGTGATACATGAAAAGCAATAGATATCTATTCTTGCATTTGTGAAATGTCTTGTTCTTGCTTTCACTCTTGATTGATCATTTGACTAGGTGTTGAATTTTAGGTTTAAAACTTTTCCTCAAATATTTGAGGGCATTGGTCCTTTGTGTTTCTGTTATCTATTGCCACAACAATGATGCATAACAAAATACCTTAAATGTGACAGAGGCTCTGTCGTGTCTGACTCTTTGTGACCCCGTAAACTATGTAGTCCATGGAATTCTCCAGGCCAGAATACTGGAGTGGGTAGCCTCTCCCTTCTCCAGGGGATCTTCCCAACCCAGGGATTGAACCCAGGTCCCTGTATCCCAGACAGAATCTTTACCAGCTGAGCCACCAGGGAAGCCCAAGAATATTGGGGTGGGTAGCCTTTCTCTTCTCCAGGGGATCTTCCCAACCCAGGGATTGAACCCAGGTCTCCCGCATTCCAGGCAGATTCTTTACCAGCTGAGCCACCAGGGAAGCCCAAGAATACTGGAGTGGGTAGCCTATCCCTTCTCCAGGGGATCTTCCAGGAATCAAACTGGGGTCTCCTACATTGCAGGTGGATTCTTTACAGCTGAGCTACCAGGGAAGCCACTTTAAACGTAGAAGCTCAAATAAATCCAACTACTTTAAAAAAATCTATTTATTTTAATTGATTGATAATAGCTTTACAATATGGAAGAAATCAAACCAACCATCTATTATTGCTCCCAATTGTATGAATTGTCTGGGCAGTTACTTTAGTGTCAGTTGGGATACTTACAAGTCTGTGATCTCCTGAGAACAACTATATGACTGCTGATTTTAAATGGAATCACATATTTGGGAATTGGCTAGTTGTAGGTTGGGCTAGGATGACTTCATCTGGAGTGATTGAGCTGCTTTCCATATCACTCTTTTATTTTCCTTCCAAGTTATCCTAATATGTTCTCATGATAGTAGCAGGGATCCAAGAGAAAGACTGAACATATGCAAACTCCTTCACATCTCTTTTGCTAAAACTCACTGGTCAATGTAAGCCATTTGGTTAAGCTAAGAGTTAGATGAGAGAAGACTACAAATTCATGAGGCAAAGAGTTTGATACAGTGAGATTATTATTTTGAGCCAGTAATGCACTTAATTTATGACAGCATTCTAGCTTCTAATGTGGCTGATGAGAAGTTTGGTGTCAGTATTATTCTTGTTCTTTTGTTTCTGTTTAGCTTTTACTCTTTATTCTTGACCTAAAATTTCAGAACAGTGCCTCAAGGTATATTTTAAAAATATATTTAAGAAATAATTTTAATGTATACTTGGTGGGTCCTTTCAATCAGAAGATTTACCTCTAACTCTGAAATTTTCCCCTTTGGTAACTTTTTCTCTCCGTATTTTCTTTTCAATTCTTGAAGTTCCTGTTAATTGAATTTCCCGGATTGGTCCTGTGTGTCTCTTGTCTTTGATATAGTCTGTGTCTTGGTCTTCTTATTCTGGGAGATTACTAAAATTTTGTTTCCCAGTCATTGTACCAAATATTTATCCTGGCTATTAAAAAAATCCTTAAAGTTCTTTCTTATTCTGTTCCTTTTTCATTGCTTTCTGTTTTAGTGTTACGGATATAATTTCTAACTCTGAGTAAATTATAAAATTTTTTTGTCTTAAAAGTTTTTTTCCCTCTATACCTTGAATTGTTTCCACTAAGATCTCAAAATCATTAGTTTTTGTTTTTTTTCTCTTTTGAGGGGGTAGGGAGTCTTTCTCTTTATAATGCTGGTTCTCTTCATGTACCTGATAGTCCTTGGTTTTCCATTTAAATTCATGATTAAAGTATAGTATAACTGGCATGGGCCTCCTTTATTATTTTATATATAGCTTTATTTTTTAGTTAAATATCTTTTCTGAATGGACATTTCTTACTGAGTCTATGTGGAGTGATTAATTTTCAACACCTGTCTTGCTTTAATATCAGGGATGGAGTAAGGATAGAGCCGGAGGATGAAATGATGTGCTTGCACTCAGTCATTTCTGGATCTTTTGTGACCCCATAGACTGTAGCCTGCCAGGCTTTTCTGTCCATGGGATTTCCCAGGCAAGGATACTGGAGTGGGATTCCATTTCCATCTCCAGGAGATCTTCCTGACCCAGGGATCAAACTGATGTCTGTTGTGTCTCCTGCATTAGCAGGCAGATTCTTTACCACTGCGAGTATTTATAAATACTCCACTGGGAGCATTTATAACCATAGGCTCGCTATGGAGGATGGAATAACTCCTACTCAAGTGCACAGGAAACTTTATCTTTTCTGCCACACATTATTTTGTATATTTAAGTCTTCCTGTCTCTTAGATCTCTAACTAGGTTAAAGGGTAGCAACTCTATTATACACATGCTTTACCTCCCCAAATTCTGCTTTGCATAAGACAATTGTGTAATTAAATTGATTAATTAAGTTGTTCGCAGAAGACTTTAACACTTGAGCAAGTTTCCTTTTCTTGCTGGAAATGTTAACTGATCTGAATTGGTTAAGAATAAAAAAATCTCACTTCTATTTTTACTCTGAACTGTTTTTCCTACTGACTTCCTTTAGAATGGACTGGTTGGATCTCCTTGCTGTCCAAGGGACTCTCAAGAGTCATCAATTCTTCTTAATTGGTTTAGGTATTTTTCATTCCAGTAACCAAACTTATTTTGCAACTTCAGATTTTCCTGGGATTTCCCATAGAGTCAGAGATATCTGCTTAATAATCTGGGAAAATTTTTGAAGTAGAAGTTCACAACCATCTACTGAAATTCTCATTCACAGTGCTTAGAAATTAAACTTTATCAATGACAAAATTGTTTCAAGGTGGCACTAGTGGTAAAGAACCCACCTGCTAAAGCAGGAGACATAAGAGACATGGGTTTGATCCCTGGGTCAGGTAGATCCCCCAGGAGAAGGGCATGGCAGCTCACTCCAGTATTCTTGTCTGGAGAATCCCATGGACAGAGGAGCCTGGAGAATTACAGTCCATAGGGTTGCACAGAGACAGATATGACTGAAGCAACTTAGCATGCATCCCTGAAAATCTTCAAAATCAGTGTTTTCTAAGTTTTTATTGTTTTCTTTGTTTGTAAGGTTATTTTGGAGAATTTCCATAATACAAATGTAGAGAGTATTATCATTAACTTATATATCCATCATCCTGAGTTACCAACATTTCCCAATTTTATTTTATCTACTTTTTTTTCCTCCTGGAGTCATTTTAAAAGCAAATTTTAGTCATCATTTAATTTCACCTGTATTTTTTTCTTCATAATCACTATGCCATTTTTGAACCAAAGAAAATTTAAATTTCTTAATGTCATCTAATACTACATAGTTGAATTTTCCTTATATCTCAAAAATATCTTTTTTTGATTTTTTAGAATTAAGATTCAAACAAGACACATTCACTGCATTTGGTTATTATATGTAAGTTCCTATCTGTTCCTATCTGAGGCTTTTCCTGGTGGCTCAGATTGTAAAGAGTCTGCCTGCAATGCAGGAGACCTGGGTTCAATCCTTGGGTCAGGAAGATCCCCTGGGGAAGGGAATGGCTACCCACTCCAGTATTCTTGCCTGGAGAATTCCATGGACAGAGGAGCCTGACAGGCTATAGTCTATGGGTTCCCAAAGAGTTAGACCTTATTGAGTGAATAATACTTTCCTGTCAGAGTTCTTTCTCCTTTTTTTTTTTCTTATCAGTGTTATATTAAGGCATTGGTTCTCAGTTTGTGTGAGAGCCTCAGGACTCTTTTACACTCTTAAAAATTATAGGGGACTCCAAAAAACCTTAATTTATGTGAATTATTTATTAATTTAATTTTTTAAAGTTTATTGAGTTAATATTTAGAATTAAAACACAAAATAAATTTAAACATTTATCAATTAAATATTTTAAATGAATTCTTTTCATTAAAAATAATAATAGTAAACCTATTGCATGTTAACATAAATAAAATAGTTTTATGAAAAACATTTTCCAAAACAAAATAGATTTAATGAGAAGCATCATGGCATCTGGTCACATCACTTCATGGGAAATAGATGGGGAAACAGTGGAAACAGTGTCAGACTTT
>SJYV01002872.1:0-12173 GCA_006410875.1 Neotragus pygmaeus | reverse complement strand
CAATTGAGACGTTGCGGCCAACACAGTTAAGAGCCAAAGGAACTCAAAGGGTCCGTCCACTTCTCTCACACAAGATTATGAGAGTCCCCTTCCCCGGAAGCCATAATTCTTGAACAATTCCAGGCAGTACAGTCGTTAACAAATCAAAATCAGTTTTTTTTATACAAGCACTGGCAGTTCTCTTCCTCGGGTTACAAGGTGAAAAGATAACCAAGAATTTTCCCACATGTTTCTTTCTGTCTCTAGGGAGCCCACGTCAGAAGGCTTCCGCCTGCTTCAAGACGCCCGAGTGCCCCAGTTCCCTACATCTGAGTCATTAAACTCTCCTTTCCCTCCCATCCCTTATGTGCTGAGCCCGAGAGAGAAGGCTGTGATGAACCGCAGGAAGCTCATCTTCATTCCCTCCAGCCTGGATGCAGCCCAGCTCCGCCTGCACGCACGGGCACGGCTCACCACAGGGTACCACTCACCCACGGCACACACGGCCGCGTCTTCGGGGCAGCCCCGTGCCTGGCCTGTCTGCAGGACCCTGTGGCAGATGTTAATGAAGAAATGCTTCTTTTCCTCTTCCCTCTGACTGCCATCCACAGCTTCCCAATTTTGTTCCAGTTCTGTAACCGAGAGGGGAAAAAAAAAAAAGCTTTTTCTAGCCCTAGGCAGTGATTGCTTTTCTGTGTGAGTCACACCATAGACAGTGATGAAGCGGAAGGTAAAGGCCCATGGTCACTAAACAACAGGCTCTCACATCTCTGGACGTGGGCAAGCTGAAGGCACAGACACATAGGGGGAACCTTAGGCTTGTTTTGAACATGACAGTAAGAAACCAGCCCCAAAGCGCTCCTCAGAAGAGGCAGCTTACCGGGGCGGCCTGAGGATTAAACAGCAAAAGTTCCCCCAAGCCTCAGAGTCTGAAATCAAAAAACTGAAAAGCGGAGCCAGGCGCCAGCGCTGGGACCTGGCAGGCGCAGGCCACGGGTGACGCATCTGCCTCCAGACCACAGATAAGGCAGACCCGGCCCCGGGCTCAGCACTCGGGGCCCCCAGAAGATAAACAAGACATGGGTGGTCCCCGAACTCAAAACCGTCCACAACCCAGTCGTGTTTGAACAGAAAACAGCCACAGCGGTAAAAGGAGCAGGGGCTGAGACCAGAGAACAAGTCAAGGGCGGACCATCCCCAAACGGCCCCCGCGGACGTCACTGCGGACCCGGGGCGGGGGGACGGACGGCGGATGCACACACGGAGAGGATGCTCCTGCACAGCCTGGAGTCCGGGTTTACCGCGAGAACCCCTCATCAGCGGGAGCACAGCCCACTCAACACACAGGGCTGTCAGTAGCCGGGAAGGATCACTTGCTAAACAAGGACAAACGGTTCTGAAAGCTGCGGTGGGAGGGCTGAGGGGCCTTCACACAGAAGGACGTCTAACTCTAAGGGAAGGGTTTTAGCTCTCACTTCACAGCATCTTAATTACCTGGGTACAAACACTACACAAAAAAACCCTGCTCCCAAAGAACCTCTTCAGTTCAGTCGCTCAGTCGTGTCCGACTCTGTGACCCCATGGACTGCAGCACGCCAGGCCTCCCTATCCATCACCAGCTCCCAGAGCCTATTCAAACTTCTGTCCATTGAGTCGGCGATGCCATCCAGCCATCTCATCCTCTGTCCTCCCCTTCCCCTCCCGTCTTCTATCTTTCCCAGCATCAGGGTCTTTTCCAAGGAGTCAGTTCTTTGCATCAAGTGGCCAAAGGATTGGAGTTTCAGTTTCAATGTCAGTCCTTCCAAAGAATATTCAGGACTGATTATTCATGGAACCAGAGAGGGGGGCCAAAGTCAGCTAAGCTTGAACACATCTCTGCATCCTTCACAGACCTCAGGCTGGGCCTTGGACAGAAGGACGGTTACAAAAAAAAAGGAAAGTGAAGAGAGGGATTAGAAAGCAGCACTCGGTTTACAGCAAGGAAAAACCGGGGGAGGAGGCGGAGGGCAAGCTGCTCGAGTCAACGCAGCTGGACGTGGCAGCAGAGGCCTCGCACCCCGGTCTGAGCAGAGTGGAGAGCCCCACCCGCCCAGCAGACAGAAGGCCAGCCTCTCCATCAGCCCACAGAAGGGAGCCACGGCCCCAGGCCCGCGCCTCAGAGGTGCCGAACCACAAGAGCACCGGGATGGTAACTCCCGGGGCAATCCACTCCCTGAGGGCATCTGCGATGGGGCTCGTGTTCCCAGACTGGCACCCACAACAGAGGGATCCTCCTTCCAACGTGAAGCGGCCTTCAGCAGCGGGGGCTCAGAACACATGAGTCATCGTTCCCATAGCAGCTGGTGATTATGCGGCTTCAGGCCACCCTGCCTGTCATCTGTGCTATTCCACGTGACAGAGGCAACTCGTCGGGGCTGTGCCGTGCTGAGCTGAGTCTCTCAGTCCTGTCTGACTCTCTGTCACCCCCATGGACTGCAGCCCGCCAGGCTCCTCTGTCCATGGGGATTCTCCAGGCAGGAACACTGGAATGAATGGGTTGTCATGCCCTTCTCCAGGGGCACCTTCCCGACCCAGGGATCGAACCCACGTCTCTTAGGTCTCCTGCATGGGCAGGTGGATTCCTTACCACTAGCACCACCTGCGAAGCCACATGCTGGCTGTAGGTATGCAACACAACTCGATGTACATATACACCGCGAAATGAACACCTCAGCAGTGCAGATAAACACTCTTCACAAGAAACTAGCAATTTCTGTGTGTGCGGTGAGAATTTTTAAGATCTACCTTCTCAGCAACAAGAGTTTAAAAAAAAAAAAAGTTTCTAATCACAAAACACAGGGCCTGGCACACGGAAGGCAGCTGGTCGTTTTTCACTGAACTATGGTAAGAGGAGCCCAAGGCACTCGCTCCAGCTGGGGACAGCAACGCTAACCTCAAACTCGGATGTCTCACCTCCTGAGTCAGTATCATCTCCGACAATTCACGTTGCTCCGTGAGAAGGGAGGAAGGGCTGGGATACAATCAGTTGACAAAGAGAACAGTAACAGCATTTCCAACCATGCTGGTGGGGAAGGAGGCGAGAGAGAAGGTTCTCGCGCACCTCCGGCCGCCTACCTGAGTGCCGGGCCAGCGCCGACAGGTCGAAGCGCTGTTTCCCGTCGGAGACGCCGCACAGCAGGGCCTCCTTCTCGTGCACGCAGGCGTACTTCGTGTCCCACGTGAAGAAGTAGGTGCAGTCCACCTCCCCGGTGAAGACAGGGGCCCCTCTGCCGTTGTTACCTGCGTCAGGCCGAAAGGGAGACAGTGCCGCGATGTGAGAGACGCCAGGACCGCCCGCTGGCACCCAGGACGGGACCCCCAGGGCAGGCGAGCAGGCAAACAAGCTCAGGGCTCCAGCCCCAGAGATCAGAGGGTGTCCAGGCCAGAGCGTCTCAGGCAGAACCCCTGCGGTCAGCCCTGTGCCCCTTTCATCTCGGCAGGAGGGCCTCAACAGGACGGCAGGGTGTGTTCAATGGGTGTGAGCCCCCGGGCAGTGCTAGGCAGCTCACGGCCTGCGTCAGCTTCCCAGAGGCTCATAAACACCCTTTAAGTCAGACCAGGGAGTCACTCTGGCTCCAGGACCATCACAGTCTTAACGACGTGCTCGTGAGCAGGACAAGTCCCCAGGGACTCGCCCCTGAAACGAGCGGAGAAGAGAGAGAAGGTCTGATGAGGTCTGGGCCTCCCCCACCCCCAGCTGAAGGGCGCTCAGGTCTAGTAACCTCACTCCCAGAGGGGCCAGCATCACAGATCCTGGGGACTCAGGCACACGCGGGCCTCTAAAATTGTCCTCCAATCCATCAGCCCTCCCTGCAAGCCAGTTTCCCTGGTCCACGTAGCCTGGGATTCTGCAAACCCTGTTGACTTTTCCCCAACGAGAAATTCTATCCCCTTGCCTTTCCGAGCTAGTGCGCTGCTGGCACGACGGCCAGTTTTCCACCCTTGATGGTTTAATAATCCTCCTCTGGACCTCCTGCACGACCCGCCTTTCCTAAGGTTCAGCGCCCTGAAGAGAACAATGTTCTAACAAAAAGAGAGATAATATTTTGCACCAAGGGCGAACGCTGCTTCAATTGCAACTTCTATTAAATCTTTAATAATATAATCGTCGCAGTTGTAACACCAGCAACAGCGGCTAGCTGCACATGGAGATCAAGCCAAGGTGGGCAGGGCGCTAAGCCCAGTGTTCTCCGAGGGGCTGGATGGCAAACAACGTGCCCTGCGTTAAGGGCTCCGCATCCATTCGAGGATTTCATCCTTCACACCCTGTGGCAGGAGGACAGTTTTAGCCCCATTCTGGAGATTTAGGAGGGCTAAGTAGTTTTGCCTATGGCTCCAGAGCTAGAAAGCCAGAAATCAAACCCAGACGGTCTGGCCCCAGAGCCAGACTCAGAGCCACAAAGCGGTAGTGCTTCCCCGCGCTACTGTGGGTTTTTTCTTTCTTCTGTTTTTCGAACTTTTTTTTTTAGTACCCTAAGCTGTTCTCCCTAAGAACCGGTGCTCCCAACCTCCTTACCAACAACACAGAGCCCATTCTCTGCAGCTGGGACAACGATGTCCCTATGTTGGAGCAGTGAAGCTCCTCCAGCTTTCTTCAACGCTCCCAAGCCCCAGTCCACCCACAAGGTTTATGCTACTCCCCGCTGGATCAGTATTTCACGAATCAGAAAAGATTTGTGTTTCCTGAAAACCTGAGGCATTCAGAGTGTTTTTCTTTTACCAGGTAACTTCACAGACGATTAAACACCAATTGTACTGTGAATGGTTCTGGGGCCATCCTCCCTGAGGAGCTAGGTTTGCATCTGAAACGCCCTAATGATCCACAGGGAGAGTTCATTTTAAGTAAAATTTAAATAACCACTGGCCGGACTGCCCCTGACCTGCATTCTTATTTAACTCCTCGGAGAACTTTTATTAGAGGATAGAAAAGAGACTCCTCACTACCAATCTATGTTGCTTTTATTTTGTTTGGTTGGTTTTAGGTTCAAACACATAAAACTAGGTTCGTTCTTACAATTCTCATACAGCTATTACAAACAAGTCGGATAATTTAAAATATTAAAATAAATGACTCGTTCATTCAGACCACGTGGCTTTTTAAGCACAAAATGGCCTGGCCTCCAGGACCGCTGTTTTCCTGTGGGTTTCCACCCACCAACGGGATCAGGGTGACTTTCTGTAATCTCTTCATCAGTGCTCTCCACGCAATTCCGGAAGCTTCCCGGGTATCCTACCTGCACAGGTTCCTTCCCAGCACACCCTTTACACAGCCTCAGGGTATGTGGCCTCCACGACCAGCGGGAGGCAAAGCGGATTCTCCCCTCCGTAGCCGGGGGCCGCCGCTCCCCCTCTGCCCCAACAGAGCCGGGGCTGCCCACTCGCCAGACCGGTTCCACCTTCCCTCGGGGCACACAGCTCAGCCGCATTTCCTGTCTCCCAGCCTCTGAAGTTGGGTCCGGTCTCTTAGTTCTGGCCCATTAAATTTTAAAAAAAAAAAAAAAAAANCTCTCCCCTCCGTAGCCGGGGGCCGCCGCTCCCCCTCTGCCCCAACAGAGCCGGGGCTGCCCACTCGCCAGACCGGTTCCACCTTCCCTCGGGGCACACAGCTCAGCCGCATTTCCTGTCTCCCAGCCTCTGAAGTTGGGTCCGGTCTCTTAGTTCTGGCCCATTAAATTTTAAAAAAAAAAAAAAAAAAACAACTGCAGTTCCCATCCTATGTGGAATCCTGAGGCCATATCCACAGACAGCAGCAATACAAGGTGGAAAATGCACTTGTCTCCAAGCGACCGCACAGAGCAGAGGCCCCCGAGACCTGCATGGAGACTAGAGAAACCAAGTCTTAACTGTGATCACCTGCCACTTGGATTTGTGGTGTTTTACTAGCCCAGGCTAACGTAACTCCTCCCTGCAAAATAGTCTAATGTCCTTGTTTGACAGGATCACCAATAATAAGATCTATTACATCAAACGAGATGTTAAGTTACTGAAACAAATGGTAAAGAAAATACACTGTGGATGGAAGAAAGAAACTTATGCACCTCTGCATCTTGAAAAGCAGGAAACCCTAAACTCATGCTGCTGTTGCTGCTGCTGCTGCTCCTGCTAAGTCACCTCAGTCATGTCCGACTCTGTGCGACCCCATAGACGGCAGCCCACCAGGCTCCCCCGTCCCTGGGATTCTCCAGGCAAGAACACTGGAGTGGGTTGCCATTTCCTTCTCCAGTGCATGAAAGCGAAAAGTGAAAGTGAAGTCACTCAGTCATGTCTAACTCTTAGCCACCCCATGGACTGCAGCCTACTAGGCTCCTTCGTCCATGGGATTTTCCAGGCAAGAATACTGGAGTGGGGTGCCACAGCCTTCTCCGCCCTAAACTCATAAGCCTAAATAATTCCTGGAAATCCAAGCTGAACTATAAACCACCCTTCACAAGATTCTGTGGCCAATTAACACCCATTCAAACATGCGAAAAATACATTATTACATTTATCCAATAAACACAGACTCCACTAAGGGCTTCTCTTCTCTAAGTTCTCTAAACTTAAACTCAAATAAAGCAACAATGAAATAATTTTAGACTGCACACAGTTTCATGCATTCGAGAAGGAAATGGCAACCCACTCCAGTGCTCTTGCTTGGAGAATCCCAGGGACGGGGGAGCCTGGTGGGGTGCCATCTATGGGGTCGCACAGAGTTGGACACAACNCAATGAAATAATTTTAGACTGCACACAGTTTCATGCATTCGAGAAGGAAATGGCAACCCACTCCAGTGCTCTTGCTTGGAGAATCCCAGGGACGGGGGAGCCTGGTGGGGTGCCATCTATGGGGTCGCACAGAGTTGGACACAACTGAAGCAACTTAGCAGCAGCAGCAGTATAGTACATATAGTTAGCTCCAAATTGCAGAGTTGGAAGGAGCCTTAAATATTTCATCATCCAACTCCAGCCTGAAAGAAGCTCAGAGTCTCCCACTAAAAGTGTCTGGGTAGAGTCTCTGTGTCACCAGTCGCAACAAAATGAACCTAGGAAGACAGGTGTCTTCAGGATTAGAGCATTGCCGTTCACCTTGCCAGCTCTTCGGCACCAAGGTTACGTGAAGGAATGTCCTCTCTCAGAGTCGGGGTGCAGCGTTACGATTCATCGCTGATGTGATGGAGCATATAAACGTGGAGCAAATTTGGTAAAACATTAACGACTGTTTAGCCTGAGGGGTAGGCATGTAAGTTTTCATCGTAATGTTCCTTCTACTTATAGATTAGAAAACTTTCCTAACAAAAAGGAAAAAAAAAGAATGACCTCTAATCGTTTTTCCAGTCTCCAGCCCACTTGGGCTCTCTAGCTTCCTGGCATGACTCCCGGGTCTTTCCTGGGAGTCCCTGACCAGGGGCCCTCCTCAACATCCTCCTGCGGTCTTCGGGGGTGATCATTCGATCCTCCCAACGTGCCCAGATGAGATCAGCGCATTCCCGACCACCTCAGCCAAGTCATTAATAAAAGGCGCAGACGGAGCACGGCCGGAGGCGGCAGCGACCGGGCGGAGGGGGCCCTGGCCCACACAGGGCGCCCGCAGCAGGGCCGCCCACCCAGCCAGGGTGGGGGCAGGCCGCCGAGGGTCTGGGCGGAGGACTCAGGGGCGAGGAGAAGGCTGCCTTTCCCGGGGGGCCCAGGAGGAGAGGAAGGGGTGGACTTCGCAGAGGGCCTCCTGAGGGCCCGGAGGAGCTGGGGATGACGGCAGAGGGATGGAGGATCTGGGGAGGGCCATGGGGCCTTCCAGCAGGCAGGAGACCGATCCAGAGGCCGCACCCAAGCCAGATGTGGGTCCCACCTCCCCCCCCAACCACCACCACNCTCCTAGTCCTCAGGGGGCACGCAGACACCAGCCCACTGACCTGGGCACCTTCCTCCTGACACAGGCCCCCAGCGACAGACCTTGCCGGGTGCCCTGACCCCTCCCGCGCCGCCCTGCACCATGGCCCGCAGCACCATTCTCCCCCTGCCTCTGCTCTGCACACACCCATGGAGCTCTCAGCCATCAAGGCATCCCCAGGCCTCGCAGATAGGAATCAATAAGACACGTTCGATGAATCGACTGAGAACACGACTCCAACATGAAGACCAGGACGCGCGTGGCGGGTGAGGGGGGCTGATGGACCACAAGCAGGGCCGTGAACCATGGAGACAGTGGCGGGGGGCAAGGGGAACCGAGGGGTGCCCTGAAGCCCTCCCACCTGCTTCATGCCAGGTGAGTCTCTGCTTGTGCCCCGGGGGCGAGTCACCCCCTCTCCTGCCCGCGTTCACCTTCAGACACCTGCCTCCAAAGCTCGGCTCCCGCCACACACGGCTGCCTCTCCCAGACCCCCGGTAAATCACATAGGAACCTGCCCCGGGACCAGAAGGTTAAAGCTCTTCCATGGGAACGTACAAAACAAACAGAGGGAGGAACCAGGGGCCCCTCAGGGTGGAGGGATGGGGCGAGCTGGCCAGCTATGCGGATAGGGCCAGATTCGGGTGGTTCCCAGGCTGCAGCTCTGGGCTGAGGCCCAGCCAGCATGCAAAGAAGCGGGGGAGGTCACTGTCTGGGGGGCCTGGGAGAGGATGGCGCTCTGATGAGGGTGAGACTCCCATTACCTCTCAACAGACCCCAACCGTGCGGAGGAAATGGCAGTGCCACGGTAGCCTTGAGGAAGCTTCTCAGTCACTTAGAAAGACTCAGGGTGTTAGTTGCCCAGTCGTGGACCCCGTGGACTATAGCCCAGCAGGCTCCTCCGTCCACAGGATTCTCCAGGCAAGAATAGCAGAGTGGGTTGCCATTTCCTTCTCCAGGGGATCTTCCCAAGCCAGGGATCAAACCCAGGAATCAATATTGCAGGCTGATCAAACCCAGGTCTCCTGTATCGCAGGCTGATTCTTTACCATCTGAGCCCCCAGGGAAGCCCTCCACTCCACTTAAAGCTGCCCTGTGGCCTCTTACAATCCCTGGAATCCAACCTCTATAGCAGAGCAACCAACTGCAGAAAGGTTCACCTAGAAACTCGTTTCCTGGAAGCAGAATTATTGGGTGACAACCCACCAGAAGGTGGTGAGCAGCCCAGCCCAGAGGCTCCGTCCACACTCCAGCGAGAGCTGAATGCAGGACAGAAAGGCTTTCCTGGCGAGCCCAGTGCAGGGCCCACTCCCAGAACAAACAGAAAATGGAAACAGGATGTGTGTGTCCACCGTTGGCAGGGTGAGTGGGGGTCCTCCTGCCTGCTACCACAGAGGGGGCCTTGTGGGGCCCCGTCTGCACCCCCAGCCCTCTGCTTCCACAAACCCGGCCCACTGATGCACAGCCACCACTGTCTCCAAGCATACTCACCTGCTGTCTGATTGCACTCGAAGTTGATGACACTCATCCGCTGGAAGCCGGAGCTGCACTCTTCACCCCCGAAATAGATCAAGGTGAGGTCTCCGTCTGAGTACCTAGATTTTTGTAACATACACACACACACACACACACACAAACACACGTTTAGTAGAACCAAGAAAGAAACTTGAACGTCTAAGCATTTCTACATTAACACTTTTCTACACCATCCACAGACCAGCACAGACGCAAACAGCTGGGGACACGCTCCCTCCGTCTGGGGCAGGACCGTCCAGTGGCAAAGAGCTCCAAATGGATGCGCTTGTCATCCTCTCACTTCAAAGTGATAACTGGCTGGATGGAAGTGCAAAAGGTTCTACTGGGAACATGGGGACTCTTCTGCTCTCATTTTGGAGTTCTGTACAAAATAATTTATGCCCAAGAAGACACAGCTCTACCAGCAACTGCCGCAGAAAGTCTGACAGAGGGACCTCGGATGATAATTTCAGAGAACTAACGCTTTGATAAAAGCTTTTGTGAAGGTAACTCCTGACTTCAGGGGTCAGAATTGTCCTGAATGTATTCGCCTGGTTGTTCAACTCTTGGGTGTGATGCCAGTGGTGTTTCAGATTTCTCAAACTGCCAGAGAAAACTCAAAACTTCTAAGAAACATAAGCTGTAAAACGCAAAAGCCATATCAACTAATCAAGTAACTTTGCCACAGTACAGTTCCCTACAGACAACAGATTATAAAACAAACCGTCCTAACAGAAGCACTTGTACTGTAAAGCCAGGAAAGCACCCACCTGGGTCAGCAACAGACGGCACTGGCCTGACTCGAGCAGGAAAAAAAATGCCAGCTTAGCTGACTTCCCTGTGCTTAGCTGACTTCCCCGTGCTTAGCTGACTTCCCCGTGCTTAGCTGACTTCCCTGTGCTTAGCTGACTTCGCTGCGGAAAATGGAAGCAGGCGGCTGGCAGGGGAGTGTGTTAGGCTTCACGGGGACATGCAGGATGCCCTTAAGAGTCACACGGGGGCTGTACGCACCGGAGGGTCAGGTTCTGGGGTCTCCCGGCCACTTTGACTTGAGTGGAATCTGCCTTTTTCACTTGGCACACCGCAGCATCTTTCTTATTACAGATGGGTGCTTGCCTTCCTCCGCAGATGCTCAAATAATATGTATACTCGTCCGCCTCCGAGGTGTAGAACAAGGAGCCTGAGGCTGAGGAAAGGGGGACACACGAGAAGGGGCTTCGCGACGCGCACAGGCCTGGGAGAGAACAGCCTCCTCCTGTCTGACCTGCAGCGCCTGCCCTGGGGCAGTGGGGGCGCAGCGCGGGCCCGCTCCCGGCCCCCAGGGCCCCCCGCTCACCTCCCACCCGGCTCAGCGGCTGGAGGTCGACGGCCACATCGTGCTGCGCGCTGCTCAGGGCGCAGCTCTGGCTTTCCAGGTAATCCCTGTGGCAGGCGTACTCGGTGACCCACTCGATCTCAAAGCGGCAGTTGGATTTCGCTGTGAGCTTGGGAATGGTACCCTGCCGCAAACCCAGAGAAAAAGGGAGAAAGATTCGCTTTATTCACACGGCTGAAATGCAGACAGAGTTTCTCTGCTTCCAGAAACGCTCAAGGGCGTGCTAGTGGGGTTTTAACGTTGTTCTCGTTCTAGTACTGCCATGGCCCTTAACGGATTGTGACGGTTTGACTCGTGACAACTCCGCTCCTTTGCAGCTCTTCCGGTCCCTTTCAGAGTCACATGCAAACCAGCCTGGGAGCCCGCCCTGAACGCGGTCTCCCCTGCCCCACCACGACCCTGGCTAGCAGTCACAACGTGTGAAGGGCCTGTGGTCTGTCCACTCTTTTCTGTCACAGGCGCCAGAGGGACACCCCCTCCAGGGGGGTGGAAATCACTGCATCTGCGCGCACCTGGGGAGCTGGTCCCTAGCCCCTCCTAGGAATGTCCACAGGGGAGCCGGTCCCTAGCCCCATCTTGTGAACCTCCACGGGGGAGACGGTCCCTAGACCCTTCTTATGAATGTCCATGGGGTAGACGGTCCCTAGACCCTCCAAGGAATGTCCACAGGGGAGATGGTCCCTAGCCCCTTCCTAAGAATGTCCACGGGAGAGACAGTCCCTAGACCCTCCAAGGAATGTCCACAGGGAGATGGTCCCTAGACCCTCATGAATGTCCATGGAGGAGATGGTCCCCAGCCCTCTCTCATGAAAGTCCACGGGGAGATGGTCCCTAACCACCCCCCTCTTATGAATGTCCCCGGGAGTCGGTCCCTAGCCCCTTCCTAGGAATGTCCACAGGGTCTTGGGGAGGCTTCACTTGTGCTCAGATCAGTTCTGCTCCCGGGTGAGGCCAGGCTGTCACCCCGCCCACAAGCCCACCCTCTGGGACGGGTGCTGAGCAGGAAGTCACTGTGAACAGGGATGCAGTGCCACCCTCTGATGTCCCTGGGGGAGCGGTCCTCTCCCCGGCCCTGGCATCAGGAGAGCCGTGCTGCCTCTGGGCACCTCACGCTGCCAACGCTCACCGAACACCTGCTAAGTGCCAGGCACGGGGCCCGGTGCCAGTTTCACCATCACGTGGCCAACAAGCTGCGGAGGTCCGAGGCCAGCCCCGGCCGCTTATTCAGGAAATCGATGCCCCAGCTAACCCCTTGGCTGAGGGCAGCCTGACAAACAAACAGAGATGTGGACCGAGCGCTGAGCGAGGGCAGCCGGACGCCCAAGGCCGTGTGGGGTGTGACTCCACGTACGCGGGAGGTCGGGGAAGGCAGAGGCCAAGGGGCAGAGGCGGGGCTCGCGGC
>SJYV01002871.1:414856-425912 GCA_006410875.1 Neotragus pygmaeus | reverse complement strand
TACTGGAGTGGGCAGCCTTTCCCTTCTCCAGGGGATCTTCCCAACCTAGGGATTGAACCCAGGTCTCCCGCATTGCAGGTGGGTTCTTTACCAGCTGAGCTATAAGGGAAACCCAAGAATACTGGAGTGGGTAGCCTGTCCCTTCTCCAGGGGACCCCCAACCCAGGAATTGAACTGGGGTCTCCTGCATTGCAGGCGGGTTCTTCACCAATTGAACTATCAGGGAAGCCCACAAGAAAGGGAAATAGAAAGAGGAAAGCAATACTTGGGGTAGCTGACTTTATTTATATGTTTTTCCTCTACACCATATTTCAAAATAATGGTCCCAAGTCTGCACTGTTGAGGACAGCTCAGAGCCAAATGGGATCTCTGGGTGTGGGCAGCCTTCACACATCTGTCCAGGATGCTCACGCCTCCCTCCATTACTCCTGACCCCCTTCCACCACCCTCTCCCAAAAAAGTTGAACACTGAGAACAGAACCATGAGCCACTGTCAGATATATCCCTGAGAAGACTAATGAACGTGATAAGAATGGAATATAAAATTCCCTAGCCATCCTCATCTGAGAGAGCCTCTCTATAGACACTCCCCCTCCAGTATCTGCGTTTATTTGTGATATGGCCACTTTTTCATACCACACTGATTACGGGAAGGCTGAAGAAAAGGATGAACCGAATGACTGAACTGTCATGGTACAAAGAAAAAGGCAGCTCCTTGTGATCAACCCAAGGTCCTGCATAGATACCTGTCTAACTTTCTCAGGAAGCGTCTCCTCCTACCTTCCAAGTAGACATCTCTTCTCGGACTTTAATTTCCAACTTCTCAGCTTCCTGTTTTTGCAACTTCAGCCTCTGCAGACATGATTGGAGCATTTTCTGTGAGAAAAGAATCACACCACTGTCCAGATATGGGCTTTCTCAGCATCACTATAGTGGATAAAGAAGGCTGATTTTCAAAGAGAATAGACTTTACAAAAAATGTGAAAGTGACTAGAATCTGTGACGTGGAAGAAGACCTTGATGTTGAATGTGTTCTTTGCGACTCAAGATATAGGAGTCACCGCCCCCTCACCAGGAGAAGACTGGATCTCTTCGTTCTGGAAGAAACTTGATTCTGTCAGAAAGAAAAACTTACATCTCATTCCACCCAATGTCCTAGTTACCTATCACGTTCAAAAGGGTAATGAGAGCTTCTCTTGGCCCCAGATGTCCACGCACTAGCACAAGATACATGAATGTCTACTTCTGCCTAAGAGTCAATTTGTTTGCTTATACTTGGGTAGAATGCACAGAAATTTTCTTCACATGTCAGAAGGTAGGCATACGAAGAAAAGAGATCACAGGCCTCAAGTCCCTGGTAGCCAGGTAATTAAAGTCCAATGCAAAGTAGAGATTTCCCTCAAGTACCATTTCCTGCTCTGTTTTTTTCTCCATTCTGGTCTCTTACCTGGTACTGTGGTGCAATCTCCTCCATGAGGAATGTGTTGTGACCTCGGTGCTCCTGAGATCGCTCGCAAAGCCAACAAATGACCTTCCCATCTTGCTCACAGAAGAGCTGGAGTTTCTCTCCATGGTGAGCACAGAGATTTCTCTCTTGCTCCACCTCTGGGCTCACCTTAACCTCTCGGAGCCTCTGCACTATATTGGCCACATTCCTGTTAGGCCGCAGGTTCCCAGGCTGAAAACTAACTCTGCATACAGGGCAGCTTTTCTTCCCCTCTGGCCCAGGTATGGATTCCTCATTGTTTGCAGTGATACAGGCTTGACAGAAGGTGTGGCCACAGTCAAGGCTCAGGGGTTCTGTCAGAAGCTCCAGGCAAATGGGGCAGGTCACTTCCTCTTGTATGTTCATCAGGATTCCTGAAGCCATGGCAGTGCCTCACCTGCTCCTTCTTGTCTTGATTTCTGACAGCTCTCTCGTTCACAGATCCTTGAATGATTGGAAAGCTTACAAGTGTAGAGTAAGAAAAGTAGAAGTAAAATTGCATTAGTTATCCAGAAATCAAGGATGATCCAAGAACAAAATATTGAAGGATAAAAAATTAAAAATTAAAGGATAAAAAATAAAAAAAGAGCTTCTTGACCTGGTAAAATGATTGTTTTATAATTCTAAACATTTTATTTCCAGTTCATGTCACATGACAAATTTCATCTATCCTTATCTATGTGTTGATTGTTGTTTTTCTTGACCAAAACAAAGACTAGTGAGCTTTTCTTACTGAGATCTGTGAGTGATCCCCCATCTACTCTGCTTTTTCTCCTCCATGCTAAAAGCACATCCTCAATGTAAAAAGCCCTAAACCACTTAAGTATTTGGGCTTTTATACCTGCTCTTGTCTCCTCATGTTGTATCAATATTACTCACTTTTTTTGTTTAAATTGAAGTATAGTTGATTTAGAATGTTGTGTAAGTATTAAGTGTACAGCAAAGTGATTTTATTTATATATATATATATATGCTAAGTCATTTCAGCTGTGTCCGACTCTGTGCAACCCCACAGACAGCAGCCCACTAGGCTCCCCCATCCCTGGGATTCTCCAGGGAAGAATACTGGAGTGGGTTGCCATTTCCTTCTCCAATGCCTGAAAATGAAAAGTGAAAGTCATGTCCTACTCTTCATGACCCCATGGACTGCAGCCTACCAGGCTCCTCCATCCGTGGAATTTTCCAGTCAAGAGTACTGGAGTGGGGTGCCATTGCATTCTCTGATATATATACATTCTGTGCTGTGCTATGCTTAGTTGCTCAGTTGTGTCTGATTCTGCAACCACATAGACTGTAGCCTGCTAGGCTCCTCTGTCCATGGGGATTCTCCAAGCAAGCATACTGGAGTGAGTCGCCATGACTTCTTCCAGGGAATCTTCCCAACCCAGGAATTGAACCAGGGTCTCCTGCACTGCAGGCGGATTCTTTACCACCTGAACTACCAGGGAAGCCTATATATATATAGATTTCTGGGTTCAGTCCCTGGGTTGGGAAGATCCTCTGGAGGAGGGCATGGCTACCCACTCCATTATTCTTGTCTGGAGAAACCCCTGGAGAGAGAAAGTTGGAGGGCTGTAGTCCAAAGGTCTCAAAAGAGTCAGACACAACTGAAGTGACTAAGCATGCACACAAATGCACGTGTATGTGTGTGTGTGTGTGTGTGTGTGTGTGTNTGCCTGGTGTGCTGCGGTTCATGGGGTCACAAAGAGTCAGACACGACTGAGCGACTGAACTGAACTGAACCGAACTGATGTTGTTGCATGCGTTAGGACTGCATGCATTCATTTCTTTTCATTGTTGCATAGTTTCTCATTTTATGGACCATATTCTTCATCCATTCACCTGAATGGGATTTTGGTTTGCTCTGAAATTTTTGACTATTACAGGTAAAACTGCTATAACACTTGAGAGTAAGTCTTTGAATGGATCCACACTTTGATTTCTCCTGAGAAAATATGTAGGAATGAATTGTCTGAGTAATGCAGAAGGTACATGTTTAATAATGTTAAAAGCTGTCAAACTGTTTTCCAATGTGGTCGTACCACTGTAATTTTACATTCCCACCACACACTACAGGAGTTCCATTGCCTACCTTTTCATCAACATTTGTGGTGTAGCATCTTATAAGTGGTTATAGTTCTCTGATAATTAATATTGAGCATCTTTTCATATAATTATTTGATATATGTATATCTACTTTGGTGAAAAGTCTGTTTAATTTTTCCCATTTTTATTGAGTTGTTTTGATATTACTAAATTTTTGAGAATTTTTTGTATATCCTGGATACAAGTCCTTTTTTAATAAATGAGATTTCTAGTATTTTTCTGTCTGTCTGAATTGTCTCTTCATTCTCTTCATGATGTCTTCAAAGAGAAAAAGCTTTTAATATTAATAAAGTCAAAATATAATTTTTTTAATTTTATGGAACATAATTTTTGTGTTGCATTAGTCAATCTTTTCCTGACCCAAGGTCATAAGATTTCCTCCTATCTTTTTTTCTAGAAATTCTATCATTTTCAATGTTTCACTTAAATATATGATCTATTTGTTATTAGCTTTTGTATTTGGTGCAATGTGTGTGGACCACTGTCAAAAATAAATTGACCATATGTGTATGGGTCTATTTCTAGATTATATTCTCCTCAGGTGATCTATTTATCTATTAAAATGGCAGCATCATACTGTCTTCATTATTGTATTTTATAATAAATGTTAAAGTCAAGAAGTAAAAAGTCTCCAAACATCATTTATCTTCAAAATTCCTTCAAATAATTTTTGACATTTTAATTTAAATTTTAGAATCTGTATATCAATTTCTACCAAAACAAAAGACTTCTGGGATTTTTATTAAGATTTCAGTGAAGCTAGAACAATTTGGGAAAATTGACATCACATAAAGTTTTCTAATCCACATACTTAGTTCATCTTTAATTTATCTCAGCAATGTTTTGTTGTTTTCAATGTACAGATCTCTAATACCTCGTCAGACTTACTCTAATTATTTAATATATCTGATACTATTGTAAGTGGTTTTGGATTTTTATCTCAATTTCTGTTTCATTGCCAATACATAAAAATACAACTAACTTTTGCATGTTGATCCTTTATCATGAATTTTTGTTCAATTCAATTGTTAGTTTTATAGGTTTTGGTGGGGCTTTCCAGGTGGCACTAGTAAAGAACCCACCTGCCATTGCAAGAGACATGAGACATGGGTTCAATCCCTAGGTCAGGAAGATCTCCTAGAGAGGGAATTGGCAACCTAATCCAGTATTCTTGCCTGGAGAATTCCATGGACAGAGTAGCCTGGCAGGTTATGGTCCATAGGATCACAAAGACTCCAACGTAACTGAAGCAACTTAGCACACAAAGGTTTTTTACATATTTGATTTAATATTCTACATAGATTAAAATATTTTTTGCAATAAGAGACAGTTTTTCAAATTTATTGCCTTATTGCTCTGGCTAGATTGTTCATATACTGTTGAATGGAAATGGTGAAAGGAAATATTCTTGCTTTTTTCCTGATTAAAGAGGAAAAGTATTCAATCTTTCACCATTAAGTATTTTAGAACTGCAGGGTTTTGGTAGAGGCCCTTTATCAAGCTGATGATGTTCCAACTGATTTCAGGTTTACTTAAGAGTTTTTATCAGGAACTTATGTTGGCTTACTTCAAATTTTTTTTTTTTTTTTTNAAAGAGTCGGACACGACTGAGTGACTGAACTGAATTGAACTGAAAGCATTGAGTATAGTTACCTGTGCTATATAGAAAACTCTTGTTTACTCATTTTAAGCGTAGTAGATTGTATATGTTAATTCCAAACTCCTAATCTGTTTCCCTTACCCATCCCATTTGATAACCATAAATTTGTTTTCTAGGTATATGAGTCTATTTCTGTTATATTTATATCTTTTTTTTTAGATTCCAAATAGAGGTGATATCACAGTATTTCTCTTTCTGTCTTACTTCACTGGATATAAAAATCTCTAGGTCCATCCATGTTGCTGCAAATGACATTATTTCATCATTTTTTTATGATTACTATTCCGTTGTATGTATTCTTTATGTATCTGTTGATGGACATTTAGGTTGCTTTCATGGATTGGCTATTGTAAATAGTGCTGCAATGAGTACTAGGGTGGTGCATGCACTTTTCTGAATTAGAATTTAATCTGGATATATGTCTAGGAGTGAGATTATAGGATTATACAATAACTCTATTTTATTTGTTTTTAAAAACCTCTGTAATTTTTTCCATAGTGGCTGCAAAAATTTACAGTCCTACCAAGAGTCTAGAAGGATTCCTTTTCCTCTGCACCCTCTCCAGTGTTTATTATTGGTAGCCTTTTAAATGATGGTCATTCTGACTGGAGTATGACTCTCTCATACTTCAGTACACTCTCTCTTTACATTTTTTTTTTTTATCACATAGACCCTTCTGATGACTTATTATACTGTAACTCTTACCACCATTTGTTGAATATTTATAGTGATTTCCCTTATTATCATGCCATATTATATGACAATAGGTTTGTGTAGATAGTAAAAAAAAAATTCCTTTATCAGATGTGAAAATAAAGATAGTGACCTACAAAAATCATATATCATCAATATACAGGACAGGAATTCAGAATCCTCCTTGAGAGGCCTCCTAACCCACTGAGTTAGTCAAAGAGAAACAGAGGTGACTTCATGGACCAAATTAAATCAAGGCACTGAGGGTATAGAAGTAAGGAGACTTAGACCAGCTAAGAGGTCTTGGGTAGTCTGAAGTGTGTAAATGTTGATTTCATTTTGGTCCAAAAATGTGCCAACCAAGGACATTGATAGATTAATAACATGAAAGTATGAGGATGGTGAGTGAGATGGTGCAAATAGATTCATAGGATCACATGAGTCAGATACATAATAAAATAGAAACACAGATGAAATTAATGTTGCTTCTGAGAAAAATATTCTCAAAATAGTAGGCAAGATCATTCAACTAATTATTGTTGCCAAAAAAATTGTGTATTGTCAATTGGACTAATATCTATACATAGAAAGTAGAAACATAGGGTTTAAACTAAAATGAATGGGCTTACTAGTCACTTGGAAAGTAATAGCAAATTAAAATTCAGTTATATATATACATATATATACATATCCCAGGCTTCCCAGGTGTCTCAGATGGTTAAGAATCTGTGATCAATGCAGTAGACCCAGTTTTGATCCCTGGTCCAGGAAGATCCCCTGGAGAAGAGAATGGCAACCCACTCCAGTATTCTTGCCTGAAGAATTCCATGGACAGAGAAGCTAAGCAGGTTACAGTCCATGGGGATGCGAAGAGTCAGACACA
Source organism: Neotragus pygmaeus (assembly GCA_006410875.1). NCBI lineage: Eukaryota > Metazoa > Chordata > Mammalia > Artiodactyla > Bovidae > Neotragus > Neotragus pygmaeus. The sequence continues at coordinate 419,084 of SJYV01002871.1, read as the reverse complement.
ACTGAGCAACTAACACTTGCATATATATATATATAAAGAGACAGAGAAAACACTACTAGAGAGACATATGTGTTGTTCAGAATCAAAGACTGGGGGGAAATATGGAATTATCCAAAACTTCCTACTTAAAAACATAAGGATTGAACTGAAAACTGAAGAAGATGAAGGAGACATTAAAAGAGAAAGAGAAAAAGTGTTTATTAGGTGAACGAAATGATCTGTTTCTGGAAGACATATCATCTCGTATGAGTTTTAAAAGGCCAATGTGGCTGTATACAGAAGACTGCTGGTCTTGTTTTATAAGAGGCTACAGTGACAGTAAATATGACACTTCCCAAATTATGTAACATTTGGGGACCCATTTCTGAGAGTCAGGAGAAGCCATCGATGTTTTCCCATCAGAGAAGAGTAAGAGCATGACAAGCTGTGCCTTGGGGTGTGAGATGTTGAATGGACCCAGTGTGGAACTGGGAAGATCAGGTAGGATGCAGACTCAGCTGCTCAGGGGAGAGATGATAGCTTGAAGGACAAGATGATGAAGGAAATTCTGGGCAGCAGATGAGAGTGAGAGATGAGAGGAGGTAAAAGGACAGAACTGGGAGCTGAATTAGATATGTGGGAAAAAGGGTTAGTATCAGTCCTGAACATTTTCCTCCTGTAAAGATCATATTGCTCTTATTTTTTTCTAAGGTTTTTTGTTGTTGTTGTTGTTGCTGTTTTTGTTGCATGTGCTTTGTGTTTCTGGGAAACCTACTGAATTACAACAAAGTGGAAAATCAGCAGCCTTTCATGACCACATTGTTGACAGCAAGATGAGACTGATGTATGAAATGCATCTGGGCAAGAAAGATTTTGCATGGAATTTAAATGATAATTGACGGACATACATCTCATTGTTCACAAGGGAACTGTGAGTCTTCTGTCAAATATGTCTGTTTTAGGTCCTTAGAAGTTGTGCTCATGGTCATTTACAAAGAGTTCAGATCTTTACAGAACTAAAGTTATCTCACCTGTGGTGGATTCACATCCATCCATCTAGTATGGTTCCTTACAAAGCTGAGATGACAGGGATAATGACCCTCCTGTAAGGAACATCTCTGAGAGCTCAACTAAAGCAGCTGTGCCCAAAGCTATGTCTCCTGTCCTGTGACTCCCAGCTAAGCTTAGGCCACCTGGCAGTTTATATCTTATGAGGTTGTATGGGTAGGATTGGTGATTCAGATTGGAAACCAATGCTTGTGGTCAGTCGGTGGGGGTGTCGCAGAGTGGTAGCCCCGTGATGCTCATTCCTCAGCCTGGACTCACTATGGCCCTGGCCTTAGTCTAATCTCAGAAGGTCTATCAGAGGTTCCAGGCAAAGGGCACAATGAAGCAACAAACAAGAAAGGGAAGCTCTCAAAGCTCTCAAACGACATTCCTGTCTTAATGGTTGTCAAAGTTTGATAACAAAAGAAAGATCTCCAGTGTGAGACAGCTAATGAGTCTCTGTTCACTCTGAACAAGGGGATGAAAGCTATACAGCCTGCACAGAGTTAAATTGAGACTTACTGAAACTCTCCAGCTGTGCCATGTTCATCCTGCATGAAGGATCCTGATAAAGATGAGGCTGAATCAAAAAGTCTATGAACCATAAATGCTGGAGAGGGTGTGGAGAAAAGGGAACCCTCTTACATGGTTGGTGGAAATGCAAACTAGTATAACCACTATGGAGAACAGTGTGGAGAATCCTTAAAAAACTAAAAATAGAACTGCCATACGACCCAGCAATCCCACTGCTGGGCATACATACCACAGAAACCAGAATTGAAAGAAACAACTGATCCCAGTGTTCATTGCAGCACTGTTTACAATACCTAAGACATGGAGGCAACCTAGAAGTCCATTGGCAGACGAATGGATGAGGAAGTTGTGATATAATTACACAATGGATTTTAGTCGGTTCTAGTGAGGTGGAGGAAACTGGAGCCTGATCTACAGAGTGAAGTTAAGTCAGAAAGAGAAACACCAATACAGTATATTAACACATATACATGGAATTTAGAAAGACAGTAATGACTCTATATATAAGATAGACATCCCTCTAGATGGGGTGGGGAGGCAGGTGGGAGGGGGGTTCGAAAAGGGGGGACACATGTGCATCCGTGGCTGATTTATGTCGATATATGGCAAAATCCACCACAAAATTTTAAAGTAATTAGTCTCCAATGATTATTAAAAAAAAAAAAAAAAAAAAAAAAGATGAGGCTGAAAGTGAACCAGAAATATAATCCAGCTAATGTTACAGATACTGAAAATCTGCACTTTGCCCCTGGCTGCAAATATCAAGTACCCCAGATCACTCTCGGATGAATAAAACCAGAGGTCAACATGATTCAAATCTATGACTAAAACTATTATTCAAATCTGGTGAGGGGCCTCCAGTTATATCTCAATGCATTCAAGATCCAACCAATGCTCAGCTGCATTAAGAACCTATCGAGAAGGGAGTATCAGAACACGCATTCAGTCACGGGGTGGCAGATTTATTTTCTCTGCAGAGGTAAGAACTAACGTCAAAGCAGTGATCACAAGAGACACAGAAGAAACTAGTTCTCACATATGAAGTATGATACCCCACCACTACCTAAACAGTGACCCAATGTCTCCCCGACAAGCAGGAAGACAGATGTGGGAACATAAGTCACATCTGCCTGATAAAAACTTCAGGTGATTGCACCTTACAGGTTGGTCATCTGACATTTGAGCTCATGAGAACATGAACTCACAATATCTCAGAGGTACCAACTACAGATCAACAGCAACAACAAAAACATAAAACTACAATAATTATGTAAAAGTCCAAACAGGAAATTTATAAATAGAACTTTCTTCTGTGATTGCAGTAAAGCTGTTTCTCTTAATGTGATAGAGCCACAAATTCCTGATGTTAAATGGGAAACCATCATTTTTGATAATCAAACTGGAAAGTGAAATTGTGCTTTGTTTTATGTGCCAGGCAGTTTTCTACTATTATATAGTATAAACTACTTACCACACTCGCAAAAGAAAACCTGAAGCAGTAAGGTAACAAATCTATTTGAAAATCATGTAGTAATGACCATGACAGAGGTTCACTGTGCGAATTCAGAAGCTGTTTCTAACATCTTCTGTGGCTGAGAGGACGACAAGGAATGTGTAGCAGAAGTGACAATGTCCAAATAAGATTTGGTACAGAGGTCATGGTGAGAAAAAAGATTTGACTTCTGTTTCTTATAGGAAAAAGGAAGGTAGATAAACACGTGGTTCCTCTAACTTATCTTCCCTCATAAGTCTCATGATGTAGTGTAAGAATACTTCTCTAATATCTTTTGCTATCCTTAGTAACAATCAAGTAACAAGTCTTTAAAACTTAAAGTTAGATGACCCAGAGAGATGGTATGGGGAGGGAGGTGGGAGCGGGTTTCAGGATTGGGAACACATGTATACCCATGGTGGATTCATGTTGATGTATGGCAAAACCAATACAATATTGTAAAGTAAAATAAAGTTAAAAAAAAAGTTAGATGTCACTGTTACTAGAAATTAGATGTTTCCAGATGGCACTTCTGGAAGTTTTTCCCAAGTGTTCTCCTTGCCCCAATCTCTTAGCTGAGCTGCTTCTGGGTGGCACATCCCACTGAAGGAGAAGCATGAACAGGTTAGGGAATGTAAGGAAGTGCAGTATTTCCCTGTGTCTGGACAAGAGAATTCATGAGAGGCTGCAGAGTCTGCCAGATGTCACAGCATCTGATTTCTGAGCACAGGAAAACCTAGGGAATGAGAAGTCATCTACACAGCCATGCAGAAATATTGTATTTCTACACAGCCATGCAGAAATATTGTATTTCTACACTGATAGAAATGAAAATATCAGAACTGGAAGACCCTTCAGCCTTTGACCTGTTATTGAGGAAGGGGACTTTTTAACTCTGAGACCAAAGATTCTGGCTGTTCTCAGTATGTTCGATTCGTACTGTTACGCAAGTGTTTGTTCCTCGGTTCTTTGTCTCATCACAACAGAGATTTGGAGCGATGGACATTAAAGCCCCCTCAGCGTGTCACAGCTCTCAGGTCTCGGATAGACCGTGTTATAGCTCGCAGGTCTTGATTGGACCATGTTATAGCTCTTAGACAAATCAGTGTTACAGCTCTATTTTATTTAGAAGATAGCAGGAAAATCCATCTTCGAGGCGTGAGGGCACGTCGACCC
>SJYV01002871.1:375063-413231 GCA_006410875.1 Neotragus pygmaeus | reverse complement strand
AATATGTTTAAATATATATATATATATATATATATATATATATATATATATAGAGAGAGAGAGAGAGAGAGACATATGAACTGTTTAAAATTTTGTATATTAATCCAGTATTATGCATCTCAGCTGCAAATTTTCTCCCATTCTGTAGATCTTCATTTTGTCAAATGTTTCTTTCACTGTCTAAATGCTTTTAATTCAGTCCTATTTGTTTACTTCTGCTTTTATTCCTTTGCCTTTGGATATAAATTCAAAATTATATTGCTGTGATTTATGTGAAACAGTATCTAATTATGTTCTCTTCTATGAGCTTTATGGTTTCAAGACTTACGTTTAGGCCTTTAATCTATCCTGAGTTTACCTTTGTATATGGTGGGATGAAATGTATGGTTCTCGTTCTCATGTGTGCAGTTATACAGTTTTCCCAGCACCAGTGACTGAAGGGCTTCCAAGACAGCTTCTTCAGTCTTTAACCAAGAAACGAACATGTGACTGGGAAAGACTTATAAGTGTCATATTCTTTTTGGGAAAGGGCTTCACTTCTGGGGCCAGTGAAAGTCACTCATTCACGGCTGACTCTTTGCAACCTCATGGACTGTGGCCTGCCAGGCTTCTCTGTCCATGGAATTATCCAGGCCAGAATACTGGAGTGGGCAGCCATTCCCTTCTCTGGGGGAATCTTCCCAGTCGAACCAAGGTCTCCTCCATTGCAGGTGGATTCTTTACCAGCCGAGCTACCAGGGAAACCCAGGAGTCCTTGTTAAAAGGGAATGCTCCTCTGTGTGCAGATCTTTTCTGTTGTATACAAAAATACAGCTCCTTAGTTTCTCATAACTAGATACTCCCTCCTGAACTGGAGAACTGAGCATTCCAGTAAATGAAACAGCATCAGCGGCCCTGGAGAGTCATTTGTCAATATTTCAAGAGTACAGAATTTTCCTAGTGAGTCAGAATCCCAGTCATTGTTGCAATGGGAAGATAGGAAGGCAGAGATCAAAAGAAGTATTTAAAAGACCAATTTTCCCTTGTTTCCAAGGGTGAGTGCTAAGACATGCATGTGTGCATACACACACAGACACAAAAACTGGAAAAATTCCTCTTTGGAAATCCTTGTCAAATCGAAGTTCATCCAAAGGTAGGAACCTGAGAATTCCTCTGGACAAGTATGGATAAGAGAAAATACACTGGATCCACTTAAAAAAAAACAAAACAAAACAATAATTGAATAACCAATTTCAATTCTGAAATTGACTGCCATTGACTTCATAGAGATTAAGAATTCCAAAAGACACGGAGATCCCACCAAGCCCTGAATGAATATCCACTGCAGAAGTGATTCCTCTCTTATCTCACTGAAGGAAAATATCAAACTTTTTCCTTCATTCCTGAGAACTTTTTTTTTTTGAGAACTTTTAACTCATTAAAAAAGTATGGCTGACTAGGACACACAAACACCTGCCTAAATCAGTGTTAAGAAATCTCACAATTATACTTCTGAGTCTTAATGTAACACTGTGAATGGGAACTTTGGGGCAAACAGAGCCTAAATTGAAATTTGAATCCAAAGAAATAGAATTATTGTACAATTTTTTGAAAAAATAAAATAAGCACTATCCAGAAACATTTATTCTACAATTAGGTAAGATTTAAATAAAATTGTAATTTTTTCATCAATGTATTCTGTTTCTAAAACATAGAAAGTGTTATAATGTAGAAAATAAGCTAATATTTATTCTGAAAATGGCTTATTTTAGTACAGTGAGAGGGAAGCAGAAAATGAATAAACATTATATAGAGTACCACTTTTGAGCTAGAAGTTACAGAACTTATTACAAATGTTATATTGTTTAATATATACAATGCAGTTGCTGGTACTCCTGCTGCTGCTAAGCCGCTTCAGTCGTGTCCGACTCTGTGTGACCCCATAGATGGCAGCCCACCAGGCTCCTCTGTCCCTGGGATTCTCCAGGCAAGAACACTGGAGTGGGTTTCCATTTTCTTCTCCAATGCAGGAAAGCGAAAAGTGAAAGTGAAGTCGCTCAGTCGTGTCCGACTCATAGAGACCCCATGGACTGCAGCCTACCAGGCTCCTCCGTCCATGGGATTTTCCAGGCTAGAGTACTGGAGTGGGTTGCCATTTCCTTCTCCCATACAATGCTAATTACATAAATTCTGTGTATATATATAATTTTTTACAAATAAGATCCTGAATCTCATAGAATCTAGTTTACTTAGTAGGGCTTCTCCTGTGGCTCAGTTGGTAAAGAATCTGTTTACTTAATAAGAGCAAGTATGTAGCAATTCTGAAATTATAATAAAACTGTAATCCCACAAACACAAAGAGACACCCACGCCTAGGCACACATGCTTTTCTGTGACAGGCAGAGCTGGAATACTCTTGACAGCAGCACAAAGGTGATCTAGGATCTGCAAAATGATGCATCAGTAAAAAGAATCCTTCTGTCCCTGGAAAGCACAAACCTGTTTAATGAGACACTGACACAGGCTGTATTTTTTGGTATTCAATAGGTCAAATGCTTGTTATTGAGACACTTAGATGCTTCTCATTTAGTATCATTTTGTTGTTTTTCAGTCACTCAGTCATGTCTGACTCTACAATTCTACGGACTGCAGCATACCAGCCTTCCCTGACCTTCAGCATCTCCCGGAGTTTGCTCAAACTCATGTCCATTAAGTCAGTGATGACATCCAGCCATCTCATCCTCTGTCGTCCCTTTCTCCTCCCGCTCTCAATCTTTCCCAGCATCAGGGTCTTTCCAAGGAGAAAATATCATGTATCATTTGACAACAATATAGATGGCACCGTTTTTATATCATGATTACATTAACAAATAAACACAGCAGTTAAAGATGTTATTCTAGGTCACACTGCTAATATGTGAAGACAGTTCTTGAAATTAGATACTCCGGGCATAAAACTTCCACTCAGGTTTACAGAACCTGACTCCTGGGTGTTTGAGACATATTAGTGTGTGTCAAGAGTCCCCATGCGTTCAAAGGCTAGTCCCCAAAAAAGCGGGTGTCAAAATACCCTGAGATTTCATGATACCTGGGAATAATTACAAACCCCAGGAAAAGATAACATTATGAATACTAAATGAAGAATTGTCTGAATTTCATGTAAAGATCTTAACGCTGACATGTAGGTGTGCAAATACCAACACAAAGATCCTGTCTTTCCATTCTGGCTTCTTGAGTATGTGACCAAATGGATCAGTGATTTGCAGCAAGGCAAAATATTCCTTAAAATCCAAATCTGTTTCTGGAAATCGATACAAAAAGATACTGGCTCTCTTCTGTACTCAGAGGGAAATTGAAATGTAAGGAAATTGTCTCCAATTCTAGGTCTTTGGCAGGTAAAGAAGATTCAATTTTCCCATAAGTCAAGCATCTACTAAATATGGGAACCTGAGCTGAATGAAAGTAAGAGTGAAAGTCACTCAGTCGTGTCTGACTTTTTACAACCGCATGGGCTACACACACAGTCCGTGGAATTTTCCAGGCCAGAATGCTGGAGTGGGCAGCCTTTCCCTTCTCCAGGGGATCTTCCTGACCCAGGGACTGAACCCAGGACTCTCGCATTGCAGGCAGATTCTTTACCAGCTGAGCTATAAGCGAAGCCTAAGAATACTGGAGTGGGTACCCCATCCCTTCTGCAGCGCATCTTCCCGACCCAGAAAGTGAACTAGGTTCTTGTGCATTGCAGTAGGATGCTTTACCAATGGAGCTATGAGGGAAGGGGGCTACAGGGCACAGAGCAGCCTTAGAGACAACACCAGAAAGAGCGCAGCCTCACAGAGGAGATGAGATTTTGTCTTCATTTTTCTCAGGTCTCAAATGCAGGGCCTCCCCCCTCAGTTTTACCTGCAGCATCTCGTTCTTTGGTTCCTGTAAATGATGTGCCACATCTGAGATGAGATCTCTCACCAACTGGCTCTGCTGGACCAGCTCATTCTCAGAGTCAGCCAGGTTATGTAGACTAACCTCCTCCTCAGTTTTTAGGTTTTGCCGTTCCTTCAACTCCTCACTGTTCAGGATCTCTCTCAGGTTTTAAAAATCTGCCTGGATATTTTCTCTCTCATGTTGTATTTCATTATTCAGGAATGAGAGAGGAGGAGGAAAGCAATGCTTGTGGAAACTGTCTTTTCCTGTTTTTTTTTTTTCTCTCCATACTTTTCAGAGGTTTCCCTAGTAGCTCAGTTGGTAAAGAATCAGCCTGCAATGCAGGAGACCCAGATTCGATTCCTGGGTCAGGAAGATCCCCTGGAGAAGGAAATGCCACCCCACTCCAGTATTCTTGCCTGGAGAATCCCATGGACAGGTGAGCCTGGCAGGCTACACAGTCCATAGGGTCTCAAGAGTCAGACACAACTTAGTGACTAAACCACTACCACATCACATTTCACATTAATGGCCTCAAGTCTGCATTATAAGGCTAACCCTCAGCTAAAATGGGATCCTCATGAGTATAGCTCGGCCATCACACATCTGTCCAGGATACTCATGCCTCCTTTCATTACTCCTGACCCCTTCCTTCCTTCTTCTGCCAAAAAGTTGAACACTGAGGACAGAACCATGAGCCATTGCCAGATGGATGCCAAGAGGAGTTAAAGGCTAATTAACACAGCAGGAATGGAATGTGAATTTCACCAGTTATTCTTACCAGAAAGTCCCTCTGTATGAACACCTCCCTCTAAATATCTGTATTCATTTGTGATATATTCCCTATTCTGCACCCACTCCTACCACGGAAATGGTGAAGAAGAGGACTAGTCAAATGACTAACTGTCAGGGAACAAAGAAGAAGGCAGCTCCTTGTGATCAACCCAAGGTCCTGCTCAGATATCTAACTCCTTCAGGCAGTGCTTCCTCCTACCTTCCAGGTATTAGTCTCTCCTCTGACATGAGCTTTCAGCTTCTGAGCTTCCTGTTGCTCCCTCCTCAGCCACTTCAAAAATTCCTGGATTTTCCACTGTGAATAAAGAATCCCATCAGAGTCAAGCTATGGTTTTCTCAACATCAATGTAGAAAATAAATGGTGGAGAAATGAAGATGTTTGCCAAAGAGAAGAGACTTTACAGAACTGAGAACAGCAGTTAGAATCTGTGACTTTGGGGGGAAAAAATGAGGTGGGTCTGTGTTCTTTACAAGTCAAGCAATAGAAGTCACCATACACTTTCCAAGAGAAGACTGGTTCTCTTTGTTCTAGGAGAAACCTGACCCTGTAGCAAGGAAACAATTTCTATCTCTCCCACCTAGTGTCCTATTTACCCTGCTGTTCAAAGGGGGTAATGTTCTCTTGAACATCAGATCTCTACCTATTAGCACAAGGTACATGAATGTCTACTTCTGGCTAAGTGTCTGTGTGTAGGGGCGAAGTGTCCAAGTGTTGGTCTCTCTCAGACATGTCGGACTCTTTGCAACCCCATGGACTCTAGCCTGCCAGGCTTCCCTGTCCATGGAATTCTCCAGGCAGGAATACTGAAGAGGGTAGCCAATCCCTTCTCCAGAGGATCTTCCCAACACAGGGAGGGAATCCAGTTTCCTGCATCGCAGGCAGAGTCTTTACTGTCTGAGCCGTGTGTAGGGTTATTACTTTATAATTGGAGGAATGCACTGAAATGTCCCTCAGACATCAGAAACTGAGCATATGGAGAAAAGAGATCACAAGCTCCAGGTTCATGGTGAACAAGTTATCAAAGCCCAGTGCAAAATAGACATTTCCCCTCAAGTACCACTTCTGACTTGTCTTTCCTCCATTCTGGTCTCTTACCGGTATTTCTGGGCAACCTCCTCCATGAGGAATGTGTGGTGACCATGGTGTTCATGAGACCACTTGCAAAGCTCACAGAAGAGCAAGACTTTCTCTCCATGGCACAGATAGATTTCTCTCTTGCTCCTCCAGGTTCACCTTGACCTCCCTGAGCCATTCCACTATGCTGGCCAGGTGCAAATGAGGCCACAAGTTCCCAGGTTCATACTTGATTCTGAATACAGGGCACCTTCTCTCCCCATCTAGGCCAATCACAGACTCCTTGTTGTTTGCAGTGTTGCAGGCTTGACAGAAGCTGTGGCCACAGTCATGGCTCAAGGGTTCTGTCAGAAGCTCCAGGCAAATGGGGCAGGTCAACTTCTCCTGTAGGTTCACTGATTTTCCTGAAGCCATGGCAACTTGTCCCCTCCTCCTTCCTATCCTGAATTCTGAGGATTCTCTTGTTCACAGATCTTTGCATTATTGGGAGAGATAAAAGGGACAGATTAAGAAAGGTAGAAGTACATGATCATAATTGCTTATAAATGTTATACAGGCCAAGAAATATGGAGGACCTAAAAGAAATTGTAGAGAAAACAGGAAAGGGAGAACAAGGGAAACAAGGGACCTGACCAAAACGAGATTTCATCATAATTTTAAGCACTTTACTATCAGTTCTTGATTCATATCATATCAAATTCCATCCTTATCTGTGCAGTGATTCTTGCTAATTAAATTTTACCAAAGAAAAGTTGCCTTGATACTTTTTCTACTAAGATACTTGTATGATGCACCATCCATCCTGCTTTTTCTTTCCAGTGCCCAGGAAGCAGTCTCAGTATCAAAAGACTGAAACCACTTAAAGCCATTGGGCTTTTAGATCCACTCTTCTCTCAGCACCGGGTGCTGCCACTGACATCCATATGACTCTGTCTTATAGTTCAGTAAACTGTCTTCTAACATGGTCTCTCATCATAAAGACTTGCTCTTTCTAAAGTATTTACAGTGTAACCATGCCATCATTTGCTGCTGTTAACCTGCTGCTGTTCCTAAGTCACTTCAGTCGTGTCCGACTCTGTGCCACCTCCTAGATGGCAGCCTATCAGGCTCCCCCGTCCCTGGGATTCTCCAGGCAAGAACACTGGAGTGGGTTGCCATTTCCTTCTCCAATGCACGAAAGTGAAAAGTCAAAATGAAGTCACTCAGTCGTGTCTGACCCTCAGCGACCCCATGGACTGCAGCCCACCAGGCTTCTCCATCCATGGGATTTTCCAGGCAAGAGTACTGTAGTATCATTTGCTACGCACTGACAATGATTTCCCATATCATCATGACCTCATATATGACAATGCGTTTGTGTGTATAAGAGGAAACCCTTCCTCTAATGTGTAAATGGAGACAATGACTTACAAAGATCATGCGTATTCAATTCACAGAATGAGGCTGAACTTAATATGTTAGGGGTCCTCCTTCAGAGACCTGTCTCCTATCCCACTAAGTGAAATGAAGGAAAGAAACTTCACGGACCCGATTAACACTCAGAGCAATGAGTGAACTCTACTAAGTTTTGTCTATATAAATAGTGATTTTACCTTGGCCTAAAAAGATTCATTGAATTATAGAAGTCTGATGTCTAAAAGCATATAAACATAGATAAAATGAATGTCAGTCTTGAGAAAAAACATCTCAAAATATTAGTCCAGGTCATTAAACTAATTATCATTGATGAATTATGTGCTGGTAGTAGGGCTAATATCTATATGAAGTAAGATGAATGTAAAAAGAGGACTTAGATCCAAGATGACAAAGGAATAGGTGGATGTGAAGCACATCTCTCTCCATGGATACATCAGGAATACAACTCCAGACACAGAAGATCTTGCAGAACACCAGCTAAGAATGGACAGGAATACCTGACCAGCAGAGAAGAATATATAAAACCATGCAAAACTTGATAGGACAAAGGAAGAAGGTGAAAAAGAGGAGAGTAGGACTGGATTTACCTCAGGAGGGTGGAGGAACTGAAGCAGGGGTCAGATCCACACATTGGAACAACTCTTTCGGGTAGAGGTGAAGCATTTGAGGCCGTTGGAGAGTGAAGCAGCTGATCTGTCGCAGTCTGAATGGAAAGATAATCACAAAGACAACCCTTACTGCAGCCATATATACTCCGGACAGGGAAACAAGTACCCTTGAAAATGCAGCAACTGGGAGCTGGAGCACAGAGCTTGGAGAGCAAACCCAGGGCAAGCTTTGCTGTTGACTGCAGGGAGACAGCCCAAGGGGACTTGTGGGAGGAGAAGCAGTGGGAAATGTTTGTGAAGGAAAGCCAAGCAAACATGGAGTCAGGGTGATACTGCTGAGTCACACACAGGAAATAGAGCCATCTCCATAGCCTCTCTCTCCCTGTACGTCATCACTGGACCGCGGGGACCCTGTCCAGTGACAGAGACAAAGAAAAACCCCAGAGAGAGTGGCCCTGTAAGTGCCTGATGCACCAAGCAGCAGAGAAGGACCCCAGTCAGGGTGGCCCTTTAAGTGCTTGATGTGCTGAGAAACAGAAAAGGCCTCTAAAGTGGGGGAGGGTCCTGTAAGTCCCCGAGGTACCAAGAAACAGGGAAGGACCCCAAATGGTGCAGGGAGGAGTCCTGTAAATGCCTGAATGGGTCAGGCAACAGAGAAGGCCTAGTCAAAGAGGTCCTCTAATTGCCAGCTGCCAGAGGCTTCCCTGGTGGCTCAGACAGTAAAGTGTCTGCCTGCAAAGTGGGAGATCTGGGTTCGATCCCTGGGTCAGGACGATCCTCTGGAGAAGGAAATGACAACCCATTCCAGTACTCTTGCCTGGAAAATTCCATGGATGGAGGAACCTGATAGGCTACGGTCCATGGGATCGCAAAGAGCAGGGCACGACTGAGCGACTTCTCTTAGAGGCTAGGAAAAGACTCTAATAGGGCTGTAGCTTTTGGGGCTGAGGCTGTTGGTGACCCTGAGCACTTGATGCCATCAGAGTTCCCACGATCCAAGCAGCTGTGTCGTCTCCATGCTCAATCCTCACTGGGGCAGAGCTGCCAGAAGCAAGTTGTGGGCCTCCCTGGTGGCTCAGACAGTAAAGAATCTGCCTGTATTGCAGGAGACCTGGGTTTGATCCTGGTTCAGGAAGATCCCCTGGAGAAGGGAATGGTAACTCACTCCAGTGTTCTTGCCTGGAGAACTCTATGGATAGAGGAACCCAGCAAAACCCTAATAGCACCATATCTTCTGTGACAGTTGCCACTGGCACCTCTATGTATCCAACATTGCCATGGGTTCAAGCTCCTGTGCCACCCCCTCAAATTATCCCTACTTGGACAGAGCAGCTAGAGGCTAGGAAAAACACTATGGGCCCCTTATTCCCTGTTGTCCCAGCCGCTGGTTCCTTTTAGTACCTGGTATTGCCAGGGCCCCTGCGATCCAAGTAGCTGCACTGCAGGTCCTCCCTGGGGCAAACCCAAGTCCTCCAGAGCTGCCTCAGGAGCAAAGCCCTATAGACCACTCACATGCAGAGGTGCAGATAAAACCACCGTTGAAATCCAGGGGTAGTGTGGCTAAGGAAGAGAACCCAAAACCTTCCCACCCGTGGTACAAGCTGTAGATTAAATTCACGTGATCACCTAGGCAGATTTGTGTCTATGGAATATATATAAGGACAATGAGAGGTCCTGCAAAAGAAAACGCACTAGCACAGGCCGATGCAGACATTAGAGACAAGAAAATGCAGGAGTAGGGCCAGATTAGAATCAGGTTTAGAGAGTAGCCCAGTATTGGAGGGCATTCTAGGGAGGTGAGGTGGACTATGACTCACAGTGAGGGAAAAGACACTGACGGGTAAGATCCAAGAAAAACATTTATTATTCTTATATTTTAACTTGTTCTGTCATTGTTTCTGGATTTTTTTTTCCCTCTTTTCCTTATTTTCCCTCTGCTGCCATAGTTGTTGATTTTATTAATGCTGTTAAATCTATTTACACTTTGGAGAATTTTTGTTGTTGTTGTTAATCAGTCTTCTCATTTCCTTTATTTTGCCTGCCTCCACATTGGCCTTTTGCAGTTGAAGGTTTCTTCCCCCCATTTTTTTAATTAAAAACATTTATTATTATTCTACATATATATTTTGCTTGCTTTTCTTATTCTTTTTCCTGTTGTAGTTATTCTTTAGTATATATAAATCTCCTTTACCTACTTCTATTTAACTTTTCTTTTCATTTCTTTCTTTCTTTTCTTTCTTTTCTCACCATGTTTATTAGTCTAATTTGCTTTCATTGCTTTATTCCCCAGCTGTCATATTGCTTTAGTTTTGTTTTCCAGCTTAGGTTTTAGTTTTGTTTTTAACTGGTTGACATCATTTTTGCTTTCCTTTGCTCACCAGATCAATCTCTTCTACTTTCTTGATTTGTTTTTCGACTGTTTTTGTTTTGGTTATGTGTGTATACAAGTGTACACATATAAAGTTCAAATAGGAAATTTATAGACAGAATTTCCTTATTTTGTGATTGGAGTAAAACAGTTTCTGCCAAGTATGATAAAACCACAAATTATAGATATAGTATGGAAAAAGTCTTTCTTCTTAAATAGAACTGTAAAGTGAAATTGTGCTTTGTTTATTTCCAAGGTAGTCATCTACTATTATTTAATATAAATTCTTTGTGATGTTAGCAAAATAAAACCCAAAACAGTAAACTAACAACCCAGTTCTAAGACCCTATAGTAACTGGCCTGACAGAGGTGAAGTGTATAAGCTCAGAAGACAAAGGTCTAAAACCAACTATGGTTGAGAGGGAATAAGGAATATGTAGCAGAGATAATAATCTCCAAAGTCAGCACTGATGAAGAAAAATTTGATCAGAAAGGGGAACTCCTGGTGAGGAAAGAGATTTGACTTGTGTCTGTACTTGAGTCACTGGGTCGGGAAGATACCTTGAGAAGGGAATGGCAACACACTATAATATTCTTGCCTGAAGAATTCCATGGACAGAGGAGCCTGGTGGGCTACAGTCCATAGAATCACAAAGAACTGGACTTGACTAAGTGACTGGTACTTTCCAGTTTCACATTCTGTGCCTGAGTACAGTGGGTACAGCTGGACATTCTATAACGAGGAAGGGAAATAAATGCAGAAGCTGCACTAACTTATTTCCCTTTTGGATCTAATGATGCGGATATAATAATGCTTCTCTGACATCTTTTTATATCATGAACACCAATCAAGTAAGTAGATTTAAAAAGTGAAAGTTAGATGTCACTGTTACTAGAAGTTAGATGCTTCCAGATGTCACTTTTAGAAATTTTCCCCAGGTGTTCATCTTGCTCTTGTTCTCTCAGCTGAGCTAGTTCTGAGTGTCAAATCCATCTCATAGAGAAGCTTGAGCAGGATAGGGATGTAAGGAAGTGCAGTAGTTTCATGTCTGGCCCAGTGAATACCACAGAAGAGAGCCTGCCAGCTGTCACATCATCAAGCTCCTGAGCATAGACAGGCCTATGGAATGAGAATTATTGATACAGTCATGCAGAAATACTACAGTGATACCCTGATAGAAATTAAAATAATAGGACTCAAGACCCCTTGGTCTTTGTTCTTGTTGATAGAAGGGATTTTCTACCTCTTGAAAAATCAGGGATCCTGACTGACCTCAGCAAGGTGCAATCGAAACTTAGCAGAATGGGAAGGAATTGTGGGTAGATTTTAGTCTTGAGAAACAAACAGTCCCTCCAAGGAACAAACCAAGCCTTTCTCTTCTTCCAAACCCGCTTCTTCTAAGACTTCCTCTCCCCCAGACTGCTCTTCAGTCAACACTCTCAGCAGGAAGCCTGCAGGCTAGGCCATTTCCCCCTTTAAACAGCTTCCAGACATCTAATTAAACTCACTCAAGCAGATTTCATTTTTTTCTTCTGTGTCTCTCAGACTCTGCCCTCTAGAAACCACCCCTGGCCAGCCTCACATCCTAACGGAGAAGTTGTGATTCCTTGGAGAAGGGTGAAGACGGGCCCTGGGCAGGTGTGTTCAGGATTCACTCACTTCACCAGGGACCTGACCTCCACTATGATGATCCAAAGTAGAAGATCAGGGGAATGAAAGTTAAATTCCAGGGGGTGGAGTTTGGACAGGAAAGGAGAAGAGAAATTATAGACCAATATGAGGTGTCCACATAGAGCTTTTGGGAAGTGACAAGGCTTTTGTGCCTGAGTTTGCTGGGTCAGTGAGTGAATTTTATTCCTCTCTCAGCCGTTCTCCTGGAAACTGTTGTCATGTTTCTTCAAACTAACACATCCTTTGGAAAATTAGGCTTCCTGAGCAATGTAATTTAACAGACCCACCTTGCCTCATTTCCTTACAAATGTGCTATCAAGAGGAGGGAGTAAAGTATCCTCTTTTCCCCAGTGAGGACCCACACTGAGGGCTCCCTTGAGGCAGCAACACTGGCATGCTCTCCCCTGCCCTGTGTCCACCAGCTGAAGTAAGTGAATGTGGACAGTCTGTCCTATTAGGTCATGTTAGAGGAAACGGCTCAACAAATCTGAAATCACGGAGGTGGTCAGTCAGAGGGGTGATCACAGAGTGGGAGTTCACTGATGCTGACTTTCAGAAGTTGGGTGCAGTATAGCCAAAATGACACTTTTCAAATAGACTAAGAAGATGAAAGTGTATGAAGTATCATTTGTTGCACAATGTCATCTAATACTATAGATGTAACATAGAATTCCTATAATTTTAAAGTGATAAAGATGAATTAGAAAAATTAGTCAGATGGTTAATTTTATGTGTCAACTTGACTGGTCACTGGGTGACCACATTAGGCATTCTTTCTGGGTGTGTCTGTGTGGGTGTTGTCTCCAGATGAGATTAGAATTGGATGTGTTCTTGGTAAAGTAGTTTGCTTTTCCCAATGTGGGTGGACATCATCCAATCTGTTGAGGGCCTGCAAAGAACAAAGATCTTCCCTGTAGCTCAGATGGTAAAGAATCTGCCTACAAAGCAGGAAACCTGGGTTTGATCCCTGGGTTAGGAAGATCCTCTGGAGAAGGGAATGGCAATCCACTCCAGTATTCTTGCCTGGAGAGTCCCATGGACAGAGGAGCCTAGCGGGCTACAGTTTGTGAGGTCGCAAAGAGCTGGACACGACTGAGCAAATAACACTGCTACAGCAAAGAACAAAAATTTTGTGTGAGATAATGTTTAATTTTCATTTTCTCACATGTAACTGTCCTGTTTTCTGAGCACCAATTACTGAAGAGGTTCCAGGACCCCTACTTTGTCCTTTCTCTGAGAAGAGAATATCTGACTGGAAGCTACTTATCGATGTTATATACCTTCAGCAGAGGGCTTTATTTCTGGGGCCAGGAGACACTACTAGAAAATGAATGCCCCTCAGGGTGCAGGTCTTTTCTTTTTAAATGCAAAAATTCAGGTCTTCATTCTCTTTTAACTAGTTGCTTCATCCTGAACTGGAAGATTGAGAGTCATTTGTCAATAATTTAAGAGTATAGATTTTTCCTAGTGTATCAGAGCATCAGTCATTGTAGCAATGGTATGAAAGGAAGGCAAGGATAAATTTAAAAGACTAGTTTCCCCCTGTTTCCAAAGATGAGTGTTAAGATGTGGATGTGTGCATATACATCAGAGAGGCAGAAACTGAAAAAAAAAAATTCTCCTTAGAATCCCTTGTGAATTCAAAGATTGTCCAAAGCTAAAGAAGCTGGGAATTTGGGGGAATTAGCAGAAATGAGAGCAAGTACACTTGATCTACTTTGGCATTTGTTTTTAAACTTTAACTCCATTGGAGGCTGAATTGGGATTAAAAATTCTAAAAGACTTGGGGATCCCACCAAACCCTGAATGAACATCCCCTGCAGAAATAATTCCCGTCTTATCTCACTGAAGGAAGATAACACTTTTTTCTTCATTCCTGACAACCTATGTCTCACTGTAAAACTAATGTTGACCAGGGCACACAAAACACCTACCTACACCATTGTTAAGAAATTCTATAGTTACACTTCTGAGTCCTAATGTATCACGATAAATGACAGCTTTGTAAAGATGGGGAAAGTGAAAGTGAAAGTTGCTCAGCTGTGTTCAACTCTGTGACCCCATGGAATTCTCTAGGCCAGAATACTGGAGTGGGTAGCCTTTCCCTTCTTCAGGGGATCTTCCCAACCCAGGGATCAAATCCAGGTCTCCCACATTGCAGGCGGGCGGATTCTTTATCTGCTGAGCCACCAGGGAAGTAAAGCTGGAGAAACAGAGCCCAAACTAAAATCCAATTTCAAGGAAAAAGGATTAGTGCAAAACTTAAAGCTCAGCATTCAGAAAACAAAGATCATGGCATCCGGACTCATCACTTCATGGGAAATAGATGGGGAAATAGTGGAAACAGTGTCAGACTTTATTTTTTGGGGCTCCAAANAAAACTGTTTTGTAACTGAAGTCGGGGTTCGTTCGCTCCTTTCGAGGAAGTTCGAACCCCGGCGCGCCGGTTCAATAAACCCTCTTGCTTTTTGCATCGAATTCGAGTCTTGGTGATCTGTGAGGCGACGTTTCCCGAGAATAGGCCTTTCTGGGGCCTAACATTTTCACAAGCAAAATTCCCTACTGTAGAATCTTTTTCACTCTCAGTATTTATAGAATAATCTAGCCATGATTTGTGAATAAAAATTTAAGGTAAATCTATACCCCATTTTTTCAGCCCTGAACATTGTTTTATTCTAACTGGTCACCAGCTATGTCTAAAGTTTTTATTTTATTTTCACAGCATAAATGGACCATCTCTGGTCTGTCACACATACCTTTTCAAGATGTCATTTACATCCTAGTGAGAAAAGAGAAAACATGAGTCAAGAAGTAATAGGTTCCCCCACTTACAAAGCTTATTCACATCCCCATCAACTCCTAGTTTTGGGAATCGAGATGATCTCAATATGAGAGCCAAAAAGTAAAGACAAAAGTGAGGCCCATAATTCCAGGAGATTCATGTGATGTTGTCAGGTTTCCAAAAATGTAAAAAAGCTTCAACCATTGTGGAAGTATGAGGCTTCTACTATCTGCAGATGAGACATATTTATGGAAAAAACAAGAGACCTGTAATTCTGGTTCCCCATGAGGTGATTTGAATAATTCATTGTTCTTTCATTTATTCAACTGGACTGTGAAGTGACACTGTTGTACACCAAGCATTAAACCAAGCTTTAGAGAATCAGAAATAAAATCATAATCTTACTATTCCTCAAGCTATGTAGATGGCTTTTGTTGAGAGTACAAGCAAACATATATACCAATAAAAGCTTTTCAGGAAAAACCTGAAAAACGTTTCTCTTTTCTCATTTTATAAGCTCTGTTTTTGTGATCTCTTCTATTCCCTAAATTCAGCATTTGTATATGTGCAGGTGATTTCCAACTATTTCTTTTTCACTCAATTTTGTCTCTTATATTAATTTATTCTGTAGTAAGTAAGCTACAGAAATAATGTAGGATATCTAATATGTAACATTATTCACCAACCAAATGGTCTCGTCTCTTGTACCCCATATTCATAATGCTACCAATATACACTTACTGTCCAAGTACTCATGCATTTATCTGCAATTTAGTCTCTGCTGAATCTGTTCAGTCCAGGCCCTTAACAGTTTTTAGCCATCTAATTGTCTGAATCATCACATTTACTATTTTGTTTGAACAGGAATCTGCCACTTTGTTTGATCTCTTTTACTAAAGATTTATTTCCATGTCACCAAAAACTAGAATAGCCGAGTTTTAAAAAAAAAAAAAAAAAAACTCTTTGTATTAGTGCTCTTTTGTGTATATGACAAAGAAATCAAATAAAACTACAATAAGTAGAGAAAGAATAAGGAATTAGGGTGGCAGTTGCAACTTTAATCATAGTTTAATTCTGAAGCTCAAACATTCTCAGAATCTGGTCTGTGTCTTTCTTTAATTCTATTTATTCAACCCCTAATGACTCCTTTTCCCAGTTTATGAAGGAAACACAAAACTCCTGATATAAACTCTAGAAGAAAAGAGAGTTTCTTCTCCCAGTTATACAATGCTTGAATGCCTACAGGCATTCAGGCAACTGAATACAGGTAACTGCATAGGATTAGTTACCCACATTAAAGAGAAAATATTTTTGTGCTGTTGCTGGAAGGTAATGAAACAGTTTAGGTTAGTATCAGTCTGAAGTAGATCATATCAGGCAGGAAATATATTACACCATATATTACACCAACCATTAGGAAAAAAACTAAAAAAATACAGTCAGATCTAAAATTTTATACTAGAAATATATGTTTAAGACAAAACAAACTAGCTAAAGAGAATGAAAGAATGAAACTTACAATATCCATATAGTAATAGAAAGCAAATGGCAAAAGAGTAAATTTAAATATAAGCGTATTAGTAATTCCTTTAAATTTCACGTATTAATGCAGCAATTGAAATCAGAGATTGTCAACCTGTATAAAAAGCAAAATTCACCTATTGCTATTTGCATGAGACATAGTCAAGGCACAAAAAGGGCAAATGTAAAAAGATAGAAAAATACATACCAAGCAAGCAGTAGTTAAAAAAAAAGTCAAATATTTATGCTAATATTAAATAAAATATACTTTAAGATATATTATGAAAAGACATGAGGGTGAGTTTATAATTATAAAAGATTCAGTTCATTAAAAAAAATACAGCAATTATAAATGTGTATGTGGCAAACAGCAGAGCTTCAAAATACTCAAAGCAAAACCAAAAGGAAAAACACACAATTCAATAATAACAGTTGCAGATGTTAATAACTCACTCTCACTAATGAGAGAACAGCTTATATGGAAACATTCAAATTTACAGAAGACATGAACGATGCTACCAACCAACTAGACCTAGCTGATGTCTGTAGCCCATTTTACCCTATAAATGAGAAACACATAATCTTGTAAAATTCATAATAAAATTTTTTCTAGATATATAATGTTTTTAGGCCATAAAAAGTAACAATAAACCTAAAAGTTTAAAATACTAAAGATGTGTGTTCTTTGATTTTGACAAGATTAAATTTGAAATCCTCAGGAGAAGTGAAACTCAGAAATCACCAAGCATTTTCTCATTTACAACACACTTTAAAGTACCCTAGGTTTAACACAGAATCAAAATTTTAAAAAGAAAAAAAAAAAAAAACTGAAAAGGAAATTTGAGAATAAGTCAAACTGAATGGAAACAAAATTAAACAATCAAACTGTATGAAATACAATTAATTAATTAAATGCACGTTGCCATTAAACACTATATCGAAAGAGCTTATCTCAAATCAGTGGTCTAAATTTTCACTTCAAGAAAGGAATAGTAAATTGAATCAGCAGCTCCACCTGCACACATGTGCACAAATATATACACACATACAAATAAAGAAAACAATATATGGGCCCAAGAAACTATTTCTAGGAGACTGGTCTCAAGATGGTGGAGTAGAAGGATGTGTATTCTCCCCACTCTTGAGAGACCATCCAAGAGAGACCATCAATCACAACTACTGAACAGCCATTGATTAAAAAAAATGCTGGAACCTACCAGAAAAGATACTCTACATTCAAAGACAAAAGAGAAAACATGGTGAGATGGAAGGAGGCGTGCTATTGCAATGAAATGAAATCTGATACATAACAGGTGAGCAAACTACAAACTGGAAAAAAAAAAAAAAAACACTACAGAAGTTAGCCTACAGGAGAGGAAATTCTGAGCCCAAGTCAGGCTTCCCAGCCTTGGGGTCCAGCAATGGAGGAGTCACCAGAGAATCTGACTTTGAAAGCCAAAGGAGTCTCATCACAGAAATTCCACAGGACTGAGGGAAACAGAAATTCCACTCTTGGAGTGTACGCACAAGATCTTGTATGCACCAGNGGCTTCCCAGCCTTGGGGTCCAGCAATGGAGGAGTCACCAGAGAATCTGACTTTGAAAGCCAAAGGAGTCTCATCACAGAAATTCCACAGGACTGAGGGAAACAGAAATTCCACTCTTGGAGTGTACGCACAAGATCTTGTATGCACCAGGACTAAAGGGAGAAAAGCAGTGACCCCTTAAGAGATTGGGTGAGATCTACTTGCTAGGCCTCCTACAGAAGCACGAGATGGCTTTTCATTGTGGCAAAGACAGTGGCACTCATTGGAGTGAGATCTCCTGGGGGCCACCATTATCCCTAGCCCTGATCTCAAGAGAGATAAGACTCAGTTCCACACCACCAGTCTCTCCCATAAGAAAGCTTGCACAAAGCACTTAGAAAACTTCATCCACCAGAAGACAGACAGCAAAAGCAAGAACTACAGTCCATCAGCCTATAGAATGGACACAACAATCAGAAATAGAAAAACAAAAAAGTAAAACAACAGAAGAATATGTCCCAGAGGAAGGAATAAGACAAAACCCCAGAGAAAGAGCTAACGTGACATGGAGATAGGCAATCTCCAGAAAAAGAATTTGGAATAATGATAGCAAAGATGATCCAGGATCCTGGAAAAGGAATGGAGGCAAGGATGAAGGTGCAAGAAATGTTCAACAAAGACCTAGAAGAACTAAAGAACAAACAAGGGTGAATAATACAATATCTGAAATGAAAGCTATACTAAAAGGAATCAATAGCAGAATAACTGAGGCAGAAGATTGAATAAGCAACCTGGAAGACAGTGTGGTGGAAATCACTGCTGCAGAACAGAAGAAAGAAAAACAGCAACAACAAAAAATGACTATTGGGGCAACATTAAATGCACAAATGATTTTTGGGGCAACAGTAAATGCACAAATGTTCGCATTTTAAGGGTCCCAGATAGAGAAGAGATAAAGAAAGGATTTGAGAAAATATTTGAAGAGATAATTGCTGAAAAGTTCCCTAACATGGGAAAGGAAACTGCCACCCAAGTCCAGGAAACAAAGAGAGTCCCAGGCAGGATAAAGACAAAGAGGAACATGCCAAGGCACATAGTGTAATCAAAGTGACAAAAATTAAAAGCAACAATAGAAAAATGACAAGTAGCATATGAGGCGATTCCCATAATGTTATCAACTGAGTTTTCAACAGAAACTCTGCAGGCTAGTAGGAAGGAACATAATATATTTACAACCAAAAACACTCTACCCAGCAAAGATCTCATTCAGATTTGCCAGAGATATAAAGAGCTTCACAGAAAAGCAGAAGCTAAGGGAATTTAGCATCACCAGACCAGCTTTGCAACAAATGCTAAAGGAACTTGTCTAGGCAGGAAAGAGACCAGCAATCTGAAAAGTCTTGTAAGTATATATACTGCTGTATGAAAACATCTCTAGAACAGCAAACGCCAAAACAGTAATAAATATGTACACAAAAAAGAAAAAGCAAGCCAAACACAACACTAAAATGTTCATCAAGCCACAGGAGAAGAGAATAAGAGAGAAAGGGAAGAAAAAAGACCTACAAAAACAAAACCTATTAAGAAAATGGCCATGGTAACTTGCATATCAATAATTACCTTAAATGTAAATGGATTAAACTCTCCAAACAAAAGGCATAACCTGGCTGAATGGATAAAAAAAAAAAAAAAAAAAAAAAAAAAANTAAGAGAGAAAGGGAAGAAAAAAGACCTACAAAAACAAAACCTATTAAGAAAATGGCCATGGTAACTTGCATATCAATAATTACCTTAAATGTAAATGGATTAAACTCTCCAAACAAAAGGCATAACCTGGCTGAATGGAAAAAAAAAAAAAAAAAAAAAAACCATATGTATGCTGTCTACAAGAAACTCACTTTAAATTTAGGGACACATACAGATTGAAAGCGAGGGGATGGAAAAAGTTTGTTGTTGATATTCAGTTGCTAAATGATGTCTGACTCTTTGGGACCCCATGGACTACAGCACACCAAGCTCCTTTGTCCTCCACAATTTCCCAGAGTTTGCTCAAATTCATATCCACCAAGTCAATGATGTTACCTAATCATCTCATCCTCTGCCACTCTCCTTCTCACTTTGCCTTCAATCTTTCCCAGCATTGCGGTCTTTCCCAGTGAGTTGGCTCTTTGTATCAGGTGGCCAAAATATTGGAGCTTCAGCATCAGTTTTTCCAATGAATATTCAGGGTTGATTTCCTATATGACTGACTGGTTTGATCTCCTTGCAGTCCGAGGGACTCTCAAGAGTCTTCAACACCACAGTTCAAAAGCATCAGTTCCTCAGCACTCAGTCTTCTTTATGGTCCAACTCTCACATTTGTACATGACTACTGGAAAAACCATAGCTTTGACTCTATGGACCTTTGTTGGCAAAGTGATGTCTCTGTTTTTTAATACACTGCGTAAGTTTGTCATAGCTTTCTTTCCAAGGAATAAGTATCTTTTAATTTCATGACTGCAGTCACTGTCCACAATGATTTTGGAGCCCATGAAAATGCAATCTGTTATTGCTTCCATTTTTTCTGCTTTTATTTGCCATGAAGTGATGATGAGATTGATGTGATGATCTTAGTTTTTTGAATGTTGAGTTTCAAGCCAACTTTTTCACTCTCCTCTTTCACCTTCATCAAGNCAATCTGTTATTGCTTCCATTTTTTCTGCTTTTATTTGCCATGAAGTGATGATGAGATTGATGTGATGATCTTAGTTTTTTGAATGTTGAGTTTCAAGCCAACTTTTTCACTCTCCTCTTTCACCTTCATCAAGAGGATCTTTAGTCCCCCTTCACTTTCTGCTTTAGAGTGGTATCATCTGCAAATCTGAGATTGTTGATATTTCTCTCTGCAATCTTGATTTTAGCTTGTGAGTGATACAGACCAGCATTTTGCATGGTGTACTCTGCATATAAGTTGAATAAGCAGGGTGATAATATACAACCTTGATGTACTTCATTCCCATTTTTGAACCAGTCTGTTTTTCCAGGCCTGGTCCTAATATTGCTTCTTGACTTGCATACAGGTTTCTCAGGAGGTAGGTAAGGTGGTCTGGTATTCCATATAATTAAAGATTTTTTTAAAGTTTGTTGTGATTCACAGAGCCGAAGGCTTTAGCACAGTCAGTGAAGCAGAAGTAAATGTTTTTCTGGAATTCCATCATTTTCTCTATAATCCAATGAATGTTGGAAATTTGATTTCTGGTTCCTCTGCCTTTTCTAAACCCAGCTACTACATCTGAAACATCTCAGTTTGTGGAAAAAGGTATTCCATGGAAGTGGAAATTTAAAAAAAAAAAAAAAAGCTGTAGTAGTAATACTCATGTTAGACAAAATAGAAGTTAAAATAACTATTGTTATAAGAGATATAGGAAGACACTACATAATGATCAAGGGATCAATCTAAGAAGTTGATATTACAATTTTTAAAATATATTGACCCAACATAGGAACACCTCAATATATAAGGCAAAAACTAATAGCTGAAAAGGGAGAAACTGACAGTTAACACAATAACAGCAGGGGATTTTAACACCTCTCTTTCATCAACAGACAGATCATTCAGGCAGAAAATCAACAAAGAAACACAGATTTTAAATCACACATTAGGCAGATGGACTTAATTGATATTTATAGAGCATTCCATCCAAAGCAGCAAAATATGCATTCTTCTCAAGTGCACATGAAACATTCTTCAGGATTGACCACATACTGTGCCACAAAGTGAGCCTCAGTAAATTCAAGAAAATTGAAATCATATCAAGCATCTTTTACAATCACAATGCTATGAGATTAGAAATAAACTATAAGGAGGCAAAAACAATACAATATTGTAAAGTAATTAGCCTCCAACTAAAATAAGGAAATTTAAATATAAAAAAAATAAACTATAGGGAGAAAAAATGCAAAAAACAAAAATCTGTGGAGGTTAAGCAATATGCTACTAAACAACCAATGGGACCACTGAAGAAATCAAAGAGGAAATAAAAAAGTACCCAGAGACTAATGAAAATAAAAGCACAACAATGATCCAAAACCTACAGGATTCAGCAAAATAAGCTCTAAGAAAGAAGTTTATAGCAATACAATTGTACATCAGGAAACAAGAAAATTCTCAAAGGTACAACATAACCTGATGCTTAAAGGAACTAGAGAAACAAGAACAAACAAAACCTCAAGTTAGTAAAAGGAAAGAAATTGTAAAGGTCAGAGGAGAAATAAATGAAGTAGAGGCAAAGAAAACAATAGCAAAGGTCAATAAAACTAAAAGCTGATTCTTTGAATAAACAAAATGGATAAACCTTTAGCCAGACACATCAAGAAAAAAAGGGAAAGGATTCAAGTCAATAAAATTAGAAATAAAAAGAAGAAGTTACAACTGAAAGTGAAAGTGAAGTTGCTCAGTTGTGTCTGACTCTTTGGGACCCCCACGGAGTGTAGCCTACCACGTTCCTCCATCCATGGGATTTTCCAGGCAAGAGTACTGAAGTGAGATGTCATTTANTAGAAATAAAAAGAAGAAGTTACAACTGAAAGTGAAAGTGAAGTTGCTCAGTTGTGTCTGACTCTTTGGGACCCCCACGGAGTGTAGCCTACCACGTTCCTCCATCCATGGGATTTTCCAGGCAAGAGTACTGAAGTGAGATGTCATTTACTTCTCCAGAGGATCTTCCCAACCCAGGGATTGAACCTGGGTCTCCCACATTGTAGGCAGACGCTTTACCGTCTGAGCCACCAAGGAAGTTACAACTGATACCATAGAAATACAAAGAATCATAAGAGATTTCTACAGGAATTGTATGCCAATAGAATGGACCATCTCAAAGAAGTGGATGAATTCTTAGAAAGGTATCTCCCAAGACTTAACTGGAAAAAAATAGAAAAGATGATCAGACCAGTCACAAGTATTGAAATTGAAGCTGTAACTGAAAAAATCCAATGCACAGAAGTCCAGGACCAGATGTGCTCACATGTGAATTCTATCATGGGGAAAAGTTATCAACAATTCTTCTGAAGCTGTTCCAAAAAATTGCAGAGGAAGGGAAACCACCAAACTGGGAAAACTGGACAACTACATGTAAAAATGAAATTAAAATACTTCTTAGTGTCACACACAAAAATAAACTCAAAATGTATTAAGGATGTACATATGAGATGAAACACTATAAAACACTTAGAGGAAAACGTCGGCAGAACACTCTTTGGCAAAAATCACAGCAATATGTTTTTTGGATCTATCTCCCAGAGTACTGGAAATAAAAACAAAAATAAACAAATGGGACCTAATCAAATTCAATAGTTTTAAGTAAAATGAAAAGACAAGCTACAGATTTGAAGAAAATATTTGCAAATGATATGAATTATAAGGGATTTGCCTCCATGTGGTTTAATATCATCAAGACAAATAACCAAATCAAAAAATAGACAGAAGACCTAAATAGACACTTCTCCAAAGAAGACATACAGATAGTCAAGAGGTATTCAAAAAGATGTTCAACATCACTAATTATTAGAGAAATGCAAATCAAAATTATTAGAGAAACTCAAATCACCCCACACCAGTTAGAATGGGCAGTATCTAAAAACCCACAAACAATAAATGTTGGAGACTGAGTGGAGAGAAAGGAACCCTTCTACACAGCTGATGGGACTGTAAATAGGTGAAGCCAATAAAGGTTCCTTAAGAAACTGAAAATAGAGCTACCATATGATCCAAGGCAACCCACTCCAGTACTCTTGGCCTGGAAAATCCCATAGATGGAGTAGCCTGGTAGGCTGCAGTCCATGGGGTCGCTAAGAGTGGGGAGCAACTTCACTTTCATTATTCACTTTCATGCACTGGAGAAGAAAATGGCAACCCACTCCAGTGTTCTTGCCTGGAGAATTCCAGGGANAGATGGAGTAGCCTGGTAGGCTGCAGTCCATGGGGTCGCTAAGAGTGGGGAGCAACTTCACTTTCATTATTCACTTTCATGCACTGGAGAAGAAAATGGCAACCCACTCCAGTGTTCTTGCCTGGAGAATTCCAGGGACAGGGGAGCCTGGTGGGCTGCCGTCTCTGGGGTTGCACAGCAGCATGATCCTGCAAGGCCACACCTAGGGATATGTCTGGAGAAAAACATGATCTGAAAGGATACATACCCCAACATTCACTGCAGTACTATTTACAATAGTCAAGACATGGAAACAACTTAAATGTCCATTAACTAAGGAATGAATAAAGATGTGATACATATGTACAATGCAATATTAGCCATTAAAAAGAATGAAACAAGGTTATTTGCAGCAACATGGATGGAAGTAGAGATGGTCATACTGAATGAAGTCAGACATATAATATAGTGTATATTATAGGCTATCATGTACATGCAGACTCTTTTCAAAAAGATACAAATGAACTTATTCACATAACAGAAGCAGACTCACAGAGAACAAACTTATGGTTTCAAGGAGTGAAGGATGCAGGGGGAGTGACAGCACCAGAAGGAGCACAGCAACTTGAAAGCAATGGAAACTTTGCTTCACTTTTCTTGGGTCTCAGATGCTCGGGCTTCTTCTCACCTCTTACCTGCAGCATCTGCATTGTTGACCCCCGCAGACGATGCTCTATATCTGAGATGAGATTTCTCACCAACTGGCTCTGCTGGACCAGCTCATTCTCAGAGTATGCTATGGTACACAGAATGGCTGTCTCCTCAACCTTCAGCTTTTGTAATTCCTTCTTCTCCTCACTGTCCAGGATTGCTCTCAGTTTTTCAAACTCTGCCTGGACATTTTGCCTCTCATGTTGTGTTTGACTCTTCAGTAATGAAAGAGAGAGAGAGAGAGGAAGAAAACAATTTTTGGAGAAGCTGACTTTGCTTTTTTTTTTTTCCTATCAAATTTCAAAATAATGCCTCCAAGTCTGCATTGTTAAGGACAACCAAGAGCCAAAAGGATTCCAGCCTTCACACATCTATTCAGAATTCTCATGCCTCCCTGCATTGCTTCTGACCCCCACCAATCAACCTTTGCCAAAAAGGCGAACACTGAGGACAGAACCATGAGCCATTGTCAGATGTCTTTTTCAGAAGAGTCAAAGGCTAATGAATATGTCAAGAATGGAACATAAAATTCCCTAGTCATCCCCACCAGAGAGTCCTTTTAAAAGAATACCTCCCTTCCAATATCTGTGTTCATTTGCTTTATGTTCACTTTTCAGCACCCACTCTTATCAGGGAAACAGTGAAGAAAAGGACTAGTCAAATGGCTTAACTGTCTGGGAACAAATAGGAAGGTAGCTCCTTGTGATCAACCTAAGGTCCTGCCCTATCTGTCTAACCTGTCTGTCTAACTCCTTCAGGAAGTGTCTCCTCCTACCTTGCAGGTAGCAATCTCTTCTCTGAAGTTAGACTCCAACTCCTCAGCTTCCTCCTGCTCCTGCTTCAGCCTCTCCAGGGCTGTCTGGAGTTTCCTCTGTTGAGACAAGAATCACATCACAGTCAAGCTATAGATTTTCCTAACATCACTGAAGAGGATAAATGGAAGAGAAATGAGCCTGATTTCCAAAGAGAATATGCTTTACAGAAACTGAGAACAGCAATTAGACTCTATTACTTGAAAGAAGACCTGAGGTGGGGAAGGTGTTCTATAAGACTGAAGAGGTTAAAGTCATCATCCTCTCACCTAGAGAAGACTGATTGTTTAAGAAGAAACCTGATCCTGCAACAAGGAAATAGCTTACATTTCAATCCACCCGGTGTCCTAGTTACTTCTCCTGTTCAAGGAGTTAAAGAAGCTTCTCTTGGGCACCAATCTCTATGTATTAGCACAAGGTACATGGATGTATACTTCTAGGCTAAGAGTCTGTGTATAGGGTTATTACTTTGTAATTGTAAAAATGCACATTTATGTCCTTCAGATATTGGAAGGTGAGCATAGGAAGAAAAAAAATCACAGGCCCCAGGTTCATGGTGATTAGGTAATTAAAGTCCAGTGTAAAGTAGACAGTTCTCATCAACTACAATTTTCTGCCCTGTTTTCTCTCCACTGTGGTCTCTTACCTGGTACTCCTGGGCGACCTCCTCCATGAGAAATGTAGGGTGACCACGGTGCTCCTGGGACCGCTCACAAAGCCAGCAAATGACCTTCCCATCTTCTTCACAGAAGAGCATGAGTTTTTCTCCATGGTGGGCACAGAGATGTTTCTCTTGCTCCTGCAGGCTCAGTTTGACCTCCCTGACCCTCTGCACTATGTTGGCCAGGTGCCAATTAGGCCTCAGTTTCCCAGATTCATAATTGATTCTGCACACAGGGCACTTTCTCGCCTCCTCTTGGCCAGTCACGGACTCTTTGCTGTTTGCATTGATGCAGATTTGGCAGAAACTGTGGCCACAGTCAAGGTTCAGGGGCTCTGTTAGAAGCTCCAGGCAAATGGGACAGGTCATCTCCTCCTGTAGGTTCACCAATTTTTCTGAAGCCATAGCACCTGCTCACTTTCTCCTGCCTGTCCTGACTTCTGTGTGTTCTCTTGCTCACAGATTGCTAGAGAATTGGGAAGGATAAAAAGGAACAGAGTAAGAAAGGTAGAAAAACATGGTAAATCAAGTACAGGCTAAGATCAAATTATTGAAGGACAGAAAAGAAAACATGGAGAAACAAGGAAAAGATCTTGGTTACCAAGTCAAAAGTACATTTCATAATTTAATGCTTTACTATCAGCTCAGTAAATTTAATGATGCTTATTATTTAATGTTACTTAACAAAAGTATAGAAGAAGGCAATGGCACCCCACTCCAGTACTCTTGCCTGGAAAATCTCACGGACAGAGGAGCCTGGTAGGCTGCAGTCCATGGGGTCGCTAAGAGTTGGACATGACTGAGCGACGTCATTTTCACTTTTTACCTTTATGCATTGGAGAAGGAAATGGCAACCCACTCCAGTGTTCTTGCTTGGAGAATCCCAGGGATGGGGGAGCCTGGTGGGCTGCCATCTATGGGGTCGCACAAAGCCAGACACGACTGAAGCGACTTAGCAGCAGCAGTAGCAATAAAAGTATGACCTGAAGCCTTTTTTACTAAGATACTTGTATGACACACCATTCAACCTGATTTTTCTTTCCCATGCCCAAGAAGTATCTTCAGCATCAAAAGGCTGAAATTACTTAATGTCTTTGGGATTTTATATCCACTCTTCTCTCAATATGAAGTGCTTCCCCTGATATCAGTATGACTCTCTCTTATGCTTTGGTAAACTCTTTCCTGATGTCCTTTCATCACAAATAACTACTTTAACTAAAGTATTTATGTGTAACCACTGCCATTAATTGCTGGACATTTGCAATGGTTTCCCATATTATTATGACAATGTGTTTATACATATGATTAGCAAATCCTTCATCAAATGAGTAAATAAATAGAGCCAGTGACTTACAAAGGTCATGCATCTTTAATATACTGAATGGGTTGACCCTAATATATTGATGGCACTCCTTCAGAGGCCTATCTTCTATCCCATTGAGTTAATCTGAGACAAACAGAAGTTACTTCATGGACCCAATTATTCAGAGTAATGTAAAGGGGTGTGTGGAAATGAAGAAATCCAAACCAGCTGGATAGTTCTACAAAGTCTTGAGTGTGTACATATTGATTTCCCTTTGGCCCAGAAATATTCCTAGGAACATTGATAGGAGTCTAAAAGAAGTATGTGTATGATGGTGAGGAAGGAGTTAGTATAAACAGACTCATAGAATAACAGAAGTCAGATATATAAAAACATATAAACATAGATGGAATGAATGTCAGTCTTAAGGAAAAAAATCTCAAAATATTAGGTCATATTATTCAACTAATTATTGTTGATGAAGAATTATGTGCTGGCAACTGGATTAATATCCATACACAGTAAGATGAGTTCAAAAAGATGTTTTAGACCACTGTAAACTTGATATTCACCTGGAAAGTAGTAGTAAGTAAAAATTCAGTCTTATATACACAAAAGATCATATATAAAGATACCACTATAGAGACATATATGTTTATCAGAGATCAAATAATAGGAGTAAAAAAAAAAAAGAGGATTATCCAAGAATTTCAACTTGAAAACATAAGGGATGAACACAAGGAAGATGAAAGAAACATGGAAGGAAAGGGAGTATAAATATTTTAAGTGTAGGAAATGACCTGTTCCTTGAAGACACAACCTCGTATATAGGTTTCAAAAGGCTAGTGTGACGGGGCACAGAAAAGTGCCAGGCCCTTGATATCACAAGAGGCTGCAGTGACATTAATTATGATACTTCCTAGCATTCGTAACATTTGCAGACCCACCTCCAAGAGTCAGGAGAAGTTATCAATGCTTTCCCATCAGAGAAGAGTAGGGGCATGACCAGGTGGGACCTTGGGCTGTGAAGTGCTGGATGGACCCAGTGTGGAACTGGGAAGATCAGGTAGGATGCAGCTGCTTAGGAGAGAGATGATGATAGTTTGAGAACAGGGTGATGAGGGGAATGCAGGGCAGCATATGAGAGTCAATGATAAAAAGGCAGGATTCTGTTTTAGATTAGATATCTAGTAACAATGGTTAACATCAGGTCTGGGCTCTTTCTTCCTGTAATATGATACTGGCTACAATTCTAAGTCTGTGTGAGTGTGTGTGTGTGTGTTGTTTTCTGGGAAACCTATTGGATTACAGCTGAGTAGAAGTTCTGCAGCCTTTCAAGAATGCATTATGGATAACACAATTAGTCTGATATAAACTGCCTTTGGGACTAGGAAGGCATTATATAGTTCTTAAATAAACACAGTTGGTTAGAATATACCTTATTTTTCACAAGGAGATTGTGACTATCATCATCAAATATGTCTCTTTTAGGTACCTGAAAACTGGTGCTCATGGTCTTTTTACAAGGTAATCAGCTCCCTAGGCTTATCTCACCTGTAGTGGGTTCACACACATCCATCTAGTGTGGTTCCTTACAAAGCTGAGATGATGGGGATAATGCACCTCCTGTAAGGATCATCTCTCAGAGCTCACCTGAAGCACTTATGTCGTGTTGTGTCTCCTGTCCTGATACCTCCAGCTAAGCTTAGTAAACTCGGTGATGAGAGTATCAACAGCCTTGATAGGGAGGCCAAAGGTCCTCAAGTGGCAGGAGGAAATAAAACTTCAATGGCAGCCTTTCCCCCCCCCTTTTCTCTTCTAATCCTGTGCAGTCATGGTAATACCTGGCTCCCTCTGAACTTAACCTTATCTCAAACCTTGAGCTAACCAATGCATTTTTCTCATGTAAATGTCTTTGTTAAGCTATGTTAATGATCTGTGTTCATTGGAAAAGACCCTGACGCTGGGAAAGATTGAAGGCAGGAGAAGGGGACGACAGAGGATGAGATGATTGGATGGCATCATCAACTCAATAGATATGAGTTTGAGCAAGCTCTGGGAGTTGGTGATGGACAGGGAAGCCTGGTGTGCTACAGTCCATGGGGTTNCGCTGGGAAAGATTGAAGGCAGGAGAAGGGGACGACAGAGGATGAGATGATTGGATGGCATCATCAACTCAATAGATATGAGTTTGAGCAAGCTCTGGGAGTTGGTGATGGACAGGGAAGCCTGGTGTGCTACAGTCCATGGGGTTGCAAAGAGTCACACATGACTGAGCAACTTAACTGAACTGACTCAATGAACTATGCATTTGTTGGAAATCTGGCTTTTTTCGAGATTCATGTTATTTTTTTTACGGCCAAGGATGACTCACTTTGTGCCAATGCTATCTCACAATGCATGTTGTGGGTGAGAGGCTTGGTAAAACTCTCTCAGTTTTGAGGCATTTCCTTTCTCTAATTAGCAGCTTGCTAATAGGTATATAACTCCTAAGACTATCAAGGGGGCACTCTTTCTGTCCCCTTCTGATGTCTATGTCAGAAGCTTTCCCTCTTTCATACTTTAATAAAACATTTTTATACAAAAAGCCACATCACTGGCCCAGGATTGAATTCATCTCCTCTAGAGGCCAAGAATCCTGCATCGTTCTCAGCTCATAGCAGCAACCTTTCAGTAGCTTATGTGTTATGAGACTGTGTAAGTGGGATTTGTGATCCAGATTTGAAACCACTGCTAGTGGTCAGTCAGAGGGGGCAGCACAAAGTGACAGCACAGAGATGCTCGCTCTTCAACCTGGAATCACTGTGGCTCTCGGGCCATAGTCTAGTCTCAGATGTTCTGTAGTGCTGCAAGCAGATGGGGCTATGAAACAATAGATGAAGAAAAGGAACATCTCAGATGATAGTCCATATCTCAATGGTTGCCAAAGTCTGCTGGTAAAACAAAGATCTCCAGTATGAAACAGCTAATAAATTTTTCCCTTTGCTCTGCCCAAGGGATGTAGAACTCATGAAAGCTGAATAGAGATAAATTGAGACCTATTGAAATTCCATTTATGCCATGTTCATCCTACAGGAAGGAAACCTAATAAAGAATGAGGCTGAAAGTGAAGCAGAAATGCTATCCAGTTAAAGGTATAGATACCCAAATAGCTCAGAAGCCATATACAGTTTGCCCATGGCTGCAAAGATTATGACCCAACCAGACTCTGATGAAGAACAAGATCAGAGGTGGACATTATATCAATTGAAGTTCATTGTATCAACTCAAGTTGTGTTCCAAATGGTAACAGAGCATCCAGCTATTTCTCTTCAATCCAACCAATTTTGAGATGCACCAAAAGCGTATAGGGACAGGAGACACAGAGCAAGCATTCAGCCACGAGGCTGCAGAATTTATATTCCCTTCAGGGCTCCAAAGAGCTAACACATCAAAGTTGATGCAGCACAACTGACATGGAAGGAACTAGTCTGTATACATGAAGGCTGAACCCACCCCTCGACTTCTCCCTAATCAGTGGCCCAAAGGCTCCTATGCAGTCAGAGAGATAGATGTAGGAACATGATGGCATTTGCCTGATAAAACTGTAGGCCACTTGGCTGCCATGGTGTCAAGTCATTGAATCTTACATGTTGTTTTTCTCANCACCCCTTGACTTCTCCCTAATCAGTGGCCCAAAGGCTCCTATGCAGTCAGAGAGATAGATGTAGGAACATGATGGCATTTGCCTGATAAAACTGTAGGCCACTTGGCTGCCATGGTGTCAAGTCATTGAATCTTACATGTTGTTTTTCTCACATCTGAGCACAGAGTTAAAATACCTCAGAGGAAACAGCTATAGATAAGTAAAAAGGACATAAAAAGAAAATAATTATGCAAAATTCTTAGAAGTAAATTTATATATAGAACTTTCTTCTTTTGTGATTCCAGTAAAACTGTTTCTCTAAGTAGGATAAAGCCACAGATTATGGATGTTATATGGAAAGGGGTCATTTTTCATAAGTAGACTTGGAAAATGAAATTTTGCTTTGTTTTAGTTCCCAGGCAGTCATCTATTATTATACATCAAAAACTCCTTGTGATACTAGCAAAATAAAACTTGAAACAGTAAACTAACAAATCAATTCTAAAATTCTGTGTTTTTGGCCTGACAGAGGTGAACTGTGTGAGCTCAGAAGACAAGAGTCTAACACTGACTAAAGCTGAGAGAGCGAAAGTAATATGTAGTAGAGATGATAATTTCCAAAGTTAACGTTGAAGAAATAAGATTGGTCAGAAGCTTCCAACATCCCTTATTTGTAAGACCCAACATCCCTTATTTGTAAGACCCTACCTCCCACAGACTGATCTTTAGTCAGCACTCTAACCAGGAAGCCTGCAGGCTGGGCCATTTCCTCTTTTAGAACAGATAACAAATGAAACTCACCCAAGCAGATTTCGTTTTTTCTTCTGTGTGTCTTTCAAACTCTTCCCTCCACAAACCACTCAGCCACCCTCACATCCTAATGCAAAAGTTGTGAAGACAGGCAATGGGCAGATGTGTTCAGGATTCACTCATCACAACAGCACCTGACCTCCACTAAGATCTCTAATGGATGACAAGTGAAAATGAAAGCTAAATTCTAGAGGGTGGCGTATAGATGAGAAAGGAGGAAGGAAACTATAGACAATAAGAGGTGTCTACCTAGGACACTGTGAGGAAACAAAGCCTTTATTCCTGAGCCTGGTGGGTCAGTGAGTACATTTTATTCTTTTCTCAGCTCTTCTCCTAGAAGCTGTTCTTAAATCTCTTCAAAATAATAAATCCTTTGGAAAATAAGGCTTCATAAGCAATGCAATTTCAGACACTCACCATGTATTGTTCCATATTAAGGAGCTGTCAGGAGGAGGGAGTAAAGTACCCTCTTTTCCCCAGTGAGGACCCAGACTGAGGGCTCCCCTGAGGTAGCAACACTGGCATGCTCTCCCCTGGCCTGTGTCCACCAGCAGAAGTAAGTGAATGTGGACAGTCTGTCTTATTAGGTCATGTTGGAGGAAATGGCTCAACAAATCTGAAATCACTCAGGTGGTCAGTCAGAGGGGTGATCACAGAGCAGGTAGTTCATTGACACTGACATTCAGAAGCTGGATGCCATATGGCTAAAATGAGACTTTTCCTAAATAGGTTGAAAAAGAGGAAACTGTAGGAGGGTTATTTGTTGGAAAATGGCATCTAATGCTGTTTATCATATATTCCTTAGAGTCTTATAAAATGAAGCAAGAAAATTAGTTTGATGGTTAATTTTGTGTGTTAACACTGACTGGTCATTTGTGTCAGACATTGTTTCTGGGTGTGTCTGTGTGAGTGTCATTTCCAGATGAGAACAGAATTAGATGTGTGGACTCAGTAGGCTACCTTCCCCAGGATGGGTGAGTATTATCATTCAATTTGTTGAGGGACCTGAAAAGAACAAATGTGGAAGAAGGAAGAATTTGCTCTTCCTGTTCCTGCCTGCATGATTGAGCTGAGATGCAGCTCTTTCATGGTCTTCAGACTAGACTGTACTGTGGCCCCAAGCTTCAGACCTGGACTGAGTTACAAAGATTTTCAGTCTGCAGATGGCAGGACTGGGATTTCTCAAAGTCTATAATTATGTTAGCCAATTTCTTATAATTAAGCACTTTCAAATAAATGTTTATGATGAAAATAGATAGATAGATATTCTACTTCTCTGAAGTACCCCGACTAATACAGTGAAGAAAAAATACTGTGTTTTTTCCTCGCAGAGACAAACTGTAATAATGATAATGATAATGATAATGATACAGATCAACAGCAATTTCAAAAGACATGTACCAAACAGTGTTATTTTTCGGGTTTGTGTGTGTGTGTGTGTGTGTGTGTGTGTGTGTGTGTATGATATAGAGTTGTATGAACTGTTTAAAAATTTTGAACATTCAGTTCAGTTCAGTCAGTTGCTCAGCTGTGTCCAATTCTTTGAGACCCCATGGACTGCAGCACGCCAGTTCAAGGTCCATCAAAATTCCAAAAACTTACTCAAACTGATGTCCATCGAGTCAGTGATGCCATCCAACCATCTCATCCTCTGTTGTCCCCTTCTCCTTTTTCCTTCATCTTTGCCAGCATTAGGGTCTTTTCAAATGAGTCAGCTCTTCACATCAGGTGGCCAAAATATTGGAGTTTCAGCTNCAAATGGATATATCTTTCCTTTTCTCCTTTGCCTTTTGCTTCTCTTCTTCTCTTAGCTATTTGTAAGGCCTCCTCAGACAACCATTTTGCCTTTTTGCATTTCTTTTTCTTGGGAATGGTCTTGATCACTGCCTCCTGTACAATGTCATGAACCTCCATCCATAGTTCTCTTTTATCAATGCATTCTGTTTCTAAAGCAGAGAAAGGATCATAATGTTAAAAATAAGCTAATATATATTCTGAAAATAACTTATTTCAGTTACAATGAGAAGGAACAAGAAAATGAGTAAACATATTAGATTACCTTTTGTGCTAGAAGTTACAGAAGTTATTGCAAACATTGTATTGTTTAATATGCAATACAAATTAGGTAAATTCCATATAACTTTTTTATTTTGTTACAAATAATATCCTAGATCTCATAGAATCTAGTTTACTTAATAAGAGCAAGTATATAGCAATACTGAAATTATAATAGAACTGTAACTATAATCCCACAAACACAGACAGACACACACGTAGGCCCACATGCTTTTCTATGACAGGCAGAGTTGAAATAGTCTTGACAGCATCACAGTGGTGATCTAGGATTTCAAAAATGTGGTGTCAGTAAAAAGAATCTTTGTGTCCCTGAAAGCAGAGACCTGTTTAATGAGACACTGACGCAGGTTATATTTTTTAGCATTTAATAGATCAAATATTTATTATTAAGTTGAGACACTTAAGATGCTTTATACTTAATACAATTTATCATCTAATAATTTATGTATTGTACAGTTATCAAGATTACATTCAGAAAATAAACACAGCAATTAGGGATGTATTCCAGGTCACACTGCCAATATGTGAAGAGACAGGACTTGAAATAAGATACTTTGGGCATAAAACTTCCTAGTACATATCATTTATGATGTTTCCTTGCTGGGAGCCAGCGTGAGGAACTCCACCCATGGCAAAGGTCATGAGGAAGGAGGCTTCGGCATGAGCAAAGGCAGGATCAAGCCTCAGGAAACCCCCTGTTCCTGAGCATCTACCCCCCAAACCAGAGTCTACCTATTTTACTGTTTCATGCTTTCACCCACACCTCTGACTTTATGGGGGGCTGTTCCCCACTGGTTCTCTTGGAGAAGGAGTAAACTTGCAGCTCCAGTCAATAAAAATTCTTGGGCGTGACAAGGGTGTCTCAGGTCAAACCTCTCAGCTGACAGACTAGCTTGTGTGATAGGATTATCCATATTCCTGCCACTATGCACATGATTGTTTACTACCTCTCAACCATAAACAGCACAGAGAGTTTGGAGTATTTTGAAAATCTTAATTAACATAAGGCTTGTTGAGTCAATGATTGCCGCCAGGCCTCCATATCCTTAGGCACCTGGGAATATGTTAATGTATTTGGAATATAAAAAAGGAAATATAGTAGCTTTTGATGTTAGCAATACTAGACTTTTGAATTTTCTCTTTTGTTATAGATCACTGTACTTTGTTATAAATCACTGTGTCCTTGCTATGTAAAAATGTAACTTTATCACTATCTTAAGACTAAATAGATCTTAAGAGGAACATTGGTGAAGGGTTTTCATTTGTTGGGCTGATGTTTGCTGCTAAATCTCCATATCCTTTGCCCTTATAATGAATATAACTAGCATATAGGAAAAATAAGTATTGACTTTTAAGATTAATCATGTTAACCTTAGGTTAAATAAATATCTTTCTTAGTTGTAACCCACTGCACCCTCACACTACAGGAATACAACTTTATCTGCTACCTTCAGAGGGTGGCACCTGGTTTAAGAAAAAATACCCTTGGAAAAAATAAGTTTTTTGGTTATCAGAAAGAAAGGGTCATAAAATGTCAGCAGGCCTCATGGCCAGAAGATGATGTAAAACCCTTAAGACCTTTTTTTAAACATTTATATGAAGTTGATTTTGATAAAGGTCAGGACTGCTGACCCTCCACGTGACTTAAAAATTTCCATTTGTTTCTATGTGTAAAAAAAGGTATATAAGCAAACCTGAAAATAAAGAAAAAGGATCAGTTTCTGGAAAGACTGATTCCCCCATGTCATTTCTTTCTTGCTCCCTGTTTTTCTGGCTGAATTCTCATCTGAAGTGTGGGTGCTCACCACGTATACTTACTTGCCCCGGCTTTTAAGTTCCACAAGAGAAGGAGCCCAAGGAGGGACACCTTCCGATATTCAAGTGGCGCTGGTGGCCCAACGAAGATGGTGCAAATTCCTTGTCTTGGAATTTTATTGGTATCCCACATAAACCAAGTTATCAAGACTCTTTTTCTCCACTAATATTTCCTAGTACATTATCCGTTTCTAATCTCTCTATATATCTGTAATTGAATAAGTTTTTTCCTAGGGCGCCAACTCCGACCCCCTTCAAATTACCCTGGATCCACCGGGCTGGATGAATAAGGGGTATAATGAGAAAAATGAGACACTGCTCAATACTCACGCTTTAGTGAATGACTCCTATACTAGGTATGTCTTTGATAATATACCAAAAATTGTTGAAAAGCTTTCCTTTTTCTTTTTAGTCACTTATTAAGAAATGAGTTTAAAAATTTGGCAGAGGTGGTCCCCGCCAAATTGTAAAATTGTACTTTATGGGGGCATCTATCATTTCTCTTGGGGTTGAAAATGGTGAATTAAGATGTTCCCTGAATGCGAACATAATATCAAGATAAAGATGATAAAAGGCAAATCATAAACCCTATTAATGAATCATGAACAATCACACAGGAAAGACAGGAAGGTGCATGGAAAAAGGTAAGAATGGTGCAGATAAGCTCCAATGTATTAGATGTGCCCATAGTATGAGACACTACAGAGGAGTGTAAGAAGGTTCAAGGGTTTGGTGAGCACAGAGTCATGGGGGCATCACATTCCAAAGGACTACGGATAATTCCAATAAGGGGCAGATGAAGAGAATTTATAGATGAGAAGCCATGGTCTGTGATATTTATAAATAAAAGAGTTCCAGCACTATAGTCTAGGAAAACCCCAATACGACAGGCAGGTACACTCAGGGAGAGGGTTAAAATCAAGAGATCTGAGGAGGAAGACTCATCAAAAGTGTTATATATAGAATCATGAATTAACCCATTTTTCGTAGTCATTTTTAGGCTGGTATCTCGAGTAAACATTTTGACAAACTTCACTGATTTTAGGTGGACATGTTATATTATTGATAGATTCATGGAAGTTTTTAACATATGCCTCTATGTCCCATGTAAAATATGTTGAACCAGGACTAAATATAGACCAGCTTTGGCTATCATAGGCCCTCAGGACCCAGGTATGTTTCTCTGATGCATTTACCTCCCAGTAACATCTCCCTGATGTGATAACTGGGGATGCTGCTGCTGCTAAGTTGCTTCACTCGAGTCTGGCTCTGTGCGACCCCATAGACAGCAGCCCATCAGGCTCCCTCATCCCTGGGATTCTCCAGGCAAGAACACTGGAGTGGGTTACAATTTCCTTCTCCAATTCATGAAAGTGAAAAGTGAAAGCAAAGTCGCTCAGTCATGTCTGAATCTTAGCGACCCCATAGACAGCAGCCTACCAGGCTCCTCTGTCCGTGGGATTTTCCAGGCAAGAGTACTGGAGTAGGGTGCCATTGCCTTCTCCGCTGGGGATCCTAGGGCATCATAATCTTCAAAGTAAACATTCTGAGATGTATTATTTGGTTCCAAATTGCAGACACATCTCACTTGCATCCGATCCTCAGAAATGGCAACATTTGGATTACTTGTGAAAGAATTCAAGGTCACCTGAACTGTAGAAAAATTACAGAATTAGGTGAGGGCTATGACATCATTTGATTTGTGACATTGTAAAAGGGATCTATAGAATAACTTGAGTGAAAAAACATGTTTGTTTGTGTTGGGAGTAAAATCATGAGGCTTAAAGTGAAATCTACTAGAAAATAAAAAATTCTAAGATGATGGAAATAGGTGGCTTGATGACACTGTACGGTCTCCTTACCCCAGCAGAGTTGCATATCTCTCACCTCTGAACTGATAAAAATGCATAATATTAAATATAAGCAAAGGGGTCAGCACTGAAATGTTTTTTCTTTCACATTATAAGGATTATGCTTAGGTAGTAAACCAGTAAAAGAAAGGATGAACCAAGTCCCTGCTCACTCCTCATAAATTTGACCACATCAACAGCACAAAGTATTTGGACTTCACTGACTCTATCCACGTCTAGGAATTGGAGCCTTCTCGTCATTTTCCCTCCATCATAAGAATACCACATACATTCACTTGGGTAGCACTCCTTACCATTAAACGCTTGCAGTATCTCTCAGATCAGGAGCTTGAAACTCTCTTTTGTTCCTTGGAAAAAGTTTTTCGCTTCATCGCAATGAAGTTCTCACTTCTGGAGAAAATAAAAATTGACCCACACACGTCTACTTATCCCTCTAAAACCACTACCTTGCAACGTTTTTACCCCTTTGATGCACTAGAATGGTCATCCCTGGAGACCCTGGGAAAGGATAGCGTGGATGACTGAAACCTTGGAGAGAGGAGAAATGTGCTCGTGGCCACCTTCTTAGTTACACTTTGTCTTCCATGCGAAGGTCTTGTAATTCTGGCTTGCCTTTTCCTCTCCTCGGCTGAGTTGACTGAAAAGGAATATTAAGGTGCTTATTGTTCTTGAGAGGAGCATGAGAAGCCACAAAGCCTTCTGCAGCATTGCTCTGAAAATAATTCATAAAGTTAATCATTGACATTTGTTCAAGGACTTTTACAAAAAAGTGTTCCAGGATGAGCACATAGGCCGCAGCTTGAGGCCATGGGAGAGATTGATATCTGAAGCCTATTTGCGAGGAGAATGTTTATGGCAAAGGAGTTTACTGAATTTAGGGTTTAGAAATAATTAAAATAGTTAGAAGTTAAAGAT
>SJYV01002871.1:264688-374915 GCA_006410875.1 Neotragus pygmaeus | reverse complement strand
ACCTCTCAACCATAAACAGCACAGAGAGTTTGGAGTATTTTGAAAATCTTAATTAACATAAGGCTTGTTGAGTCAATGATTGCCGCCAGGCCTCCATATCCTTAGGCACCTGGGAATATGTTAATGTATTTGGAATATAAAAAAGGAAATATAGTAGCTTTTGATGTTAGCAATACTAGACTTTTGAATTTTCTCTTTTGTTATAGATCACTGTACTTTGTTATAAATCACTGTGTCCTTGCTATGTAAAAATGTAACTTTATCACTATCTTAAGACTAAATAGATCTTAAGAGGAACATTGGTGAAGGGTTTTCATTTGTTGGGCTGATGTTTGCTGCTAAATCTCCATATCCTTTGCCCTTATAATGAATATAACTAGCATATAGGAAAAATAAGTATTGACTTTTAAGATTAATCATGTTAACCTTAGGTTAAATAAATATCTTTCTTAGTTGTAACCCACTGCACCCTCACACTACAGGAATACAACTTTATCTGCTACCTTCAGAGGGTGGCACCTGGTTTAAGAAAAAATNCTAGCATATAGGAAAAATAAGTATTGACTTTTAAGATTAATCATGTTAACCTTAGGTTAAATAAATATCTTTCTTAGTTGTAACCCACTGCACCCTCACACTACAGGAATACAACTTTATCTGCTACCTTCAGAGGGTGGCACCTGGTTTAAGAAAAAATACCCTTGGAAAAAATAAGTTTTTTGGTTATCAGAAAGAAAGGGTCATAAAATGTCAGCAGGCCTCATGGCCAGA
This sequence comes from Neotragus pygmaeus, assembly GCA_006410875.1. NCBI lineage: Eukaryota > Metazoa > Chordata > Mammalia > Artiodactyla > Bovidae > Neotragus > Neotragus pygmaeus. The sequence continues at coordinate 374,144 of SJYV01002871.1, read as the reverse complement.
AGATGATGTAAAACCCTTAAGACCTTTTTTTAAACATTTATATGAAGTTGATTTTGATAAAGGTCAGGACTGCTGACCCTCCACGTGACTTAAAAATTTCCATTTGTTTCTATGTGTAAAAAAAGGTATATAAGCAAACCTGAAAATAAAGAAAAAGGATCAGTTTCTGGAAAGACTGATTCCCCCATGTCATTTCTTTCTTGCTCCCTGTTTTTCTGGCTGAATTCTCATCTGAAGTGTGGGTGCTCACCACGTATACTTACTTGCCCCGGCTTTTAAGTTCCACAAGAGAAGGAGCCCAAGGAGGGACACCTTCCGATATTCAAGTGGCGCTGGTGGCCCAACGAAGATGGTGCAAATTCCTTGTCTTGGAATTTTATTGGTATCCCACATAAACCAAGTTATCAAGACTCTTTTTCTCCACTAATATTTCCTAGTACATTATCCGTTTCTAATCTCTCTATATATCTGTAATTGAATAAGTTTTTTCCTAGGGCGCCAACTCCGACCCCCTTCAAATTACCCTGGATCCACCGGGCTGGATGAATAAGGGGTATAATGAGAAATATGAGACACTGCTCAATACTCACGCTTTAGTGAATGACTCCTATACTAGGTATGTCTTTGATAATATACCAAAAATTGTTGAAAAGCTTTCCTTTTTCTTTTTAGTCACTTATTAAGAAATGAGTTTAAAAATTTGGCAGAGGTGGTCCCCGCCAAATTGTAAAATTGTACTTTATGGGGGCATCTATCATTTCTCTTGGGGTTGAAAATGGTGAATTAAGATGTTCCCTGAATGCGAACATAATATCAAGATAAAGATGATAAAAGGCAAATCATAAACCCTATTAATGAATCATGAACAATCACACAGGAAAGACAGGAAGGTGCATGGAAAAAGGTAAGAATGGTGCAGATAAGCTCCAATGTATTAGATGTGCCCATAGTATGAGACACTACAGAGGAGTGTAAGAAGGTTCAAGGGTTTGGTGAGCACAGAGTCATGGGGGCATCACATTCCAAAGGACTACGGATAATTCCAATAAGGGGCAGATGAAGAGAATTTATAGATGAGAAGCCATGGTCTGTGATATTTATAAATAAAAGAGTTCCAGCACTATAGTCTAGGAAAACCCCAATACAACAGGCAGGTACACTCAGGGAGAGGGTTAAAATCAAGAGATCTGAGGAGGAAGACTCATCAAAAGTGTTATATATAGAATCATGAATTAACCCATTTTTCGTAGTCATTTTTAGGCTGGTATCTCGAGTAAACATTTTGACAAACTTCACTGATTTTAGGTGGACATGTTATATTATTGATAGATTCATGGAAGTTTTTAACATATGCCTCTATGTCCCATGTAAAATATGTTGAACCAGGACTAAATATAGACCAGCTTTGGCTATCATAGGCCCTCAGGACCCAGGTATGTTTCTCTGATGCATTTACCTCCCAGTAACATCTCCCTGATGTGATAACTGGGGATGCTGCTGCTGCTAAGTTGCTTCACTCGAGTCTGGCTCTGTGCGACCCCATAGACAGCAGCCCATCAGGCTCCCTCATCCCTGGGATTCTCCAGGCAAGAACACTGGAGTGGGTTACAATTTCCTTCTCCAATTCATGAAAGTGAAAAGTGAAAGCAAAGTCGCTCAGTCATGTCTGAATCTTAGCGACCCCATAGACAGCAGCCTACCAGGCTCCTCTGTCCGTGGGATTTTCCAGGCAAGAGTACTGGAGTAGGGTGCCATTGCCTTCTCCGCTGGGGATCCTAGGGCATCATAATCTTCAAAGTAAACATTCTGAGATGTATTATTTGGTTCCAAATTGCAGACACATCTCACTTGCATCCGATCCTCAGAAATGGCAACATTTGGATTACTTGTGAAAGAATTCAAGGTCACCTGAACTGTAGAAAAATTACAGAATTAGGTGAGGGCTATGACATCATTTGATTTGTGACATTGTAAAAGGGATCTATAGAATAACTTGAGTGAAAAAACATGTTTGTTTGTGTTGGGAGTAAAATCATGAGGCTTAAAGTGAAATCTACTAGAAAATAAAAAATTCTAAGATGATGGAAATAGGTGGCTTGATGACACTGTACGGTCTCCTTACCCCAGCAGAGTTGCATATCTCTCACCTCTGAACTGATAAAAATGCATAATATTAAATATAAGCAAAGGGGTCAGCACTGAAATGTTTTTTCTTTCACATTATAAGGATTATGCTTAGGTAGTAAACCAGTAAAAGAAAGGATGAACCAAGTCCCTGCTCACTCCTCATAAATTTGACCACATCAACAGCACAAAGTATTTGGACTTCACTGACTCTATCCACGTCTAGGAATTGGAGCCTTCTCGTCATTTTCCCTCCATCATAAGAATACCACATACATTCACTTGGGTAGCACTCCTTACCATTAAACGCTTGCAGTATCTCTCAGATCAGGAGCTTGAAACTCTCTTTTGTTCCTTGGAAAAAGTTTTTCGCTTCATCGCAATGAAGTTCTCACTTCTGGAGAAAATAAAAATCGACCCACACACGTCTACTTATCCCTCTAAAACCACTACCTTGCAACGTTTTTACCCCTTTGATGCACTAGAATGGTCATCCCTGGAGACCCTGGGAAAGGATAGCGTGGATGACTGAAACCTTGGAGAGAGGAGAAATGTGCTCGTGGCCACCTTCTTAGTTACACTTTGTCTTCCATGCGAAGGTCTTGTAATTCTGGCTTGCCTTTTCCTCTCCTCGGCTGAGTTGACTGAAAAGGAATATTAAGGTGCTTATTGTTCTTGAGAGGAGCATGAGAAGCCACAAAGCCTTCTGCAGCATTGCTCTGAAAATAATTCATAAAGTTAATCATTGACATTTGTTCAAGGACTTTTACAAAAAAGTGTTCCAGGATGAGCACATAGGCCGCAGCTTGAGGCCATGGGAGAGATTGATATCTGAAGCCTATTTGCGAGGAGAATGTTTATGGCAAAGGAGTTTACTGAATTTAGGGTTTAGAAATAATTAAAATAGTTAGAAGTTAAAGATTTAAGGAATGTTGTAAAGTTAGCATATTTTACTATAGCTTATAGAAGTTAGGAATTTTTAGAGACACTATAGCTAGAAGCCTTTTTAAGAGACAGTGAGCTCAGGATGTTAGGGGCAAACAGGACTTACGAAGATAAGTAGTAAACTGAGGAATGTAGCATGAGTTACAATGTAATCACGAGTTAACTATAGGACACGTTAGAGGAGGTAGATAATAGATGATAAGGCTGATTCCGAGAGAATCACTGAAGCAGGAACTCTGTTTGAGGAGCAACAGTGATTTATGGAGAAAATAAACCTGGGAAAGGGGGATCTGAAAATGTCAAACCTCTGGCCTAATGTTTTTGTAAAAGTATAAAAGAGAATCTTAAACTTGGAATAGACAGGCAGTCTATAGAAAACTGAGAGGCTGTCTCATTCACTGACACCGCTCAGCTCTTCAGGTTGAATCCCTGGCTGCTGGAGCTGGACTCCGGCAGTCTTGACTGTCAGAAGGAAATATTCTTCCTTCGAAATTAAAATCATTAACTACTCCCTATCACTATTAGATTATATGAAATTACATGAAATTCATGTAATTACATGAAATTACATTTATCAAAATAAATCATCCATACCTAAAAAATTTAACTTGTGGAAAAGTAACTGCATAAATATGTGTTCCAAGGGAGATTTCAGAAAGTGAGTTTGCAGAAGCTGGCTCCTGGGTGTTTGAGATATATTAGGTATGAGAACACACTGTCTAAAGAGTCCTCATGTCTTCAAAGGAGGCTCCCTAATACGAAAGCCCTCAGAATGCCCTAAGATTTCACGATCACTGGAAATAATTACAAACACTGGGGAAAGAAGACAGTATGAATACTAAATGAAGAGTGGTCAGAATTTTATGTGTTTGTAAAGATCTTGATGCTGCCATGTAGGTGTGCAAATTCAAACACAAAGATGCTGTCTTTCCATTCTGGCTTCTAGAGTATGTGACCAAGACGGATCAATGATTTGTAGCAAGACAAAATATTCCTTAAGATTCATGTTTGTTTTTGGAAATCCATATAGAAAGTTATAGAGGGACCTGATCTCTTTCATACCCAGGGAAAAATTTACATATAAAGAAACTGTCTCCAATTCTAGGTGTTTGGCAGATAAAAGAGATTCGACCTTTCCATCATAAGTCGAGCACATACTAAATATGGGAACCTGAGTTGCACAGTGACACAGAGTGTGAATTAAATTTATGAAGTAATGGGGACTTGACACTCCAATGCTTTATTCCTAACAGTGACACTGACCTAAAACCTGAAACTTCTTACAACCAAATTTCTGTAGTATCTGATCCATTCTCAGTGTTTATAGCACAATCTAGCCATGATTTCTGAACAGAAGCTTAAAGTAAATCTATGCTCCGTTTTTGTGTCCTGAGCATGGTTTTATCTTAATTAAACATTAGACAACTCTAGTAGCTTTACATAATGCTCTCAATACAAAATGATCATCTCTGGTTTCCCATACTTACCTTTTCATGATGGCATTCACATCCTGGTGAGAAAAGAGAAAACATGAGTCACGAAGTAATAGGTTCCCCACTTAACAAAGCTTATTCTCATTCCCATCAGTCCTGATTGTGGCAGTAGAGATGGTCTCCATGTAACAGCCGAAAAGTAAAAACAAGAGTGAAGCCAGTCATTCCAGAAGACTCATGTGATATTGTCAAGTTTTCTAAAAAGGAAAAAAAGCCCCAACATGGATGGAAGCAAGAGGCTTCTAGTTATCTGGAAATTAGACATATTTATGGAAAAAACAAGAGACCTGTGATTCTGGTGACCCATGAGATGATTCGACGAAATCATGGTTCTTTCATTTATTCAACAAAACTGAAGTGATATACTCTTGTAGGCCAAGCATTAAACTAGGTTTTGGAGAATCAAACATGAAAATATAATCCAAATATTCCTCAAGTCATTTTTATGGCTTTTGTTGAGGGTACGAGCAAACAAATGTATTAATGTAGGTGTTTTTAATCTCTCTCTTCTTATTTTACACACCACCTATTAGTGATGTCTTCCACTCCCTTAAATTCAGCATACATACATGAGCAGTTGGTTTCCAATTCTTTATTGTTACTCAACTTTGTCTTTTAAATGCACATTAATATATTCATTAGTAAATGAGCCACAGGAATCAGTGATCTTGAATGTCTAATATGTAACATTATTCATCAACCAAGTTGTCTCCTCTTTGACTCCTTTTCCACAATGTCACCAGTATGCACTCACTGCCCCAAAACTAGAGCATTTACCTGCACTTTGGTCTCTACTGAGTCTGTATGATCAGGTCCTTAATATTTCTTAGCCATCTAACCTTCTTATCACATTTAATGTTTTATTTCTTTAAACTGGTATGTACCACTGTATTTAATCACTTTTACTTCAGATTTATTTCCTCTATGTCACCAAAAACTAGAACAACATCTCAGTCTCAAATAAAAAAAAAATTCCCTCTGCATTATGGCTATTTTGTGTATGTGACAAAAATTAAATTAAACTAGAATAGAGAAAGAATCTTAGGTGGTATTAGTGGTAAGAATCTGCCTGCAATGTAGGAGACACAGAAGGCTAGGGTTCAATCCCTGGGTCAAAGATCCCCTGGAGAAGAAATGGCAACCCACTCCAGTATTCCTCCCTGCAGAATTTCATGGACAGAGGAGTCTGGCGGCTACAGTCCATGGGGTCCCAAAGAACCGGCATAACTTAGCACACACACAGCACAGACAAAGGATAAAGGATGGGGTGGGAGTGATTGCAATTTTAATTCTAGTTTAATTTGAAACTCAAATATTGTCCTCAGAATCTGATCTGTGTCTTTCTCCAGTTCTACTTATTCAATCTATATTGAATTTTTCCTTCAGTTTCTGAAAGAAACATAAACCTCTTGATTAAACTCTTGAAGTTCTCATCCAATTATAGAAAAATATTTGAATGCCTTCAGCCCTTATATCATTAAACACTATAGTTGACTCATTGGAAAAGACTTTGATGCTGGGAGGGATTGGGGGCAGGAGGAGAAGGGGACGACAGAGGATGAGATGGCTGGATGGCATCACTGACTCGATGGACGCGAGTCTGAGTGAACTCTGGGAGTTTGTGATGGACAGGGAGGCCTGGCGTGCTGCGATTCATGGGGTCACAAAGAGTCGGACATGATGGAGCGACTGAACTAAACTGAACTGATATCAGAAGAAATGGTCTCAAATCAGTGATCTAAGTTTCCAATTCAAGAAACTAAAAAAGAAGAGTAAATTGAACTAGCACTCGCACACACACACGGACAAATTTATCAACACACACACAGAAAACAGTAAATGTAAGAGTACAAATAAATAAATAATAAAAGCTTTAAAATAGACAAAATAGCGAAAGAGTTGTGTTTTTTAAATCAATAAATTAATAAAACATAGCTAAACTGATTAAGAAAAAAGTGAAAAAGAAAATTACCAAAGTCAGGTGTAACAGAGGAGACATTACTGTTAATATTATAGAAATTTAGGGGATAATAAAGAATTACTGTAACTAATTTTATGCCTACAAACCATACAACTTAGAATAGACAAATTCCCACAAAGAAATGCAAAAACTGACTCCAGGATTGTAAAAGATCTAAATAATCCTAAAACAAGTAAAATATTTTAAACACTTTAAATAAGAAATAACCAGAGTGAGATAATTTCTCTAGTAAATTCCATTGAATACGTAAACAATAAATAATCTTTCAAAAATTTTCCTCAGAAACAGAGAAAGTGGGAAAAAAATCTCAAGAGGCTGAGGAGGAAAAAAAAGCCTCGTCATCTGAAATGAATTTGTCTGTGGCAAAGCTGGAACATGTAGAGGGATCTGATAAATGCTTAATACTAGATCACAGATAACAGGAGCCTTTAGAAAACCAACAAACACAATGAATCTTGTCTCCACAAAGTTCTGCACTGAATATTTTACTCTTAAAAAAGAATAAAAATTTCCCTTGTTATTCCTGCATTCTTTTCCTGCATTGACTTATCTTACAGCCTCTGAAATAGATGCAGAGAAGGGGGACTGTAGGTTCAAAAGCAACCTTAGTGACAACAGCAGAAAAACACAGTAACACAGAAGAGAAGGAAATTTTCCCTTCATTTTCCTCATGTCCCAGATGCTGAGGCTTCTTGCCCAGTCTTACCTGCCTCATCTCGATGGTTGACCTCTGCAACTGATGCTCCACATATGAGATGAGATTGCTCACCAACTGGTTCTGCTGGACTAGCTTATCCTCAGAGTCAGCCAGGTTACGCAGACCAGCTTCCTCCTCAGTCTTCAGGTTTTGCAGTTACTTCAGCTCCTCACTGTCCAGGATCTCTCTCAGTTTTGTAAACTCTGTCTAAATATTTTCTCTTTCATGCTGTATTTGATTCTTCAGGAATGAGAAAGAGAGAGAGAGAGGAGGAACNCTCGATGGACGCTAGTCTGAGTGAACTCTGGGAGTTTGTGATGGACAGGGAGGCCTGGCGTGCTGCGATTCATGGGGTCACAAAGAGTCGGACATGATGGAGCGACTGAACTAAACTGAACTGATATCAGAAGAAATGGTCTCAAATCAGTGATCTAAGTTTCCAATTCAAGAAACTAAAAAAGAAGAGTAAATTGAACTAGCACTCGCACACACACACGGACAAATTTATCAACACACACACAGAAAACAGTAAATGTAAGAGTACAAATAAATAAATAATAAAAGCTTTAAAATAGACAAAATAGCGAAAGAGTTGTGTTTTTTAAATCAATAAATTAATAAAACATAGCTAAACTGATTAAGAAAAAAGTGAAAAAGAAAATTACCAAAGTCAGGTGTAACAGAGGAGACATTACTGTTAATATTATAGAAATTTAGGGGATAATAAAGAATTACTGTAACTAATTTTATGCCTACAAACCATACAACTTAGAATAGACAAATTCCCACAAAGAAATGCAAAAACTGACTCCAGGATTGTAAAAGATCTAAATAATCCTAAAACAAGTAAAATATTTTAAACACTTTAAATAAGAAATAACCAGAGTGAGATAGTTTCTCTAGTAAATTCCATTGAATACGTAAAGAATAAATAATCTTTCAAAAATTTTCTTCAGAAACAGAGAAAGTGGGAAAAAAATCTCAAGAGGTTGAGGAGAAAAAAAAAGCCTCGTCATCTGAAATGAATTTGTCTGTGGCAAAGCTGGAACATGTAGAGGGATCTGATAAATGCTTAATACTAGATCACAGATAACAGGAGCCTTTAGAAAACCAACAAACACAATGAATCTTGTCTCCACAAAGTTCTGCACTGAATATTTTACTCTTAAAAAAGAATAAAAATTTCCCTTGTTATTCCTGCTTTCTTTTCCTGCATTGACTTATTCTTACAGCCTCTGAAATAGATGCAGAGAAGGGGGACTGTAGGTTCCAAAGCAACCTTAGTGACAACAGCAGAAAAACACAGTAACACAGAAGAGAAGGAAATTTTCCCTTCATTTTCCTCATGTCCCAGATGCTGAGGCTTCTTGCCCAGTCTTACCTGCCTCATCTCGATGGTTGACCTCTGCAACTGATGCTCCACATATGAGATGAGATTGCTCACCAACTGGTTCTGCTGGACTAGCTTATCCTCAGAGTCAGCCAGGTTACGCAGACCAGCTTCCTCCTCAGTCTTCAGGTTTTGCAGTTACTTCAGCTCCTCACTGTCCAGGATCTCTCTCAGTTTTGTAAACTCTGTCTAAATATTTTCTCTTTCATGCTGTATTTGATTCTTCAGGAATGAGAAAGAGAGAGAGAGAGGAGGAACGTTGCTTGGGGAACATGACTTTTCCTGTTTTGTTTTGTTTTGTTTTTTCTCTCCATCACATTGCAAAATAATGGCCTCAAGTCTGCATTAGTGAGGAAAACTTTGAGTCCAAATGAAATTCTTGGGGATATGACTGGGACATTACACAGCTGTCCAGGACACTTGTGCCTCCTTGGATTATTCCTGACCCTTCCCTCCACCCTCTGCCAAACAGTTGACGCTGAGGATGAGCCAAGAGCCATTGCCAGGCGTCTCCCCAAGACTAATAGACGGGGCAGGAATGGATATGAAATTCCCTAATCATCCTCACAAGAGAGTCCCTCTGTATGAATACTCCCTTCCGCTATCTGTGTTCATTTGTGATATATTCACTTTCAGCACTCATTCCTATCAGGGAAAGGACAAAGAAAAGGACCAGTCAAATGACACAGCTATCAGGGAACAAAGAGAAACGCAGTGCCTTGCGACCAATCCAAGGTCTTGCCCAGATGTCTAACTCCTTCAAGAAGTATCTCCTCACACCCTCCAGGTAGAAATCTCTTCTTGAATTTCATCTTCTAACATCTCAACTTTCTGCTGTTCCCCCTTTAGTCTCTCCAAAGATTCCTGGAGTTTCCCTTGTGAGAAAAGATTCACACTAGAGTCAATCTATGGGCTTTCTCACATCACTGTAGAGGATAAATGAGAAAAAAATGAGTCTGATTTCCAAGGAGAATAGACTTTACAGAAACTGAGAGCAGCATTTAGAATCTGTGATTTGGAAAGAAAAAATTGAGGTAGGATATGTGTTCTTTATGACTCACACATTAAAAGTCACTATATACTTGCCAATAGAAGATTGATTGCTTTTATTCTAGAAGAAATCTGATCCTGCAGCAGGGAAACATCTGATACATTAATCCAGCAAGTGTCTTAGTTATTCCTCCTGTTCAAAGGGGTAATGAGAGCTTCTCCTAGGTACCAGATCTCCATGTATTAACACAAGGAACACGAATATCTACTTCTGGCTAAGAGTCTGCACATAGAGTTATAACGTTATAATTGGGGGAATGCACAGAAATGTTTCTTACGCATCAGAAGGTGGGCATAGGAAGAGAAGAGATCATAGGCCTCAGGTTCTTGGTGGCCAGGTAATTAAACTCCAATGCAAAATAGACATTTCCCCTTAATTATCAGTTTCTTACCAGTCTTCCCTCTGTTTTGGTCTCTTACCTGGTACTTCTGGACAACCTCCTCCATGAGGAATATGTGGTGACTTGAGATGGCTCACAAAGCCAGCAAATGACCTTCCCATCTTTCTCACAGAAGAGCAGGAGTTTCTCTCTTGCTCCCCCAGGCTCACCTTGAAATCTCTGAATCTCTCTACTTATGTTATCCAGGTGCAATTAGGCCTCAGGTTCCCAAGCTCGTGACTGGTTCTGCGTACAGGACAGCTACACTCTCTCTTTTGCCTGATCATGGACCCCTTGTTATTTACAGTGATGCAAGCTTGGCACAAAGTGTGACCACAGCTAAGGCTCAGGGGTTCTGTCAGAAGCTTCAGGCAAATGGGCAAGTCATCTCCTCCTGTAGGTTCACCAGTTTTCCTGAAGCTATGGTAACTTTTCCCCTGCTCTTACCTGTCCTGACTTCTGAGGGCTTTCTTATACAGATCCTTTCATGATTGGGAAAGATAATTGGAGTAGAGTAAGAAAAGTAGAAATACATGATACTTAGTTCAGTTCAGTTCAGTCATTCAGTGGTTTCTGACTCTTTGTGACCCCATGAATCGCGGCACGCCAGGCCTCCCTGTTCATCACCATCTCCCGGAGTTCACTNTACTTTGCATAGAAGTTAAATAAGCAGAGTGACAATATACAGCCTTAACATACTCCTTTTCCTATTTGGAACCAGCCTGTTGTTCCATGTCCAGTTCTAACTGTTGCTTCCTGACCTGCATACAGATTTCTCAAGAGGCAGGTCAAGTGGTCTGGTATTCCCATCTCTAGTTGCTACTTATAAATCAAATATAGGCCAAGGTGAAGTTATTGAAGGATATAAAAAGAAACATTCAGAAACAAGGATCTCAGTGGCGGGGCCAAAAGAACTTGGCATAATAATGTTAAATACTTTACTATCCATTCATGGTTCATAGTATGTGACAAATTTTATCTATATCTGTGCAGTGATTCTTGCTATTTAATTTTACTAAACAAAAGTTGCCCTAATACCTTTTCTACTAAGACACTTTATGACCCACCATCTTTTTCTTTCCCATGCCCAAGAAGCATCCTCAATATCAAAAAGCTGAAAATACTTAAAGCCTTCGGGCTTTTATATCCACTCTTCTCTCAGCATTGGATGCTGCCATTGATATTAGTATGACTCTCATATTTCAGTAAACTCTCTCTTAACCAGTAATCCTAAAGGAAATCAGTCCTAAATATCCACTGGAAAGACTGATGCTGAAGCTGAAGCTCCAATACTTTAGCCAGCTGAGGGAAAGAACNGCTGCCATTGATATTAGTATGACTCTCATATTTCAGTAAACTCTCTCTTAACCAGTAATCCTAAAGGAAATCAGTCCTAAATATCCACTGGAAAGACTGATGCTGAAGCTGAAGCTCCAATACTTTAGCCAGCTGAGGGAAAGAACTGACTCATTGGAAAAGACTCTGATGCTGGGAAAGATTGAAGGCAGGAGGAGAAGGGGACGGCAGAGGATGAGGTGGTTGGACGGCATCACGGACTCGATGGGCATGAGTCTGAGCAAGCTCCAGGAGCTGGTGATGGACAGGGAAGCCTGGACTGCTGCAGTCCATGGGGTCACAAAGTCAGACACAACTGAGGGACTGACCTGAACTGAACTGAACTGAAACTCTCTCTTCACATATTCTCTCATCACAAAGACCTGCTCTAACTAAATTACTTACCATTGCCATCATTTGCTGTACATTTACAATGATTTCCGGGCTTCCCTGGCAGCTCAGCTGGTAAAAAATTCGTCTGCAGTGCAAGAGACCCTATTCAGTTCCTAGGTAGGGAAGATCCATGGAGAAGGGATAGGCTACCCACTCCAGTATTCTTGGGCTTCCCTAGTGGCTCAGCTGGTAAAGAATCCNTCAGCTGGTAAAAAATTCGTCTGCAGTGCAAGAGACCCTATTCAGTTCCTAGGTAGGGAAGATCCATGGAGAAGGGATAGGCTACCCACTCCAGTATTCTTGGGCTTCCCTAGTGGCTCAGCTGGTAAAGAATCCACCTGCAACGTGGGACATCTGGGTTCGATCCCTGGGTTGGGAAACTCTCCTGGAGAAGGGAATGGCTACCCACTCCAATATTCTGACCAGGAGAATTCCATGGGCTGTATAGTCCATGGGGTTGCAAAGAGTCAGACATGACTGAGCAACTTTCACACACAATGATTTCTCACTTCATCGTGACATAATATATGACAATGTGTTTGTATACATAACAGAAAATTCTTTATCTGATGTATAAATGGAGATGATGACTTACAATGATCATGTATCTTCAATACACAAAGTGAAGTTGAACCTACAGAGACCTATCTCCTACCCCACTGAGTTAAAGAAAAGAAAAGAAAAGAGATTTCATGAACCTAGTTAATACTTAAGAGCAACGGGTAGTATGGAAATGAAGATATAGAAACCAACTGGGAACTTCTGCAAAGTCTTGACTATGTAAACAGAGATTTCACCTTGACCTGAAAATATGTCAAAGATACTGATAGAAATCTAACTATGTATTTTATGAGGATGGTGGAGAAGGAGTTAGTATAAATAGATCCAGAGGATCACAGAAGTCAGATATTTAAAAGCATATATACACTGATGAAATGAATATCAGTCCTGAGGAAAACACCCTCAAAATATGAGGCCAGATCATTCAACTAATTATTGCTGATGAAGACTTATGTGCTGGTAACAGGACTAATATCTATACAAAGTAAAATGAATCCAAAGAGAGGACTTAAATCACTGCACACTTGACATTCACCTGGAAAGTAACAATAAATCAAACTTTAGTCATATGTTTATATATATATTTCATATGTATCTATATATTTATGAAAGAGCAGGTATAAAAAATGCTAGTATAGAGACATACATGTTAGATTTTAAATAATGGGATAAATAAGGATTATCCAAATATTTCCACTAGGAAACATTAGGGTTGAACTTAAAGTTGAGGAGGAAGAAAGAAATATGCAATGAGAAAGTGGAAAAATATTTAGATGGAGGAAACAATTCTGTTCCTAGAAGACATAACATCTTACATAGGTTACTAAATGCCTGTGTGATTGGTGGGCAGAAAACTGCTAGGATCTTGATGGTGGCTCAGTTGGTAAAGAATCAGCTGTAATGCAAGAGACCCAAGTTCAACCATGGGTGAGGAAGATCCCTTAACCCACTCCAGTATTCTCACCTGGAGAATTCCATGGACAGAGGAGCCTAGTGGACTACAGTCCACGGGGATGCAAAGAGTTGGAAATGACTTAGCGATTAACACTTTCACTTGGTATCACAAGAGGCTGAAGTGCCATTAAATATGATATTTCCTAAAATATGTAACATTTAGGGGCCCATCTCCAATGGTCAGGAGAAGTTATTAATGTCTTGCCATCAGAGAAGAGTAGGGGCAGGACCAGCTATGCTCCTGGGCTGTGAGATGTTGGATAGACACAGTGTGAAATTGGGAAGATCAGGTAGGATGCAAGCACAACTCCTCAGGAGAGAGATGACAATAGCTGGAGGGACAAGGTAATGAAGGAAAGGCAGGGCAGCAGATAAAAGTGAGAGAGAAGAGCAGGTAAGAGGACAAGATTGGGTGTTGGATGAGATATGTGGGAACAGGGTTAACATCAGTCTTGGACTCCATCCTGCAAGGATAATATTGAACTACTACTCTCCTAAGTGTGTGTGCACGTGTCTTTTATTTTTGGGAAACCTATAACAAAGTGGAAGGTCAGCAGTCAAGGCCACATTATTGATAGCAAAATTAGTCTGAAGTAAAGTGCATTTCCTAGAGGAGGGCACAGCAACCCACTCCAGTATTCTTGCCTGGACAATCCCATGGACAGAGGAGCCTGGTGGGCTACAGTCCATANAGGTCAGCAGTCAAGGCCACATTATTGATAGCAAAATTAGTCTGAAGTAAAGTGCATTTCCTAGAGGAGGGCACAGCAACCCACTCCAGTATTCTTGCCTGGACAATCCCATGGACAGAGGAGCCTGGTGGGCTACAGTCCATAGGGTCACATAGAGTCAGACATGACTGAAGCAACTTGCATGCAAAGTGCATTTGGGGCTAGGAAGATGTTATATAGACCTTGAATGCCAGTTGGTAAGCACACATCTTATTATTCACAAGAGGATTGTGACTCTTATGAACAAATATGTCTCTTTTGTGTCCCTGGAAGCTGGTGTTCACAGTCTTTTGCAAGGTAATCAGTCCTTTGTAGCAGTAGGTTTATCTCACCAATGGGAATGTCACATATATCCAATCTAGTTTGGTTCCTTACAAAGCTGAGATGATGGGAATATCATACCTACCATAAAGACCGTTTCTGAGAGCTTACCTGAAACACTCATGCTCAGTGATGTATTTCTTAATACCTCCAGCTAAGCTTAGTAAACCTGATATTTCATGCCTTATGAGGTTAAGTGGGTGGAATTTGTGATCCCGATTGGAAAGCACTGATGGAGGTCAGTCAGATGGAGTATCACAGAGTGGTAGCACAGTGAATCTCATTCCTCAACCTGGATTCACTATGGTCAGTAATTATAGTCTAGACTCAAAAGTTCTGCCAGGGACTTGAGGAAAATGGGGCTGTGAAGCAATAAAGGAAAATAAAGACAATCTCAAAAGATAGTCCATGTCTTGATGGTTGCCAAAGTTTGATGGCAAAAGTAAGCTCTCCAATAAAAGACAAACAATAAGTTGCTGTATAGGACCAACTGCTCATAGTGGAGAGTTCTGACAAAATGTGGTCCACTGGAGGAGGGAATGGCAAACTATTCCAGTATTCTTGCCACAAGAACTCCATGACCATGAACAGGATGAAAAAACAAAAAAATATGACACTGGAAGATGAGCCCCCCAGGTCAGAAGGTGTCCAATATGCTACTGGGGAAGAGTGGAATAGCTCTAGAAAGAATGAAGTGGCTGGGCCAAAGAAGAAACAACACTTAGCTGTGGATGGGTCTAGTGGTGAAAGTGAAGTCTGATGCTATAAAGAACAATATGGCATAGCCACCTGGAATTTTAGGTCTATGAATCAAGGGAAATGGGACATGGTAAGCAGGAGAAGGCAAGAGTGAATCTCGTGATCTTAGGAATCAGTGAACTGAAATGGAAGAGCATGGGAAAATTTAATTCAGATGACCATTATGCCTACTACTGTGGGCAAGAATCACTTAGAAGAAATGTAGTATCCCTCATAGTCAACAAAAGAGTCTAAAATCAGTACTTGGGTGCAATCTCAAAAATGGCAGAAAGATCTCAGTTCATTTCCAAGGCAAACTATTCATTCAACATCACAGTAATCCAAGTCTATGCACCCCACCACTGATGCAGAAAAAACTGAAGTTTTACTGATTCTAGGAAGACTTCCAAGACCTTCTAGAACTAACAGCAAAAAGATGCCCTGTTCATCATAGGGGACTAGAATTCAACAGTAGGAACTCAAGAGATACTGGAATAACAAGCAAGTTTGACTTTGGACTACTAAGTGAAACAGGACAATGACTAAGTTTTGTCAACAGAATGCACTGGTCATAGCACACATCCTTTTCCAGCAACACAAAAGACAGTTTACAAATTCACATCATCAAATCATCAATGCCAAAATCAGATTGATTATATTCGATGGACATGAGTTTGAGTAAGCTCCAGGAGTTGGTGATGGACAGGAAAGCCTGACATGCTGCAGTCCATGGAGCCACAAAGAGCCAGACATGACTGAGCAACTGAACTGAACTGAATTTTCTTGCAGCTGAAGATGGAGAAGCTCTATACAATCAGTCAAATCAAGACATGGAGCTGACTGTGGCTCAGATCAACATCTTTGTATTGTGAAATTCAGACTTAAATAGAAGAAAGTAGGGGAAATCACTAGGCCATTTGGGTATGACTTAAGTAAAATCTCTTATGGTTATATAACAGAAGTGACAAATAGATTCAAGGAATTACATATGGTAGACGGAGTGCCTGAAGAACTATGGACAGAAGTTCACAACATCGTAGAGGAGGCAGTGGGCAAAACCACCCCAAAGAAAAAGAAATGCAAGAAGGCAAAGAAGTCGTCTGAGAAGGCTTTACAAATAGCTGAGGAGAGCAGAGAAGTGAAAAGCAAGGAGGAAAGGAAAAGATATACCCAACTGAATGCAAAGTTCCAGAGAATAACATGGAGAGATAAGAAGGCCTTCCTTAATAAACAAGGCAAAAAAGTAGAGGAAAACAATAGGATGGGAAAGATGAGAGATCTCTTCAAGAAAATTGGAGATATCAAGGGAAAATTTCATGCAAAGATGGGCATGATAAAGGACAGAAATGGTAAGGACCTAACAGAGGCAAAGAGATTAAGAAGTGGTGGCAAAAATACACAGAAGAACTGTACAAAAAGGGTCAGGACAACCTTGATGGAGTGGTCACTCACCTAGAGCCAGAAATCCTGGAATGTGAAGTTAAGTGGGCCTTAGGAAGCATCACACAAACAAAGCTAGCGGAGGTAATGGAATTCCAGCTGAGCTATTTAAAATCCTAAAAGATGATGCTGTTAAAGTCTACAGTAGTATGCCAACAAATTTGGAGAACACAACACTGGCCACAAGACTGGAAAGCTCAGTTTTCCTTCTAATCCCAAAGAAGGACAATGCCAAAGAATGTTCAAACTACCTTAAAATTGCATTCATTTCACAGGTTATGCTCAAAATCCTCCAAGCTAGGCTTCAGCGGTACATCATCCGAGAGCTTCCAGATATACAAGCTGGTTTAGAAAAGGCAGAGGAACCAGAGATCAAATTGCCAATATTTATTGGATCACATAGAAAAAGCAAGAGAATTCCAGAAAAACATCTACTACTACTTCACTGACTACACTAAAGCTGTTGACTGTGTGGATCACAACAAGCTGTGGAAAATTCTTAAAGAGATGGGAATACCAGACCACCTTACCTGCCTCCTAAGAAACCTGTTGTGGGTCAAGAAGCAACAGTTAGAACCTTGCATGGAAAAACGGACTGGTTCAAAATTGGGAAAGGAGTATGTCAAGGCTGTATATTGTCACTCCGCTTATTTAACTTACATGCAGAGTAAATCATGTGAAATGCCAAGCTGGATGAATCACAAACTGAAATCAAGATTTCTGGGAGAAATAGTAATAATCTCAGATATGCAGATGATACCACTCTAATGGCAGAAAATGAAGAGGAACTAAAGAGCCTTTTGATGAGGGTTAAAAAGGAGAGTGGAAAAAGTGGCTTAAAATTCAGCATTGAAAAAACTAAGATCATGGTATCTCGTCCAATCATTTCATGGCAAATAGAAAGGGGAAANCTAATGGCAGAAAATGAAGAGGAACTAAAGAGCCTTTTGATGAGGGTTAAAAAGGAGAGTGGAAAAAGTGGCTTAAAATTCAGCATTGAAAAAACTAAGATCATGGTATCTCGTCCAATCATTTCATGGCAAATAGAAAGGGGAAAAATGGAAACAGTGACAGATTTTATTTTCTTGGGCTCCAAAATCACTGCAGATGGTGACTGCAGCCACAAAATGAAAAGACGCTTACTCCTTGGAAGTTAAACTGACGAACCTAGACAGTGTATTAAAAAGCAGATACTTTGCCGACAAAGGTCTGCCGACAAAGCTATAGTCAAACCTATGGTTTTTCCAGTAGTCATGTATGGATGTGAGAGTTGGATCATAAAGAAGGCTGAGCACCGAAGAACTTATGCTTTTGAACTGTGGGGCTGAAGTAAACTCTTGAGAGTCCCTTGGACTGCAAGTCACTTGGACCTTCCTTGGACAGCAAGGAAATCAAATCAGTCAATACCAAAGGAAATCAACCCTGAATATTCATTGGAAGGGCTGATGATGAAGCTGAAGCTGAATCTCCAATACTTTGGCCACCTGATATGAAGAGCCAACTCACTGGAAAAGACCCGGATGCTGGGAAAGATTGAAGACAAAAGGAGAAGAGGGCAGGAGAGGATGAGATAGCTAGATAGCATCACTGACTCAATGGAGATGAATTTAAACAAACTCTGGAAGTTAGTAAAGAACTGATGAGCTTGGAGTGCTGCAGTCCATTAGGTCATGAAGAGTCAGACACAACTTAGTGACTAAACAACAACAACAAAGGTAGAGATACAAAAAAAAAAAACAGCCTAAAAGTCATATACAGCTTACCTCTGGCTGAAAATTCTATGGCCCAGATGGGGCTCTGATGAATGAAAAATTCGGAAGTAACCATTGTATCACTTTATTACTGAAGCTGTGATCCAAACATGGTTGTGGGACCTCCAATTATTCTCATCTCATTCAAGATCCAACCACTTTTGAGATGAATGTACCAAGAACTGATAGAGAAGGGTGGATCAGAGCATGCATTCTTCCACATAGTCACAGAATTTATTTTATCTGCAGCACTCTAATGCCTTAATGTCAAAGCTGCTGAGGCATGACAGACATGGAAGGAACTGGTCTTTACATGTGAAGAATGACCCCACCACTCACCAAGCAGTGACCCAAGGACACACCAACAATCAGAGAGACAGATGTGGGAACATGAGTGGCATCTGCCTATTTCAGATAATATTTCAGATGTTTGCACCTTACAAGTTGGTCATTTGACATCTGAGCTCATGAGAATACAAAGTCACGATATCTTAGGGGTTACAATCTGTATTCGTTAACTCGAACAATAATTATGTAAAAGTTCAAACAGGAAATTTATAGACAGAACTTTCTTCTTTTGTGATTGCAGTGAAACTGTTTCTCTAAGTACAATAAAACCACAAATTATGGATATTGTATGAAAAGAGTCATTTTTTCCCTAAATAGAATTGGAAAGTGAAATTGTTTATTTCCCAGGCATTCATCTACTATTATTTAATATAAACTCCTTGCAATACTAGTAAAATAAAATCTGAAGCAGTAAATTAACAAATCAGTTCTGACACCTTGTAGTAACTGGTCTGACAGAGGTGAGATGTATGAGCTCATAAAACAAGGGTCTAACACTGACTAAGGCTGAGAGGGAATAAGAAATATGTAGCAGAGATGATAATCTCTAAAGTCAACCTTGATGAAGTAAGATTTGGTCAGAAAAGGGGAAGTCCTGGTGAGGAAAGAGATTTGACTTGTGTCTCTGTCCCTGAGTACAGTGGGTATAGCTGGACTTTCTATAAGGAAGAAGGGGAATAAACACAGAGGCTCCTCTAACTTACTTCCATGTTTGGTCTCATGATGTGGTTATAATCGTGCTTCTCAAACCACCACAATATTGTAAAGTAATTAGCCTCCAATTAAAATTTTTAAAAAATCATGCTTCTCTGACATCTTTTAATATCACGAATACCAATCAAGTAAGAAAATTTTAAAAGTTAAATTTAGATGTCACTGTTGTTAATGTTAGATGCTTCCACATGTCACTTCTAGAAATTTTTCTCAGGTATTCCTCTTGCCCTGATCTCAGCTGAGCTGGTTCTGGGTGGCAGAGCCAGCTCAAAGAGAAGCATGAGTAGGTTAGGGATGTAAGGAAGTGCAGCAGTTCCCTGTGTCTGGACCATTGAATACCACAGAGGAGAGTCTGCCAGCTGTCACATCATCAGGCCTCTGAGCACAGACAGGCAGAGGCTCTGAGAATTTGTTGATACAGTCATGCAGAAATACTACTGGTGATACACCGATAAAAATTAAGATAGCAGGACTCAAAGACCCCTTGGCCTTTGTTCCTATTGGTGTTAGAAGGGATTTTCTACCTCTTGAAAAATCAGGGATCATGACTGTCCTCAGCAAGGCGCAATTGAAACACAGAATGGGAAGGCGTTGGTAGATTCAGCCTTGAGAAATAAACAGTCCCTCCAAGGAACAAATCAAGTCTTTCTCTTCTTCCAACTCCCCTTCTCCTAAGACTTTTCCTCCCCCAGACTGATCTTCAGTCAGCACTCTCAGCAGGAAGCCTGCAGGCTGGCCCATTTCCGCCTTTAGAACAGCTTCTAGACATCTAATTAAACTCACCCAAGCAGATTCCATTATTCTTTTTGTCTGTCTCAAACTCTGCCCTCCACAAACTACTGAGCTAGCCTCAGATAAGAATGGAGAATTTGTGATTCCTTGGAAAAGGATGAAGACAGGCCTTGGGCAGATGTGTTCAGGATTCACTCTCCATACCAGGGGCCTGACCTCCACTATGATGATCTGAAGTAGAAGATGAGGGGAAACGAAAGTTAAATTCTAGGGAGTGGAGTTTGGACAGGAAAGGAGGAGAGAAACTATAGACCACATAAGGCCCCTGGGAAAAGACAAGGCTTTTATGCCTTAGCCTCCTTGGGTCAGTGAGTGTATTTTATTCCTATCTCAGCTCTTCTCTTAGAAGCTGTTCTCAAACAACTTCAAATGAAGCTGCTTCAAAATGAAACAGGAAAATTAGTTGATGGTGAATTTTGTGTGTCAAATTGACTGGTCGCTGGTTGCCTAGATTAGACATTCTTTCTGGATATGTCTGTGTGGGTGCTGTTTCTAGATAAGATTAGAATTTGATGTATGGACTCAGAAGTTAACTTTCCCTAAATTGAGTAGGCATCAAACAATTTGTTGAGGGCCTATAAAGAAGAAAAATATGGAAGAAGGAAGAATTCACTGTTTTTGTATCTTCCTGTCTACTTTGAACTAGGAGATAGATAGATTTTCTTCTCTCCCTGGAAGAGGACTTACACCAGTGGCTACCCTGGTCTCAAGGCTTTAGGCTTGAACTAAATTGCACCAGCCACCAACTTTCCTGTGTCTCCAGTTTGCCTTTGGCAGATAATGGAACATCTAAGGCTCCTTGATTAAGTGAGTTAANCAATACTAGTAAAATAAAATCTGAAGCAGTAAATTAACAAATCAGTTCTGACACCTTGTAGTAACTGGTCTGACAGAGGTGAGATGTATGAGCTCATAAAACAAGGGTCTAACACTGACTAAGGCTGAGAGGGAATAAGAAATATGTAGCAGAGATGATAATCTCTAAAGTCAACCTTGATGAAGTAAGATTTGGTCAGAAAAGGGGAAGTCCTGGTGAGGAAAGAGATTTGACTTGTGTCTCTGTCCCTGAGTACAGTGGGTATAGCTGGACTTTCTATAAGGAAGAAGGGGAATAAACACAGAGGCTCCTCTAACTTACTTCCATGTTTGGTCTCATGATGTGGTTATAATCGTGCTTCTCAAACCACCACAATATTGTAAAGTAATTAGCCTCCAATTAAAATTTTTAAAAAATCATGCTTCTCTGACATCTTTTAATATCACGAATACCAATCAAGTAAGAAAATTTTAAAAGTTAAATTTAGATGTCACTGTTGTTAATGTTAGATGCTTCCACATGTCACTTCTAGAAATTTTTCTCAGGTATTCCTCTTGCCCTGATCTCAGCTGAGCTGGTTCTGGGTGGCAGAGCCAGCTCAAAGAGAAGCATGAGTAGGTTAGGGATGTAAGGAAGTGCAGCAGTTCCCTGTGTCTGGACCATTGAATACCACAGAGGAGAGTCTGCCAGCTGTCACATCATCAGGCCTCTGAGCACAGACAGGCAGAGGCTCTGAGAATTTGTTGATACAGTCATGCAGAAATACTACTGGTGATACACCGATAAAAATTAAGATAGCAGGACTCAAAGACCCCTTGGCCTTTGTTCCTATTGGTGTTAGAAGGGATTTTCTACCTCTTGAAAAATCAGGGATCATGACTGTCCTCAGCAAGGCGCAATTGAAACACAGAATGGGAAGGCGTTGGTAGATTCAGCCTTGAGAAATAAACAGTCCCTCCAAGGAACAAATCAAGTCTTTCTCTTCTTCCAACTCCCCTTCTCCTAAGACTTTTCCTCCCCCAGACTGATCTTCAGTCAGCACTCTCAGCAGGAAGCCTGCAGGCTGGCCCATTTCCGCCTTTAGAACAGCTTCTAGACATCTAATTAAACTCACCCAAGCAGATTCCATTATTCTTTTTGTCTGTCTCAAACTCTGCCCTCCACAAACTACTGAGCTAGCCTCAGATAAGAATGGAGAATTTGTGATTCCTTGGAAAAGGATGAAGACAGGCCTTGGGCAGATGTGTTCAGGATTCACTCTCCATACCAGGGGCCTGACCTCCACTATGATGATCTGAAGTAGAAGATGAGGGGAAACGAAAGTTAAATTCTAGGGAGTGGAGTTTGGACAGGAAAGGAGGAGAGAAACTATAGACCACATAAGGCCCCTGGGAAAAGACAAGGCTTTTATGCCTTAGCCTCCTTGGGTCAGTGAGTGTATTTTATTCCTATCTCAGCTCTTCTCTTAGAAGCTGTTCTCAAACAACTTCAAATGAAGCTGCTTCAAAATGAAACAGGAAAATTAGTTGATGGTGAATTTTGTGTGTCAAATTGACTGGTCGCTGGTTGCCTAGATTAGACATTCTTTCTGGATATGTCTGTGTGGGTGCTGTTTCTAGATAAGATTAGAATTTGATGTATGGACTCAGAAGTTAACTTTCCCTAAATTGAGTAGGCATCAAACAATTTGTTGAGGGCCTATAAAGAAGAAAAATATGGAAGAAGGAAGAATTCACTGTTTTTGTATCTTCCTGTCTACTTTGAACTAGGAGATAGATAGATTTTCTTCTCTCCCTGGAAGAGGACTTACACCAGTGGCTACCCTGGTCTCAAGGCTTTAGGCTTGAACTAAATTGCACCAGCCACCAACTTTCCTGTGTCTCCAGTTTGCCTTTGGCAGATAATGGAACATCTAAGGCTCCTTGATTAAGTGAGTTAATTCATCTTGATAAATATTATACACACACACATATATATGCATTTATATATATATATATATATATATATACATAATTATGAAGAATCCCATGGACAGAGGAAACTGGTGACAGTCCATAGGGTTGCAGAATCAGACACAACTGAAGCAACATAGCATGCATGCATGCACATTAACTAATATATATATATATATATATCATATTAATTCTACTACTCTGTTCTTTGGAGAACACTAATACAGTATTGAAAAGTGAAAGTGAAAGCCACTCAGTCATATCCGACTCTTTACGACCCCATGGACTTAGTCCATGGAATTCTCCAGGCCAGAATAGTGAAGTGGGTAGCCTTTGCCTTCTCCAGGGGATCTTCCCAACCCAGGGATTGAACCCAGGTCTCCCACATTGCAGGCAGATTCTTTACCAGCTGAGCCACAAGGGAAGCCCATGAAACAATTCTCCAATTCTGCATTAGGTGGTACAGGAATTCTGTTAAGGATAATGACATGATTGAATTGTTCAGAAATGTGTGCCAGTCAGTTGGTACAGTTAAAGGTACAGGAAGATGTTGCAGGGATAATAATGTTCAATGTATCAATCTTAATCTAGTAAGACCTGTTCAGATATGAAGAAGTCAGAGTAAACTAAGAAAATGAAATGAAGAAAAAAAGCTTTGATTGGATTTTCCATTGAGTGAGTCAGTCTGGGTTGCATCAAAGCCTCCCTAGAAGAGAGGTGATAAGATAATCACTTCTATTTTAACTTCATTTTCTCATAGGTCTCAGGATCTTGTTATCATGCTACTTCTGATATTTTTTCACATGATTAAAACCAAATCAAGCATCTCTTTCTTTTATTAAAAATGTAAAGATGTCCCTGATGGAAATTCTTCCTACATGTTCTTCTTGCTTCTGATCTCTCAGCTGAGCTCTGTGTCTGGGTTGCAGATGGGGCTCAAGAAGGATGAGCAGGGCTAATGATTTGGGGGGAACTGTAGTAGATCCCTGATTTTAAACTTGGATATCTTGCAGGACTTGTGAACACAGAAGAAACTGCAGAGCAAGGCACCTGTCACACCTTTAGGGCTTCCAAACCAAGAAGCGATGGGGCACTGGAAATTTATGTGGAGAGTCATGCAGAAATATGAAGACGGCCAAAAGTTTCATTGGGGTGTTTCCATAAGATAGTACAGACAATCCAAATGAACTTTTTGGCCAACTTAATACTACATTATTACACTAACAAGTGTTAAATTATTAAGCTCTGACTTTCCCCTATTTTCCCATCAAAGCACTTCTTTTATCCCTGAAAATAAGGATCAGAACAGATACTGTTTGGACAAGTAGTTTTTTGTTTTTTGGTTTTTTTTTTGTCTCAGCTCTCTAGTAGGTTGGGAAGAACTGGAAATGAAAAAGTCAAAAGACGCATGACTGCCACCATGTACTGCGCGTGTGCTCACTGTAGCAACATTTGCCCTTCTGTCTCACTGGAGGACGAGACCAGGCTTGACTTCATTCTGAGGATGACTGCAGCTTTCCACCTCACTAGAAAGAGTGAGGCTGGCCAAGAGCAGGAAACACTGACCTATACCTTGGCTGAGGAAGCCCAGGACAGAACTCCTGACCCTTCTTCTTTCGTGGTAGATCATAGTGTGAACCAGGACCCTGAAAAATGGAGATGTATCTGGGCAAACAGAAAAACGGTTTTCCAATGAAAGAGAATTACTGCAAAAATAGAAAAAAAAAATGTTACATCAACTTTTAGCTAGTATATTCTTACATTAAAGAAGCAGTTCCCATAATTAAAATAAAAGCTTGGGTAGTTATGAAGAGATAAAACTTCCTTTTACAATGAAGACATTTTTATTATATGCACAGTATAGTATTGTTACCTACAGGCAGAATGCTGTACAGTAGATCCTAGAACTTATCCATCTTGTCTAACTGACACTTTACATTAATTGAACGGCAACTCCTTAAAAATTTTCTAAGAGGTTAGATCTCATGTTAAATATTCTTACCACCGTAAAAGAGCCCATGTGATTGATACTAGAGGATTAAATAGTAGAATCAAATAGAATGTTTAGAGGAAATAAATTCAGAAAACTATCTGTAAAATAAAAATATTTAAAGATTTAAGAAAAATAAATATTATACAAAATGATTTGTGATTCCTTAATCAGGTTATTCTTTTTAGTATGAATTTATTTATCTGACTGCATCAGGTCTTAGCTGCGGCATGCGGGATCTTCCCCGAGGCATGGGCTCTTTTGTTGCGGCACACAGCGTCTCTCTAGTGCGGTTCATGGGCTCCAGAGAACACAGGCTCAGTCATTGCTGTGCTGGGCTTAGTTGCCTCATGGCACATGGGAACTTAGTTCCCTGACCAGGCATCGAACCCTTGTACCCTGCATTGGAAGGTGGATTCTTAACCACTGGACTACCATGAAAGTCCCTAATAAAGTTTTTCCTTATCAAAGCAAAGCAAAGTTACTAATTTTTAAAGTCGATTACCCTTTCTTCTTCCACTTCTGGTGCTGCTTGTGTGCTCATTGGATTGATCCTCTTTCGTGAAGTGGAAGCTGAGGAGACTCCAGTCCTCAACATGGACAAAAAGCCCAAGGAAGATGTCAAGACTGAGAACAGCAATCATATTAATTTGAAGGTGGTGGACCAGGATGGTTCTGTGGTGTGTTTTAAGATTAAGAGGCATACACCATGTAGGAAGCTAATAAATGCCTATTGTGAATAACAAGATTTATTAATGGGGCAGATCAGATTCCAATTTGATGGGCAGCCAATCAATGAAACAGACACACCTGCACAGTCAAAGATGGAAGATGAAGATACAATTGAGGTATTCCAGCAGCAGGAAGTTGGAGAAGGAAATTGCAACCCACTCCAGTATTCTTGCCTAGAGAATCTCGTGGATAGAGGAGCCTGGTGGGCTGCTGTCCACAGGGTGATACAGAGTTAGACACGACTGAAGCGACTTAGCATGCATGCATACATGCATGCATTGGAGAAGGAAATGGCAACCCACTCCAGTGTTCTTGCCCAGAGAATCCCAGCGACAGAGGAGCCTGGTGGGCTGCCGTCTGTGGGTTCGCACAGAGTCGACACGACTGAAGTGACATAGTAGCAGCGGCAGCAGGAAGGAAGTGATTACTAAAAGAGGAAACTGCTACTTTACACCAGAATTCTATTCCTCCAGACCAAGAAGACATTCTCAGTTAGAAAACCACAATTTTGTTCCACCACATCCCGACTGCTACAGTATAGATTCTCTGTTCTTTCATTTCCCCTGTACCCATTCCTTTATTGTACTTGAAGTAACTGGTGTATGTGCACAAGCGCGTTGCATTTTTTTTAAAACCAGTGGTATGTTTTGCTCAACATCAAATGGAGATGGCTTGGGGAAAAATACTGATTCTGTGAAAATACCCACTTTTCTCCATTAGTGGCATGCTCATCAGCTCTTATCTTTATACTCCAGTAAGTTATTTTGCTCTCACTGTGTAACAAACAAACAAACAAAAAGAACAACATAAAAATTCTTGCATACCTTGTTTGATTGGAGAATTTTAATGTTGTTCATTTATCACTGTAAAACCAAGGACAATTTCATAACTTTTTGTACATAGGTGTTATATGTAGAGCAATCTGTCATTAAGCAGGGATAAATTACTCAAAAGAAAAGAATCCTAGACAGTTTTCCCTTCAAGTCAAGCATCTTGTTGTTTAAATAAACTTGTTTAAAATGAAAAAAAAAAAAAAGATTCCTATTCATTCTTAACATACATTTCTGGTCACAAAGAAAATTAACTGATAACAATTTGAATCAGTGCTTACATGCTAGGAGATAAAGTTATTACAAATATTCTATTATTTAATTCTCACAATAGACTTATAAAGTAAGTCTTAGTACTTTTATTTCTTACAAAAAACTGAATCAAATTAATTTTAATAAGGACTAATAAGTATGATAACAAAATTCTATGTTATTTCAAAGCCCAAGCTCTTAACTGTCCACAGTTTTCCCCCACTATAACATGTGACCTGTAAGAGCACCCTGCTATGAAATAGCTCAACTTAATTTTAGCCATTACTGTGACCTGCTCTTGCTTCATTAATGGCTCTCCCTTCTACGCCACATTCTAGGGAATCTGGCTCTTACCTTTTTTGGGGGAGTATTCTATTGATAGAGCACTAATCATCCTATCTTCTGCACTGTCAGCCATGAAATGTTGGGTGTATCTCATAAGGTTATGTATTCCTTTAATGACCTGATAGGAATTTGTTCTTTATGTGGTATTTTTGAAGATTTACTAGTATAAAGGTACTCTATGTACATATGTATACCCATACACGTAATTATATGTATGTGTACATGTGTGCATGTGTGTATGAGTGTGTATATATAGACCATTTCCAGATTTTTATCATTCCACTGGGACAAGTTACTACTTTTCTATAATTTGGGGTAGACTCTGTATAGTAGTCTACTCTAATTTATAACGTATACTTCTCAAAAGCTTGCTCCTTTGCTATCCTATGTCAATTTCTCATCATAAATTTGAAACTAGCTACAAAGAAAAAGAACAGAAAAGAAAAGTGCATAGTATGGCATATACTGGAGAATATGAGTATGTGTGTGCTCAGTCCTGTCAAACTCTTTTTGACCCATGGACTGTAGCCCACCAGGCTCCTCTGTTCATGTAAATTTTCAAGCAAGAATACTGGATTGAGTTGCCATTTCCTTCTCCAGGAAATCTTCCCTACCCAGGAATTGAACTGGTGTTCTATTTTGAGGTGGATCAAAAAGTTGGATTCTTTACCACTGTGCCCACTGGGAAGCCCTATTCTGTGATATACTCAAGTGTTTTACCATAAGAGAAAGGCCTGAAAACCAAAAGGCTATCCTTAATAAGAACAGCTGTCCCTAGACATGGCTTCCTCTGCTAGACAGGTTTCAGAAACACATACTTTTATACTTTTCTGGCCCATTTCCAGTAAAGGACCTTAAAAATGGTCCCATATAGAACAGCCTTGTAAACCAAGATGGGAACTGGATTGGTCTTGCCAGCCAAGTCTGGCAACTTGAAAAATGAGCCTTGATAGGTCCATTATTGTTCACCTGAAGGGCACAGATATGCACACAGGACACGGACACAGCTTATACTTTTCAGTCATCATAGAGCAAATCTTTATTAAATTGTGCAGGACACTTAAATAGTTGTTTTACACTGACATTTAGTTTTACACAATGATCTTAAGGGTTAGGCACAGTTTTAAACCCTAGTTTGTATTTAAGGAAAACTAAGGTCAGAATTTTTTCATCATTACACACTTTGTAAAAGTCAAGACAGGATTAGAACTCCAACACTCTGAACATAAAATTGTTATTCTGTGTACAGATATTGCTTGTGTTTTCTTTTCCATGACCTTTTGATAAATGGTGTCCTGGGCAACAGACATTCACTCAAATACTTAGCTGATGGTAGTAGGTGGGGAGTGATTGTAGATTGTCCTGGATATCACAGATGGTGGCAGACAGGCTTTGCCATGTTTCTTTAGGTTAGTGATCAAAAAAGAAATATATGGAGGATTATGAGGGCAAAGACGTTATACCATTACTGTGTTGTCTTTAGAAGGGATTAGTGGTCTCTCTTTGAGAATACAAAGGAGAGTCAACAGATAAATAAGCATGTCTGCTAACTCAAAGCAGATGCACTCTGCATCCCAAAGATAAGCACGAGTTCTAAACTAGAGATGGGAGACTAGAAGGAAGAGATGATGTAAATGGCACAGATGGGCTCAGGTATAGAAGATGAAATCCATGGCAAGGGTCACTATAAGAAGTGGGAGAGGGAACGGAAGTTTCAGGAACTTGGAGGGCACAGTGTCATGGGAGCCGGACAGTCCCAAGGATTGAAATATGGATAGGCATTCCGAGAAAAGTTGCACTTAGAGAACCTATAGATGAGTGACCCATGGTTTGTGACATTGAAAAATGAGACAGTGCCTGCTTCATAGTCTAGAAAAACACCAACATGACAAGGAGGAACAGTCATGGAAAGAGTCAAGACTCTTGAGTCAGGATGAGCAGTGGAAGAGTCCTCAAAGGCTTCATACCTAAATTTATCCTTTAACCCTATAACCCAGTAGCCAAACTGAGGTCTGTATATGGAGTAAGCGTTTTCATAACTCGTGCTTTGTTGAATAGCAAACTTTATATTACAGGAACGTATTCTACAGTATACCCCTAGGATCCAGGCAGTCTTCTTGGATACATCTATTTCCCAGTAGTGTTTCCCTGAGGAGAAATATTGGGAGCCCAAGATACCATAATTATAATACTTAACAGGCCATATTGGCACAGACAGCACTTGTCTCTGATCTTCTGAAAGGACAAGATTCAAATTTAGGTTGAATGGATTCAATGTGATGTCCACTGCAGAGGAAAAAAAAAAATCAAAATGTATAACAAATATAGGATAAGCTTATCCAGTGACATTGTGAAGAGGGAACTTGGGAATTGACTGTGAAGAACTTGTGTTGATGGACCGGGAAAAAGGGTTCAAACATTAGCATGACATATTATATGTATGTATCAGGAGGTGAACACGTGGGGCTATGATCAAATCTAACTGAAACTGCAAACTTCTGAAATGGGGTCAGAACACAGTAATTTGAAGACCCAATAAATCTTACCCCAGTGGCACTGGACGCGTGTTAGCTCTGAAATGATAAAAGATTCAATGATGTTGATTGATGCAAGTGACTAAGCACTGACACCTACTTCTTTTCTAGGGTGGGGGTAGGGCGGAGGACCACTGTGAAGCTATGAAGTGGTGAATGAGAGGACGAACCAGAAACCTAGCCATTCTCCCTTTTATATAACCACATCCTCTTCATCAATACCCCTTCTCTGAACACTCTCCTTCTTTCTACCCTGACTTGGCCCAAATTTAGTCCCTGGCACCACAAGAATCCCATATCCACACTCCTTCCCTGGCTTACACACCTTTAAACATATGTAGCATTCCACGCAGATCTGGAACACGGAATACATTCTTCAGTTTCTTGGAAATCGTTTTTGGCTTCTTCAGTGTCCAGATCTCACTCCTAGAGATGACAAAAATATTGACCCTACATCTCTTTCATTCCATCCTTTTAATACCACTGGCTTCCTCTCCTTCCACGCACTGATGCACTTAAACCTTCCTCCCTGAGAAACCCGAGGAGGGGAGAAGTGATGGCTCTGACACTGCAGACCAAAGAAATGTGCTTGTGTCTACCTGCCCACTTAGGAAGAACACCTTCACTTAACAAAATAAAACAAAAAGCTGTCTCCTTCTAGAAATGGGATATATTAACCCTTCTTTCGATACTTCATGGAATGAATATGAAACTAGGTGAATACTGTATAGGAAAGGCTTTTGCTACCTCTGTGTCGTGCTGTGCTGTGCTTAGTTGCTCAGTCATGTCCAAATCTTTGTGACCCCATGGACTATAGCCCATCAGACTCTTCTGCCCATGGGGATTCTCCAAGCAAGAATACTGGAGTGAGTATTCCTCCATGCTTTCCTCCAGAGTCTTCCCAACCCAGGTCTCCTGCATTGCAGATGGATTCTTTTTACTGTCTGAATCACCAGGGAAACCCTTTGCTACCTCTAAAATGGTACTAATATGGAAAAGTCATCATACACAATGGGTCTCCCAGATGGACGTTCCCAGGCAGATCAAAAAGGAGGCTACAGATCCTGACTGTGGTATGGGTTTTTTGGAGAGCCGATAAGCCTGTGCCCTGGTTCAAAGCTTTACTTCCAGGGGTGTGGCCCACAAACAACATTAGAGATTTTTAGGGGTTCTGGGAAAAAGTTAAAAACTTCTGGCAAAGGAGAAGTTACAACTACGGAACTAAAAATGGTTAGAACTCCATGTATTTGTAAAGAATTTGGTGCTGCTAGATGGATCAGCTGGAGAAGGAAATGGCAACCCACTCCAGTGTTCTTGCCTGGAGAATCCCAGGGACGGGGGAGCCTGGTGGGCTGTGGTCTATGGGGTCGCACAGAGTCGGACGCAACTGAAGTGACTTAGCAGCAGCAGCAGCAGATGGATCAGCAAACTTTAGACACAAAGACTACACTTTGACATCTAAGTTTCTAAAATGTGTGACTTGGAAAAGATTAATTATTGCCACCCGAGTCAAAACCAATAACCTCAAGGCTCATGTCTGCTTTTAGAAATCTAAAGAGAACCTTGTGAAATGACGTAGTCCCACTCTACTTCTATGTAGGCAAAATTTAAAACAAAACAAAGCTTTCATTCTCTTTCCTCTTTAAAGCTGACCCGCATAACTATATTAGGGCTTGACGAGGCCCAAGTGCTAACACAAGCACCAGTGAAATAAGGGGTGAATTAAATGAGTGAAGTCACAAGAGTCTAACAGTAAAATCCTTTATCCTCTTTACCCTTGTAGACTCTAACTCTGTGAATTCCAACTACGGAATTCATTAACATAGAATACGGCTCATTCTCAAAAGATATAGAACATTAAAATCCTCATCTATGACCACAATTTAAAATAATACTACACCAAAATTTCATTGTTTGGGGAGGTTTTTCATTCTGATTGACCAGATAATTCTCATGGCTACCAACTTTTCTTCATACCACATGAGCGTGACTCCTGATCACCCATACGCACCATTTCATGATTCCACTCATGTCCTAGGAGGAAGAGAGAAAACACAAGTCAAGGAGAATAAATAAAACAGCAGGATTAAGGAAACAAAGAATAGGAAAACTATAGAGAAAAACAGCAGTCAAAGTTATTTGAAATTATTTGAAAAAATAAATAAAATAGATAACTCTTTAGCTAGATATCTCAAGAAAAAAATACATAGGAGGCAAATTACTAAAACAAGAATTAGAGAAGATATGGTACTACTGAATTAACAGAAATTAAAAGATTATAAAGGCTATGAAAAATTGTATACCAACAAGTTAGATAATGTAAATTAAATGGACAAATTCCTTCAAATACAGAAACTATCCACACTGATCCACAGAGAAATAGAAAGACTGAATAGACCTAAAACATGTAGAGATTGGACTGAAAATAAAAAGCTTCCTCCAAAGGAAAGTCTAGTTCTAGATGGGTTCACTGGTGAATTCTGATAGTTTTAAAGACAAAATTATACAAATACTTCACAAATTCTTCGAAAAAACAGAAGAGGAGGAAATACTTCCCAACTCATTCCATGAGGCCAATGCTATTCTGATACTAAAATGAGACAAAGACATTACAAGAAAAGTAAACCACAGGCTAACAGCCCTTATGAACATAGACATGAAACTTTTTCAATGAAACACTAAAAAATTTAATCCAGCAAAATATGAAAGATTATACATCATGTGTCCATGCATGCTAAGTCGATTCAGTCGTGTCTGATTCTTTCTGACTCTGTGGACTGTAGCCTCCCAGGATCCTCTGTCCATGGGATTCTCCAGGCAAGAATACTGGAGTAGGTTGCCATTCCCGAGATCAAACCCAGACCTATTATGTCTCCTGCATCGGCAGGCAGGTTCTTTACCACTAGTGCCACCTGGAAAGCCCCATTATACATCATAGTCAACTTGAATTTATCCCAGAAATGCCAGGTTGCTTCAATATTAGAAAAGCCATCAATATGAGTGAAAATAAGTTTGATAAATATTTCAAAAGAGACTATTAGTGACAACAACAGGATTAGAACCCAAGGACACAGATGAGAAGGTAACTGACATGGATTCAGCACCGCAGGTTGGATGGCGCTCCTCACCTGCAGCAGCTCCACAGTTGACCACTCACTGCGGCGCTCCAGATCTGAGATGAGCTCCTTCAGCAGCTCGCCCTGCTGCACCAGCTCAGCCTCAGCCACTGCCAAGCTCTCCAGGGTCTTCTTCTCCTCTTCCTCCAATTTCTGCAGTTCTCTTCGCTCCTCACTGTCTAGGATGCTTCTAAGCTGATTAAACTCTGTTTGTATCCTTTGTCTC
This sequence comes from Neotragus pygmaeus, assembly GCA_006410875.1. Lineage (NCBI taxonomy): Eukaryota > Metazoa > Chordata > Mammalia > Artiodactyla > Bovidae > Neotragus > Neotragus pygmaeus. Next base: position 341,212 of record SJYV01002871.1, on the reverse strand, counting down.
TCAGTCTGAATCTGATACTGTAAGGTTAGACAAGGGAGAGAGGGAATGAAGCTGTCAGCTGGGGAGCCTACTTGTGTAAAGGATTAAGAGCCAGGAAAATATTTTTCAGGGGCTTCTTACCAGGAAGGGAGTTATAGTAGGCAAGCAATTTTGGGGAAAGTTCAGATTTTTTTTTTTTTTTTCTATTATTTTCCCTCAGTACAAATCAAAAAGTTCTCAGACAATCTTATCTGCCAACCCTGGGCCAAAATGTAAAATTTGAGTGAGGTTGGAGTTCTGGGTAGCTATCCTAGACACTCATGCTTCCCTGCATTAATACAGTCCCTAAGTTTGAAGCTTGAGAAAAAGCTGTCTCTTGCCATTGTCTTCCATTGAAGGTGTCAGAGACTTGCAGGAGGAGTGGAAGACAGAATTCTCCAGGCTTCTTCCCCATAGAGGGCTTCCCTGGTGGCTCAGTGGCAAAGAACATGTGTGCAATGCATGAGACTCAGGAGACTTGGGTTCAGTCCCTGAGATAGGAAAATCCCCTGTAAAGGGAATGGCAACCCATTCCAGTATTCTTGTCTGGAGAGTCTCATGAACAGAGGAGCCTGGCAGGCTACAGTCCATAGGGTCACAAAGAGTCAGACATGACTGAGGCAACTGAGTAGAACATAGACTCACCATAAGGTCAGTCTTCATGCTGAATTCCGAAACTCTGTGTATGTTTGAAACATATCCACTTTCTAGCCCCTACTTCCCACAGGGAAAGGACCAAGGAGAGAACAAATAAAATGGCACCTGGACTCATTTAATGCCAGGTGACAAGAGGAAGGGGCTTCCTCATGATTAGGACAGGAGGACAGATGGTTGTGCCGACTCCTAACTCAGAAATCCATTAGGAAGAGTCTCCTCCCACCTTCCAGGAAGTTCTCTCTTCTCTGATGTCAGCTTCCAACTTCTCAGCCTTCTGCTGCTCCTTCCTCAGCCTCGTCAGAGCTGCCTGGAGCATCTCCTATAAGGGAGGAACCACATCAGCATCAAACTTTGGGCTTTTTCAGCACCTGGACAGAGAATAAACAGGGAAGAAATCATGCTGATCACAGGAGACCAGTTAATGGAAAACAGTTTGAATCTGATCATTAAAATTGATGACATGGAATAGAAGAAAATCTGAGAAGGTAAATGCATTGTTTCTTCCTAAGTGGTGAAAGTCACTATCCTTGCCAATTCTCTCTCTCTTTTTTTTAGAGTAATTATCGATTCTGCTTTGGCAAGGAATGTCCTTTTTTCTTATTGACATTTTTTCTATGTCCAATCCACAATCTTCAACAGCACCCCTTCTGCTGAGAGCTAATCTCAGCAACTAGAGCTAATCTGGTGAAGGAATTGCCAATCAACACAACAAAAGAGACAAAGAAGAAAACCTCTCACTTTCAGCCAAGAGTCTGTACTTTTGGCTCCTCCTTTATGTAACTAAAGAAAAACACAGAAATGTCCTTCAGACATTGGAAGTTGAGCATACTGTAAGAGACATACATCGGAGATTACAGAGCTCACTGCTACGGTGCCAAACAGAGCAAATGAAAAGGTGAGATTTTCCACCAAGTACTAATTTCCATCCTGGGCCCTACCTGACATTCCTGGACTGCCTCTTCCATGAGGAATGTGTGGTGACCATGGTGCTCCTGAGATCGTTCGCAAAGACGACAAATGACTTTTCTATCTTCCTTACAGAAGAGTAAGAGTTTCTCTTCATGGCGCACACAGAGACCTGTCTTCTGCCCCTCCTCTGGGCTCAGCTTGATCGTTCTGAATCTCTCTACTATGTTGGCCAGATGCAGATTGGGCCACAGGTTTCCAAGTGAGTACCGGGTCCCACACACAGGACAGCCGCTGTCTCCTCCTAGGCTGATGTCTGTCTTCTTGTTGTCAGTGATGCAAGCCTGGCAGAAGCTGTGACCGCAGCCTAGACTTAGGGGTTCTGTTAAAAGCTCCCGGCAGATGGGACAGGATACCTCTTTCTGTAGGTTCACTGCAGAATTTAAAGCCATAGCAGCTACTCCTTGGCTTCCTCCTGTCTGGATCCCTTCTTGCTTAAGGATTCTGGGATGGATGGGCAGATTGAAAAGGGATATGTAAGACTGGCATAGATAAAAAAGATTTCAATCATGCAGACGTTAAAGACTGATTAAGACTGAAATATTGAAGAACAAGAAAGAACAAATGGAATTTAACGGCCTGGGAAAGCCACTAATGCCTCGGGGCTTTTGCAGTTTGCTTTTCTTTCACCCTACAGAGATCTTTCCCTTGATATTTGCATGACTTCCTGTTATGCTTCATATGACTCCCTCCTTACATGGCCTCTCCTTTGAAGGGCCTTATGTGATTAACTCATCTACAGCACAAGCATTAATACATCACTTTGTGTGCACTTACCATCTTTTCCTTATTATCACTGCATAATATATGATACCTTTCTTGAAGTATCCTACTCCGAAAATGCAATCTCTATAGATTGTTGCTAAGTTGTTTCAGTCCTGTCTGATTCTGTGTGACCCCATAGATGGCAGCCCACCACGCTCCCCCGTCCCTGGGATTCTCCAGACGAGAATACTGGAGTGGGTTGCCATTGCCTTCACTAACACATGAAAGTGAAAATTGAAAGTGAAGTCACTCAGTTGTGTCTGACTTCATGACTCCATGGACTGCAGCCCACCAGGCTCCTATGTAGATTAAGCATTTGTTTTTATACATTGCTGTATCCCTAATGCCTAGCACAGGGAGCATAATGTTTGATGAATACATAAAGGATCTTCTCACTTCCCCAGAGGAAATTAGACCTTTAAAAAAAAAAAATCAGCATTTCCTCTTTTCTTTCCATTAATTAGCTGTTCTCCTATAGGTGAGCTTTAGGAGCACAGATAGGTTTCCAGTGAAGATTTATCTATGGATCAATCAATCAATTTTTCCATCTGTCTCTCCCAATATACCTTTCCATAAAGAGTCCTTCCACATACTTATACTCACTCCCCAGAGACACCCACAGACCCACAGAGTAAACATTATAAGAGGAAAGTAATTTTATGACTAACAATTGTCTCAGTTCAGTTCAGTTGCTCAGTTGGATCTGTTTGTGACTCCAGGGACTGCAGCACACCAGGCCTCCCTGTCCATCACCAACTGCAGGAGTCTAACTCATGCCCATTGAGTCAGTGATGCCATCCAACTGTCTCATCCTCTGTCGTCCCCTTCTCCTTCCATCTTCAATCTTTCCCAGCATCAGGGTCTTTTCCAAGGAGTGAGTTCTTTGCATCAGGTGGCCAAATTATTGGAGTTTCAGCTCCAGCATCAGTCCTTCCAATGAATGTTCAGGACTGATTTCCTTTAGGATGAACAGATTAAATCTCCTTGTAGTCCAAGGGATTCTGAAGAATCTTCTCCAACACCACAGTTCAAAAGCATCAATTCTTTGGCATTCAGTTTTCTTTATAGTCCAACTCTCACATCCATATATGACTATTGGAAAAACCATAGCTTTGACTAGATGGATCTTTGTTGGCAAAGTAATGTCTCTGCTTTTTAATATACTGTCCAGGTTGGTCATAATTTATCTTCCGAGGAGTAAGTGTTTTTTAATTTCATGGCTGCAGTCACCATCTGCAGGGATTTTGGAGCCCCCCTAAATAAAGTCTGACACTGTTTCCACTGTTTCCCCATCTATTTGCCATGAGGTGATGGGACCAGATGTCATGATCTTAATTCAGTTTTTTGAATGTTGTGNACATTACTTTGCCAACAAAGGTCCATCTAGTCAAGGCTATGGTTTTTCCAGTGGTCATGTATGGATGTGAAAGTTGGACTTTGAAGAAAGCTAAGTGCCGAAGAATTAATGCTTTTGAACTGTGGTGTTGGAGAAGACTCTTGAGAGTCCCTTGGACTGCAAAGAGATCCAATCCGTCCATTCTAAAGGAGATCAATCCTGGGTTTTCTTTGGAAGGAATGATGGTAAAGCTGAAACTCCAGTAGTTTGGCCACCTCATGTGAAGAGTTGATTCATTGGAAAAGACTCTGATGCTGGGAGGGATTGGGGGCAGGAGGAAAAGGGGACGACAGAGAATGAGATGGCTGGATGGCATCACTGACTCGATGGATGTGAGTTTAAGTGAACTCCGGGAGTTGGTGATGGACAGGGAGTCCTGGCGTGCTGCTATTCATGAGGTCACAAAGAGTCGGACACGACTGAGCAACTGAACTGAACTGAACTTGAGCATTTTTTGCTATTTCCTTTCTATGGGATTGGAATGAAAATTATTGACCTTTTCCAGTCCTGTGGCCACTGCTGAGTTTTCCAAATTTGCTCGCATATTGAGTGCAACATTTTCACAGCATCATCTTTTAGGATTTGAAATACAGCAATTGGAATTTCATCACCTCCACTAGCTTTGTTCATGGTGATGCTTCCTAGGCCCATTTGACTTCACATTCCAGGATGTCGGGCTCCAGGTGAGTGATCATACAATTGTGATTATCTGGGTCATGAAGATCTTTCCTGTATAGTTCTTTTGGTTATTCTTGCCACCTCTTCTTAATATCTTCTGCTTCTGTTAGGTCCATACCATTTCTTTCCTTTCTTGAGCCCATCTTTGCATGAAATGTTCCCTTGATATCTTTAATTTTCTTGAAGAGATCTCTAGTCTTTCCCATTCTATTGTTTTCCTCTATTTCTTTGCACTGATCTCTTAGGAAGGCTTTCTTATCTCTCCTTGCTATTCTTTGGAACTCTGCATTCAAATGGGTATATCTTTCCTTTTCTCCTTTGCCTTTTGCTTCTCTTCTTTTCACAGCTATTTGTAACAATTGTCTAGCCAGTTAGAACATATAAGTCACTTAAACCTATTTATTCTGCATACAAAAATCCTTGTGAAATTAGTACTCCCTTTATTCAGATGCATAATTTGAATCAAGTGACTTACAAAGATCATTCAAATCAATAAGCTGAATTGGAGTGACTTCCCTGGTGGCTCAGATGGTAAAGCGTCTGCCTACAATACTGAAGACTCAGGTTCAATCCCTGGGTCGGAAAGATCTCTTGGAGAAGGAAATGGCAACCCACCCCAGTATTCTTGCCTGGAAAATTCCATGGGCAGAGGAGACTGGTGGGCTATAGTCCCTGGAGTAGCAAAGAGTCAGACACGACTGAGCGACTTCACTCACTTCACACAGTGTCTTCTGGGTCCTCTTTCAGAGGCCTGGTGGGTGTGATAAACACTATCACCTAGAGGTACATATTTTTGAGAAATCAAATAATTTTCCAAATAAGAGAATATCAAAGATATTGCTGCTGAATAAGTGAGATTTGAATGGAAAGCTGAATGATGAGCAGGGAACATGAAATGAGAGGAGAAAATATTTTAGAGAGAAGGAGTCACATATGTGAATGTCCTGTTAGTGAAAGGCATGGCATCTTCGACCTGCTTTAAAATGCCAGCCTGACTGGTATGCAGACAGCTGCTAGGCTTTGGAATTGCAAGAACCCAGAAGGGACCAGTAATTTTACACTTCCTACATGATGCGAAGTCTCCTTCCAAAGAGCAGAGGTTCAATGATGGAAGTTTGTAGGACAAGTTGATGGAAACAGTGGAGAGAAGCAGAAGAGAGTGAGAGATGAGACAAAATGACAGGCTTGGGAGTTAGAGATTGTGTATATGGGAATAAAGGATTATCATCAGGCTTAAGTTTTTTCTTCCTGTAAAAAGGAAGACATTGGCATGTCTAGGAAGACTTCTCCTAGTTCTTTCTTTTTGTTATTTTTGGTAAACAGAGACCTCAGCTTCCTCAAAGAAGTTATGACTCTTATAGGGTCACCTATAGGGTCCTGGAAGTATGCTTCTGGTTCTTACAGGGTAATCAGTCTGTTGGCACAAAACTTACTTAAACTACATTAGCTTCATACATATCCACCTGATATTGTTCTCTTGCAAATGACCTGAAGAGAGAGATGATGTACCTACTATACCACAATATGGCCCCTCACTGGGAGCCCACCGGAGGCGGCCATACTGACTTCTGGGTTTCCTCTCCTCTATGCCTCTGCTAGGCTAAATGAACCTGGCTGGTTTCTGCCCTGCTAAGATACATGAGTGGGGATGGCAAACCAAACCTGAAACTAGTGCTGGTGGTCACTCAGAGGTCCTGTCACAGAGTGGTAGCATGATAATGCCGACTCTCAGAACCTGGACTCCTTAGTACAAGGAACTATGAAGCAAAAAATTACAAAAATAAAAATAAAGGAATATCTTGGTAGATATTAATATCTTGGAACTTGCTATGATGGATTTTTTGTCTCCTATGCAGATACATTCACTTGCTTGAATGTGAGCCTATTTGAAAACAACGTCTTTGCAGATGTAATCAAGTTGAGATGAGATTATACTGATACAAAGTGGGCTATAAACACAATGACCAATATCCTTTAAGAAGATGAGAGGGTGCACACACACTGGAAGGAAGGCCATGTGGCGATGGTGGCAGAGACGGGAGTAGAGCAGCCATGAGCCAAGAAACGACTAGGATTGCTGAAAGCCGCCAGAAACTAGGAGATGAACATGGAATAGGTTCCTCCTTGGAGCCTGCAGAAAAGAAACAAGTCTACCACCACTTTGAGTTTGGACTTCTAGCTTCCTGAACTGTGAGAAAATAAATTTCTGTTCCTTGAACAACCCAATTTGTGATAAATTTTTCTTTGTGACAGTCTTAGGAAATGAATACAGTTGCAAAGGTTTGATATTGAAGCAAAGATATGAGGGATTCATAAACTATAAACTTACCCTTGCTCTAAAGAGTCAGGGAGAGGGGTATGATGAAAGCTGCATGGAGATAAATTTAGGTCTAGAAATCTGTCCACTTCACCAGTCATCCATGAAGTGAACCTGGTGAGAAGTAAAGCTGGTGGGTATAATCTAGCCAATGGTAGATATACTGAAAATTGCCTAAGGCCCTATGTTGTTAACTCTTGGCTGCAGTGACTATGTGTCAGATCAGGCTCTGATAACTGGCAAGACCAGGGGTTTACATAATATGACATTGTTCATCCTAGCTTACAACTGAAGCTATGAGCCAACATTGACATGACATGTTTTCATTCTATTGAGCCACTCAATATTGAGAAACACTAAGTGTCTACAGAGGAGGAAAGAGTAGAAAATGCATTCTACTGTGGGGCTTTGGACCTCCTCTTTAGAGTTTGGCTGCAAGGAACCGATCTCAAAGTGGATGCCATCACAAATGGCTGCAAAAGGAGAAAGGTGCAGAGGAGCCAGAGCCCCCAAACATGGGCAGTGACCCAACCAAGACCCAAGAATGACCCCAAGAGCCCAGCAGCCTTCTTTCAGGGACATGGAGAAGGGAATATAAGGAGTAACTACCTGATAGAACTCCCAGGTCAGATCGTTGCCATGGTGTCAAATGAATGCATCCTACACTTGAGTCTTCTCCTAATATCTGGATTCATGATATTGTAAACTCTTTGCTTCTCTGCAGATTAGACAGTAAAATGAAAGTATCTCTAGCAAGTGAAGGGCAGGGAAGGATTGCCCTAGGATCTTCTAGACAACATCCCAGACACTTCTCTGGATTTCCTGAGTCAGGAACTGCCAATGAGAAAAGAAGGCCTTTAAGTTTCTCACATTCATAAGACTGTGCTCAATTTTCTTTCACAATGAGGCCTTTGGCACTTCCCTATTGGTCCAGTGGTTGATTCCACCTTCCAATGCAAGAGATGCAAGTTTGATCCCTGGTTGGGGAACCTAGGTCCTACATGCCACAAGGTGTGACCAAGATTTGTAACAAGTAAATCAATGAGACTTCAAGAGCACTACTTAAAATTGCAAGACCTTTACTGGGTCTTTGCAGATCCCTCAGCCTGAGTCAACATTTAAAAAATGTTCTTCCATAATATTAATCATCTTTTTATATACTACATTAGTTTTGTTTGTTTACAATCTCTTCCCAGCTATAATATAAGCTACTATATGTATTTAACGTTTATTGTATGTTGAATGGATATTCATTGTACTTTTAAAAGCCAGCAGCCTGCTTTAGTTCCTATGAACTACATCTTAAAAATAAATGAATAAATCTATTTTCCTCTTATTTATTGCACCTTATTTTTGACCCTGAGAAGGCACTTGTTATCTGGGGAGAAGTGGATCCTATTCAAGAGTAAGGCATAGGCTCACAGAAAGGCAGTAACAATGACTTCTGAAAAGTGGACACACAGAATTGAGAGGCCATGTATCAGAATGTCAGTAAGATATCAATCCTCGTGTATATGTAGCACAGCTTCTTTATCCATTCTTCTATCAATGGACATTAAGGTCCCATTCTATGGCACAGGGAACTATACTCAATATCCTATGATAAATCTAACGGAAAAGCATATAAAAAGTAATATATATGTATAACTGGATCACTTTGTTGCCTAGAAGAAATTAACACAACAATGTAAATCAACTACACTTCAATAAAATAAATTTTAAAATACAAAAAATAAGATAGGACAATAACAATTAAAAAAGATATCAATCATTGTGAAATGCGAGCTTAAGATGGGACATGCTTAGTATCAATCGATAAAAGCAAACTTCTTGGTAAGACCACTGAGTCTTTGGGCTCCTTCTGAGAAATAATCAACTCCTTATTAATTAGTGGTCTATTGTAAATGATAAGTAATTGAGGGAGAAATCACCGCAAAGGTGTGCCTAAGTGGAAGAAGAAGGAAGAAAAGCTCTAAAGCAGGAGAGACTACTGAAGAGAGAGTAGCAGGTCTATCCAGGGAAGTGCAAGCAGATTCCTGAGACCGGACCTCAGCGGGACACATGATAAGTGGAAGCCACAGAGGTGGGCAATTGTCATAACATCCAACCTGCCATCCTCAGGCAGGACAGAAGCTGAAGGGATGTCAGGAGGGCCACAGACAGCCCCTCAGTGGTGCCAGGAGGAGGGCAAAAGGATTGACTTCCACACTGCCCCTGGCCATGTTCCCAAGGCTCCATTCTGTCTGATGCTCCATACAAGAAGCTAGGGCTTCACACAGTCGGAAAACAGGGACCTCCTTCACCAGGTTTTCTTCTGATGAGGTGGAGGTGAGCAGATTTTCAGTTCATCTCTTTATGAGAGAGAGACACAGAGAGAGAGAGAGAAAGATAAACACACACACAGACACACAGAGAGAGGATTCTATGTCCTCTTACGAAGGTAGACAATTAAAGCTATGGTATAGGAAAGAGATGCGGATGGACTCAGCCTGGAGAAACAAGTGCTCCTCCAGGAAGCAAGCAAGGCCCTCTGCCTCTTCCACACTCACTTCTTTCCAGGCCTTTCCTGCTGTAGACTCAGAGCTGCCATCTGTCTGCACTCAGCAGGTAGCCTGGAAGTTGGCTTTTTTGACCTTCGGAGCAAGCCTGGGCCACAATCTAAACTCATCCAATTAAGCCTAGTACTTTCCTTCCAGAGTCTTCTGCCGTCTGTACCTCCACAAACCTCCCCACACACCTTCAGCTTCCAGAGAAGACTCTTGGTTTCAGTGGTGAAGAAAAGCAGGGGCAATCATGGTCAGAATTCACTCACCAAACAAGGCTCAGTCTGCATGAAGCAGCTTCTTATGAGGAGCTGGCAGAGAAACGAAAGTGAAATCTTGGCCTGGCCGGAAGAGGAAGAGGGCAGAAACTCTGGGCCAAGTTGGCAGCGGTCCCTTAGGGCCACTGGGGAGAGAGTAATGCTTTAACCCAGGGGTTCTCAAGAGGGGAGGGGCCTTTGGCCTCTGTGACAAATTTGGTTGTGGGGGATGCTACTGCCATCTAGTGGACATAGACCAGGGATACAGCCAACCATTCTGTAATGGACATGATGACTCCCACAAGTGTCCTGTCCAAAATGCTGAGGTTGAGAAACTCTGTTTAGCCATCTGTTTCCTGGACTAGCTAGAAGTGGAGGATCTCCACCACTTTCATAATTGTGCACAGATCCTCAATCAGTCCACCATTAAACAAAAAATACTTATTTATTTGACTGTGATATATCTTAGTTGTGACATGTGGGATCTTCAATCTTCATTGCGGTATGTAGGATCTAGTGCCCTGACCAGGGCTCGAACCTGGGCCACCGCTTTGGGAGTACAGAGTCTTAACCACTGGACTACCAGGAAAGTCCCCCAGTCAACCAGTTTGAATCAGCCCTTCCTTCCAGTGTTCTACTTGCTCCCAAAAGCATTACACCATCTCCTAGGAGATGGGAGTTGAAACCACACCTGATGGGAATAACCTTGAGCAGAGAAGCCCCTATCAAACGTCTCCCACCTCCTTGGGCACAGGATAATCCTAGCACATTATGTCTCCATGAAAAGTTTTATTTATTTATTTAGCTTTATTGAGGAAATACAATTAAACGACTAATTTTTTAAATCCCTTTTAAAATTTTTATTTATTTTATTTATGGTTGGTTACACTGGATCTTTGTTGTTGGGTGGGGGCTTCTTCCAGTTGCAGTGAGTGGGGGCTACTCTTCATTTTAGTGCACAGGCTTTTGTGGCAGCTCTGTTGCAGAGCGCAGGCTCTAGGTGCATGGGCTTCAGTAGTTACAGCATGCGGACTCGGTAGCTGTGACTCGTGGGCTCTAGACATGGACTCAATAGTTGTGGCACAAGGGCTTAGTTGCTCTGCAGCACGTGGAAACTTACTGGACCAGGGATTGAAACTGCGTCCCCTGCATCGGCAGGTGGATTCTTATCCACTGCACCACAAGAGAAGTCCCTAGGCTAATTTTTTGTGATATATTCATTGAGGAAATCCTGGGTTCTCCTATACTCTTGGAAAACACATTACATAAGAAAAAAATGCCACCTTTGGAAACTGTTTTCCAGGGTGTAATATCTCTTCTGCCCTTTCCCATCTTCTGACTCATACTTAGAGATGAAGGACAAATCCAACGCAGAAAGAGAGTCCCCCAAATTCTTGAAATTTTAACAACTTTCTTGCAAAAATTTCTGTATCCATTATAAGTGGACCGATCCTTTGACCACTTTTAAGAAATTGATTATTCCTTTTTCATTTAGATAATGAAAACTAGAATAAAATCAACAGACAATTAGTTATAGAGTTAGATAAATCGATTAGTAGTTATGACCTATGTTTCACACTGACACATGCTGTTTTTACATCCAACTAACACTTGGAGCAAAAGAAAAAACTACATAGGTATAAAGCTAGAAAACTATGGATAGGATATGTATGCTGAAAATTAGGAAGTACTGATAAAAAATAAAAGGAAGCATATAAATGGAGAGGCATAACAGACTTAAGAATTTGAAAACTCAAAATAAGGGAGATCAGGTGTCTATTTTTACAGAATATATATATAATAAAATTCTATCAAAATCTTAGCAAGAATTTTTGTAGATATAGATACACTTATTCCAAAATTTATAAGGAAAGAAAAAAAAGACTTAAAATATTTAAAACAATTAAAGAGAAACTAACATGTGATGAGTCACTATATTTCATGTTAAAGGTTAATATTTGGCTACATTAACCAAGAAGCAATGAACATCCAGAGGAAAAAAATAAATAAATATGAATCTTGACCCAAAGTTAACCTTACACAAATATAAAATAAATATTCATAAAACATTTAGAAAAATTTTGTAAGAAAGGAAATCCCTAGAAACTAGAACTAGGTAAAGAGTTTTCAGGTGACACCAAAAGCTGAACACACAAAAGGAAAAATTAATAAATTAGACTTATCAATTTAAAAAACTTTAAGAAGTTTTAAAAATTAAAAACATTTACTCTGAAAAAGTCTCTGTTAAGATGAAAAGGACAAGCTATAGGCTGGGAAAAACTATCTGCAAATCACACATGTGACAAATGCCTTTTATTTAGATTATATTAAAACAAAAACAAAAACAAAAACCTCCCTAGACTTAACAGTTAAAAACAAAAAAGAATCCAGTTAAAAAACAGGAAATGGGACTTCCCTGGTGCTCCAGTGGCTAAGACTTCATGCTCCCAAGGCAGGCGGCCCAGGTTTAATCCGTCACCAGGGAACAAGATCCCACATGCTGCAACTAAGAATTTTGATGCTGTAACCAAAGATACTACATGCTGCAATGGAGATCAAATATCCTATGTGCCATAGCTAAGATCGGATAGAGCCCTAAATAAATAAATAAAAATTAAAAAGAAAAAAACAACAGGCAAAACACATGAACTGACATTTCACTAAAGAAGAGTATTCAGATGACAAACAAGAGCATGCAAAATATACATCATGAACATTTAGAAATATGCCAATTAAAACTACAATGAAAAACAAACTAACTGAAATAAAAAATAGTGATGACACCAAATGTTGATGAGGAAAAAAAGATGTGAATCACTCACACACTGCTGGTGGGAATATATTAAAATGAAGCCACTCAGGAAAACAGTCTGGTGTCTTCTTATAAAAATAAACACAAACTTATACTACAACACAGAATTGTATGCTTGAGCATTTACTCTAGAGAAATAAAAACTTACATTTAATTATTTATTAATGATAATTAATCTAAAATTATTTCAGAATAAAAAGCTTTATTTAAAAATTGCTGAATGTGAAATAAAGATATCTTAAGACAAACAAAAATATAATAATAATTATTATACATCAAATACATATAACACTATATGCCTGACACCATTCTAGACACTTTACTATATTAGCCTATTTAATCTTCATATGAACTTCATAATTTTGATTAAATAATCCTAATTTAAGGATGAGGAGGTGAAAGTAGACAGATGTGAATAATACTCAAAGGCTCAAATCTTTCAAGCTTAAGGAGAATTTTCTGTGAGTAACCAATAAAAAAAAGAAACAAAAGAAAAGACTTACACATAGCTATTAATATTTATAAGTTTATAAAAATATTAACAATAAACTAAAAACAGGCAAATACGCAAAATGTGATAGTGAAAACACAGAGTATTATGTTATTTATAAAAAATAATAAAGAGCAATAGGACAACATGGAGTTTTTGAGACTTCAGTGGGCAAAAGCAGAAACAATCAGAACCATTTCAGAGATTTAGTAGCCAAGAAAACAAACTTGACAAAAGAAAAAGATTTGTTCCTGCCTTTGCCATTTCCCTAGTAAACTTCCATTTTCTCACCTGTAACACTGTTTTAAGGGGTCCAAACGAAGACGATGTGAAGTAATGCCCATAAAATGCTTAGCATGGAGCTGTAAGACAAGTCATCAACAAATGGTAGCTATCATTACTTCATAAGATGAAATATGACTCTCCAATAGAGGTTTAATCTCAAAAGCAATTAAAAATAAATTAAAATTATAGTACAATATCATTTTTGTTCTTTTGTTCTTAAAAATGAAAGTATTCAGCCTCATTATTAGTGAAGAAAGATACATTATGAATATTTTCTGAGAGTAATTTTATGGGATTCATTAAAAATCCAATCCACAACAGCATTTCTGAGACTTTATTCTTAAAATAAAAATTGAAAGATCAGAGCAAGCTTAGATATGTTCAGAGAAATCATGTATGTACAGTTAAAAATAGAAAGCTCTAAATATCCAATAATATTGAAAATGTATGAAATTACATATCCATGGAACAAGGAATGTAAGGTGGGATAACATAAAGAAAAGCTATCATTGGTTTTCTCCTGACTATGAATTTTAAAAAATATTTTTGCTGTTTCCCAACTGTCTTACATTGAGCATTTGCATTTTATATTAAGAGACAATACTTAAAATAATTTATTTAGATCATAACCTGGACTGTGTACTTAAATAACAAATTGAATGAGACTTAAATTTGTTAATATATAGTCATAATATCAGGTAAAAGGATTTAAAAAGGGAATGCTTGGTTAAATAAATTTTTGTAAAATCCTGCAATGAAATGCTATATAAAGATAGCAATTAGTTTATAAATTCATAAACATTGGAAATTAATAGGACATCAAAGACTACTGTTAACATGAGGATTGAAAACCCATACCAGATGTTCACTCAAATGTCATTACAAGCATACTTGGCCAAGCCAATATGTTCACAAGAGGAGTGTAGAATGACATTATTTTGACAAAAAGTCAAGCTTTCTGTTGACTTTTGTTCCCAGTATCAGCAATGTTCTGCCAGAAAAAAAGATGTTATAGTCCATGTATATAGTATCATCCATAATCTATACATGTATCATAATATTTCCTTATAGCACATGGATATATAAAGCTAAAAATAGATTCAGAAAGAAATAAAGTACAGACACAGATTAAGATATAGATTTAGGTATAGATGGAGACAGACAGAGATATATAAGTATATAGATACAGATGTACAACTATAGAAAAAGTTTTAATGATAAAACTGCTTAAGGGCTGTTTAGTTTATGCATCCATGAGTTTCATTTCATGTTTTTATTTTTTCTAACGTTTTCTACAGAAACTATAGATTTTAGTCAAAGACGTATTAAAATAGAACTATGTACAATATGCTATTTTTCTCAGATCATTCTTAATCTCCTCAGTCTCCTCAAGAGTTGTTCTACAAAATATGAAACACACATATTTGTAGTTACATCCTCTTATTATTAGACATGCATGTCAATAGGATATAAATTATGATATAATAGGAATAACTATGAAATCCAGGAATCACTGATTCTAAGAATGTTATGTAGCTAGAATGAGAGACACTGAGGCACAGCGGTTTGTATGTAAAAGAGGTTTGTTTCAGAGTGGGAGAAACTCAATTAGGTGTAGCTGAGCAAAATCCCAAGCTAGAACATTGTTCTTACTTCATCTAATTCTGAAGATTATACTACTGAGTTGAGCTGAAGTCGCTCAGTCATGTCTGACTCTTTGCGACCCCGTGGACTGTAGCCTACCAGGCTCCTCCGTCCAGGTGATTCTCCAGGCAAGAATACTGGAGTGGGTCGCCATTTCCTTCTCCAGGGGATCTTCCATTACTAATTATAGATGATTTCTGAAAATCAATCCATCCTGTTTCAGGGTCTTTCAAGGAGCTTGCTTACTTAGTCAAACATGGCTTCACTCTGCCAGGTCGTTTTGACAACAGAAAACTAAGTTCTGCAATCTCAGGGTGAACTTCTTCTCAGATAGGACTCACTGAGCTGTTTCCTAGTGTTTCAGCTGATCCCTCCCACCACTTCCATAGACTTCTTCACAGATACCTAGAGATTCTGAAAACTCATATCTTATGCTAAAGTTATTTCTTCTTTATAAACAACACATGAGCTACCTGCTCCCAGATTTGCTTGGTCTTGATCCCATAAATGATGGGATTCAGCATAGGTGGAGCAAGCATGCAGACATTAGCCAACAAGATGTGGATATGAGGTGGAATGTGGCGGCCAAACCTCTGAGTAAGGATTGTGAAGATTCCAGGCCCATAAAAGAGAATGATGACACAGACATGGAAGTCACACGTGTTGAGAGTCTTGTGACGAGCATCTTGGGAAGGGATGTGGAAGACAGCATGGAGAATCAGAATGTAAGAAACAAAAATTAATAGGACATCTAAGACCACTGTTAACATGAGGATAGAAAACCCATACCACATGTTCACTCAAATGTCATTACAAGCATATTTGGCCAAGCCAATATGTTCACAATAGGTGTGTGGAATGACATTATTTTGGCAAAAAGTCAACCTTTTCAAAAGAAATATTATGGGGAAAATTGTACAATAACTTCTCAGAAAGGCAATCACACCGATTTTTCCAATTAGTGTGAGTGTAAGAATAGTGGTGTATCTCAGTGGGTAGCATATGGCAATGTAGCGGTCAAATGCCATCATTAGCAAGATCTCCGACTCAGAGACGAAGGTGGAATGGATGAAGAAAAGTTGAGTGATGCAGCGATCCAGGGAGATCTCCCTCATATTGAACCAGAAAATGGCCAAGGCCTGAGGGACTGTGCACGTGGAGAGGACAAGGTCTGCTCCAGACAGCATGCAGAGGAAGAGGTACATGGGTTCATGGAGGCTGCACTTGGTGAGGATAATGAAGATGAGCAGGCTGTTGCCAAGCAGGGTGATGACATAGGAAATGAAGAAGGGGATGGAGATCCACACGTGCTGGTCCTCAAGGCCAGGGATTCCTAGCAAGTGGAAGACTGTGTAGCTAACACTGCTGTGGTTAGAAGCAGTCATATCTGGGGCAAATGACATGGGACTGCACTTCCTATTCAGAGAGATTGAGGAAAACATATTCTTTAATATATTTATTAAAAAGAATCATATAAACACCCTCCAGTATTGTTGCCTGGAGAATTCCATGGACAGAGGAGTCTGGCAGGCTACAGTCCAAGGAGTCGCGAGAGTAAGACATGACTTAGCAACTAAACCACCACCACCATACAAACACACTTTGTGACAAATATACCAGGAACTTTTGGCCTATCTCACACTCTCCATCTTTTTTGAACATGCAAATCATAGGAAATAGGCAAGGGTGAAAGAATTTGGTCTGCACGCCATTGAGTGATAGCCAACTACACTTTCCTCCAACTAAACAGAGATGCGGTTATATGTATTTCTCTTTCAAAGAGAAAATTTAAGTACAAGGAAGAAATTGGTATTTATGCCTGATAAACCTGTTAACATATTGATACTTGACCTTGAAATGATGAGCTTATCATAAATTATGAATGAGAAGTGAAACATAATAGCACAACACAAGGTAAATATATACTACTACTACTACTAAGTCGCTTCAGTCGTGTCTGACTCTGTGTGACCCCATAGATGGCAGCCCACCAGGCTCCCCCGTCCCTGGGTTTCTCCAGGCAAGAACACTGGAGTGGGTTGCCATTTCCTTTACTGCAATAAAGGAAGCTCCTGGAACACTTCCAGCACGTAGTAACAGGTACTTAAGATTTTCATAGGGGGTTGTACAGGGAGATATCCATGACTGTTAAAGGCTTTGATCACAACTTACACTTAGACTCCATCTTTTACGTGGGGAGTATCCATTAGATGTCTTGAAACAAGTAGTGAATAACATTTATACTAGTTTAGAATGATTACCTGTGAAAGTTTATTAGCACTTGACTGAAGAGTCCAGTGCTAAAAGATTATTCATATTCCAGAAGTAGAATGGATCTAAATATAATAAAACTGCAAAAAATCACTGATATTTATTAAGCATTGTTTTATACCAGGGATTGTAGTATGCAGGTTACATGTTATGTATTCTTTATGTAGGGAGTAGAAATCCACTCTAGGAAGTGGATGTTATCTCTCTTTCACACCTAAGAAAAGTGAGACTCAGAGACTGTGAATCACCTGTTAAATTTCACAATAAACAATTGATAGAAATGAATTTAAATCTTCTAACTTCACTACCTACAGTTTGCTTACTTGTGACGGGAGTCATGAAAGTTTTAAGGGGTTATATAGACCGGGTTTCCATGGCAGAGATGAGGCACCCCTGATGTTCCCACCTTAAAGGGCTAAACTTAGAAATAAATGAAATTGGAAAAAGAAAGAATTTATTGCTGGAGGGCAGGGGGTTGCAGTAGTCGGTACAGGGAAGATTCTTCAGTTGATAGAAATGAATATATGATTTCATCAATTACTTCCTACTAAACACTTTTCTTCATCCATGAGCTTAATCATTCAACAAGTACATTTTGAGCAGTGACTATATTTCAGGCATCATACCAGGTGCCGGAGTCCTATTTAGACAGATAGTTTGAGAGAATGGTGGATATGTAAGCAGATGAATTTTGTAAAATGTTCCAGGTGTAATGGACCCAGATGATACTTCTTAGAAGACAGCCATGGTGATCTACCTTTCACAGAATGATCAGAAATGGAGCCAAACAATGAATACCCTCTTCTTGGGGTTTCTGAAAATATTTAAGGGATATCATAAAATATCTAGCTCAGTGGCTAAGGTATATTTTATGCTCATTATTTCTTCCATTCCAGCTCCTCCTCTTGGTGCCCCTGATTTATCATTCTGGAGAGGAAAATTGGCTCCTAGTTCTCATATCTTTCAAGATTCCCTGACTGTTTCCTCAAAGCTCCTTAAAATGTCTGATACAGGGTAGGTGACCACAGTCTCCTGCCATTCTCAGGGCTCCTTTCATAGTTTTCCAAGAGGAGACTATAGTCTAAGTAAATATGTTTTCTGTTTTGTCTTCTCTCATCTAATTAGGATATTTGTCATTTATTGAATTGTTTCTCATTATTTACCACACTTCAGGATCCTTCATCTAGCCCCTACATGCTCTCAACATCCCTTTCCGGATTCCATTCCCCACATCTGCTATAACGAATCAGATCTGCACCTCTGGTCTTTACCATTCCTTGTCCACATATATCAATAGTCTCCAAGAGTCCTGTCCCTGCTGGCCTGTCTGGGACATGATACTGGCCCAGTCCTCATCTGGGTCTTCCCTGGTGGCTCAAATGGTAAAGAATCTGCTGCAATGCAGGAGACCTGTGTTTAATCCCCTAGTCGGGAAGATCTCCTGGAGAAGAGAATGGCAACCCACTCCAGTATTCTTACCTGAAGAATTCCATGGACAGAGGAGCCTAGCAAGCTAGTCCATGGGGTCTCAGAGTTGGACATGATAGAGCAAGAAACACACACACACACAGTCCTTCCTTGGTTCTGGATAACAACCCACTCAACAGAGAACTATAGAATCAGACAGACAGGAGATCTGTTATGTGACGGTCAGGAGAAGGGTTGTTTATCTTCCTTTGTGGAGCCCTTGAGCGAAGCACATCAGGACTCCAGGGACAGAGCCGTCTCTACCAGCCTCACCCTCTTCCCAAGTGGGCTAAATCTCTATGACCATTGCCTATCTGCCACTCTTTCTCCTACTTCTCTTCATTTTTGCTTTTCTCAGGTTTTTCTGATATAAAAGCCTTTCCCACCTAATCTAGCCTTGCTACAGGTTCATTTTAATTAATATGAAATCTATTTTCAACAGGAATATAAATCGTTGTAATCTGAAGGCACCAATGATTTTTAAAGTTTTGCTAGTCATGAAAAGAATTCCATTGAAGTTATACAGTATTCATCCCCTGAGTTTTTATAAGTTTCAAATTTGAGTCATGAATTATGCCTAACTATTACCTGAGGCAATATAAAAGTGCATGCTTAACAATTCATAGAAGAGTCGTGAGCATTTATTAACTTGGACATTTGTATTTCTCTTCCCTGCCTCCTTTAACTGCATTGAGTATTTTCAATTTATGTTAATTTTTAATTTGATTGTGATGTATCTAGATGTAGTGTTCCTTGTTTTTTATACTCTGAAGTTTTTCAAGAGTTTTGAACATGTAAATTTATGATTTTTACCTAATCTGCCAGATTTCAGTCTCATTTTACTTTGGGATCCCAACTACATGTGATCTTGTGATACGGTTGCATTATTATCAAAGAATCTTTTCATTTTTTTCTTTCTTCTTTAGTTGGGTAATTCTATTAATAAATCTTAAGGTTAATTACTAGAAATACAATTACCTTGGTCAAACAATAACTGCATTTGTATACTAGTTTTATTAGATATTGAAAATTCCCTCATAGTGATTGCACCACTTTTGATTGTTACTAGCAATGTATAGGGGCTTCCTTAATGGCTCAGGGATAAAAGAATCTGTTTGCAATGAGGAAGATGTGGGTTCAATCCAAGTCAGGAAGAGCCCTTGCAGAAGAAAATGGCAACCTACTCCAGTAAGAGTGTCTTTTTTCTCATTATCTTTTCAGCAGAGTGTATTGTTGAGCTTTTGAACATTATCAACTTGCTACTTAACCAAATGTGGTTGACCATGTACAAAAATGGCTGTCAGTCATTGTTCCATCTGCTGTACACACATGCCACTCCCCTATACTTGAGCAGTAGCCTACTCTCCAACCCTCTGAATTAGAGATGGCCTTGTGAGTTGCTTTGATCAACAGAATAAGTTTGAAGTGATGTATGAATTCCAGGGCATATGGACCTTGCAGCTTTCATTTAACCCAGTAGCCATTCAGAAAGCTTAGGATAGATGAATGTGGACAGAGATCATAATGAGGTCAATTAAGGCACAACAGCACATGTGACTGCAAAAGATATAGAAGAGTGAAAGCAAATCTGGAAAAGAGCAAACGATAGAAAAGTTAATACTAACTTATTTCAAGATATATTATGAAACCACAATAACCAATACATATAATACTGATATCCAGATAGATAAGTAGATACATGGGAAAGGACAGAATGAAGAAAAAGATTTACATATATATGATCAATTGAGATATGATGAAGCTACAAAGCCAATTCAATGGAAAAGGATATCTTTTCCACAAGTAGTGCTTGGAATGATTGGATCCATATACAAAGACATGGATTTTGACACATACCTTGCACTATTTTCTTTTTTAAATCTCAAAGCGGTTCATAGACTTAGTATAGAATCTAAACTTCTAGAAAACTAAAGAAAAATTCTTTGCGACCTTTTGTTAGGAAAGTTCTTAGACAAAACATCAAAATCAAGATCCATAAAAGAAAAACTTGTTAATTTGGACATTATTAAAATTAAGAACTCATTCTCTTTGAAAGACTCAATAAATAGAGTAAATAAATAGGAAAGACAAATATTAGAAGGTATATGCAAAACATATAATGAGAAAGATATCAAGAATGTATAAAAAACAACTCTCAAAACTCAGTAATGAGAAAATAAGCAACAATTAAAAAAATTGATCAAAGACTTGAAAAGATACTTCATCAAAAAAAAAGTTGACAAAAAGAAAGAAAAATAAGATATTCAGCATCCCTAGGCATTAGAGAAATTCAGATTAAAGTCACATTGAGATACTTCACTCGTGCATCTATTAAAACACTTAAAGGCAAACAAAATCAAGTTATAGCAAGGATGTAGAATAACTTCTACAATGATAAAACAGATGTTAAATGGTATAATTATTTTGGAAAATAGTTTGGCAGTTAAAAAAAAATTAACCATTTACTACCTACCATACAATTGAACTATTTCACTACTGTGAATGAGTGTGTGGGTGTTGAGTTGCTTAAAACATGTCTGACTCTGCAACCCCATGGACTGTATAGCTAGCCAGGCTCCTCTGTCCATGGGATTCTCCAGATAAGAATATTAAGAGTAGGTAGCCATTCTCTTCTCCAGGGAATCTTCCTGACCAAGAGATCAAAGCCAGGTTATCTGCATGACAGACAGATTTTTCACCTCTTGAGCCACTTGGGAAGCCCATTATCATTGCTATCTATAATGTGAAAGATATTAATATATTTAATATTTTTTTGAACTGTCTTCAAAATCTTAGTGTGCAATTTATATGTATGATACATCTCAATTCAGACAAGTGTTCAAGAGCCACCAGAACCTCTTGGCTACCATAATGGACAGCCAAGCTCTTGATATTCAACTCCTTGATATTTGTTTCCATCCTCACAGCCACCTCATCATAATTTTATAGTTGGCTCAAAACGCATACAGCACTTGTCTACCAAAGGCACTTATTCACAAGCTGTTCATGAACATAAACAAAAGGAGGTATGAAGAAATTAGAAGAAATCATTCTCTTCCTAAAACTGCTTTATATTGATTATTTTCTCTTTACATTGTCCCCACATTGTGGCAGAAAAGTTTGTATTGGATTGGCCATTTTCTTCCTCTCCTGTTTTTATTTCAATCCATTTAGAATTTTTTTTTTTTTCCAATTAGTATCTTAGATTTTTAAAATCCACGAAGTTTGTAGTGAAAATTGAAGTTAGAACCTTTCTTTAAATTGAAT
Source organism: Neotragus pygmaeus (assembly GCA_006410875.1). Taxonomy (NCBI): domain Eukaryota; kingdom Metazoa; phylum Chordata; class Mammalia; order Artiodactyla; family Bovidae; genus Neotragus; species Neotragus pygmaeus. Next base: position 319,379 of record SJYV01002871.1, on the reverse strand, counting down.
TTAAAACTACCAAAATTAACGTTTTAGCACTCAATCTTATATACTTACACACACAAAAAACACTCAAAGGATTTTAGCACTCAATTCTATATATACTTACACAAGAAACCCAGTGATTTCTATGCTCATGTATTGCATTTTATAAAAGCTGACAACAATGTTACAGGAATATAAAGTTACAGGTCAATTTATTTTATAAACAGAGATGAAAACAAAACCTAAACAACATATGAGCAAAGACAAATCCAGTATTGCTTATGAATAATAGTGGTTTACTCCAGAAATGTGTGTTGATTTTAAAAACGAAAACATATCAATATACTCAGTAACAGAATAAAAATGACATGTAATTATCTCAATAATTATAGACACAATGTATGTTGAAAATTTTCCATTCAGTACATAAACTGACATCAGATAGAACAGTATTTCCTAATACTGCATCAACAAAGAAAAATCTTCACCAAATGGTCAACAGGAAAGAAAGGATAAACTGAGATGCAGGAGAGACTTGGAGTACAAGGTATAAACTCAGAATGTTTAAGAGCTTGGGCGACGCAGAGTCATCGGGAACACACAGTTGCAAGGATTAAAGTAAGGACAAAGGGTTGTAGGAAAGTAATACTTAGAGAAGGTGTAGATGGGGAAGCCATGGTTGGTGACATTGTAAAAGGAGACTGTGCCGGCATCGTAGTCTAAGAACACCCCAACTCGGCGAGGGGGCACTGTCATGGATAAGAGCAGGGAAGTGGATGATTCCTCGTAGGCTCTGTATTCATGCTTGTGATGTAATCCAATCACCCAGTACCCACTTTGAGGCTGGTATCGGGAGTAAACATTCCGATTGTTTGCAAACGGGTTGAAAGAGAAAGCAGGTCCCATTGAATCACTGCACACCCCTAGGATCCAGTCAGTCTTCTTGGCCACATCTACCTCCCAGTAATGCTTCCCTGAGGAGAAGTGCTGAGAGCCCAGGACGCCACAGCCGTAATGCTCTTCCAGATGAGACCCGGACAGCTGAGCGCCCACAAACCGCACCTGCCTCCGGTTCTTAGACAGGACAAGATTTAAATTAGCCGTGTGTGGATTCAGGGTCACGTCCACTGCGGGAGAAAAGGACAGCATCAGCAGAGGATGGGTACATGGTCTTATGACTCTGAGAAGAGGAAACACAGGTTGTGAGTGGGAGGAAATGGAGTTGGGTGGTGGGGGGAATAGCGACACCGTGTGTGGCTATGAGTGGGAAGGATAAGCACACGTCAGCTTAAAGAGGCCACAGTTTCTACTCACCCCAGTAGCTCTGGACATCTGTCAGCTCTGTAACGACAAAGAATCAATCACACAGCACTCTCAGGTCTGCTGTCCCCTGGGTGAAGGGAGTGTCAGGGAATTCTCTACGGTTGTGAACTGGCCACTTCATTCCCCTTTTAAGTATGAACCGCATCTTCCTCAGCATATTGTGTCACTCCCTCTGCCACTGTTCCCAAATACAAACCACGCCCTCCATTCTTTTCATTTCCTACTACCACCATGATCCCCCATCCAAGCTCTGTTCCCTGAAACTCCTCACCTCTAAACACTCGAAGCATCTTTTTCAGATCTGGAGCTCGAAACATACTCTTCAGCTTGGTGGGGAGAGCCTCTGGCTTCTTCAGGGTCCAGAACTCACTCCTAGAGAGAAAAGACATTATGAAACTCCAACACCGCTAAACTTGGGTGCTTCTAATTCCTGTGTCCCAGGCCCACTGGTGAATTTCAACATTCTTTCCTGAAGAAAATTAGCATCATTCTGCAAAGAGCTCTGGCATAGGAGCCAGAAACCTGGACTAAAAACTAGCTTCTCACCATATGTGTACATGTTGATAAGATTTTCATGCCTTTTTAAATGACTGTGTAGTACCTATATCTGGGTTTCCCAGGTGGCACTAGTAGTAAAGAATCTGCCTGCCAATGCAGGAGATGCAACAAACACAGGTTTGATTCCTGGGTTGGGAAGATCCCCTGGAGGAGGGCATGGCAACCTGCTCCAGTATTCTTGCTTGGAGAATCCCATGGACAGAGGAGCCTGGTGGGCTACAGTCCAAGGGGTTGCACAGAGTTGGACATGTCTGAGCACAGAGTCACAGAAATAGTTTCTCTGTCTCTGTATCTATATCTATCTATTAATATCTACACCACATCTTTATTCAGTCAACTGTTGATGAACACTTAGGATGCTTCCACATCTTGGCTATTGTAAACAGTGCTGCAATGAATTCTGGGGTGCATGTATCTTTTGTACAGAATGGGGAATATGGCCAATATTTTATATTAACTTTAAACTGAATATAATATATAAAAATATTGACTATGTGGTACATCTTAAACTAATATACTCTTTTGATTCAATTATACAATTTTTTAAAAAGTTGATAGGATTTATCCCTCAAAGCCTCATTTTGGTTTCTTTGTTCGGTTTGTTGTTTTGTGAAACACAACAATTTTTCCTTCTTCGTCTGCATCCTAGAGACTGAATGCATGCTAAGTCACTAAGTCGTGTCCGACTCTTTGCAACCCCATGGACTGTAGCCTGCCAGGCTACTCTGTCCATGGGATTCTCCAGGCAAGAATACTGGAGTGGGTTGCTATTTCCTCCTTAGAGGACCTTCCTGACCCAGGGATTGAATCCACATCATCTGTACTGGCAGACAGATTCTTTACCTCTTAAAGCATCTGGGAAGCCAAGAGACTGTATAATATTAAATAAAATAATGGCTGGGAAATGTTTTGCTACGTCTAAAATAGACACAAAATACTTAAAACATCAGTGACTTCTTAGAGAGTGTACAGGTATCTGTGTGGACAGGCAGGACATCAGGACCTGCTATGGGGCTTTCAGTTATCAGATAAGGGGTTTCTTCTGAAGAGTCTGTGGTTTAGGTCTTAATGTCTTACAGATGCCTAGGGAGAAGGACCTTCAGAACAGTCCCTTAGTCTCTGGGAATGTTACCTCAGCTGGAGAAAGGAAATGTCCTCACCTCCAGACTGAGATTGAAAACTTCCAAAGGGACAACAGGCTCCACAGGTCACATGTCCGTAGGAGCCTCAAGGTACCAGGTATGTGGGAAACTTTTTAGGGGTCACCTTGAAGAATGAAATTCTACAGTAGGTGATACAGGGTATGTTCTTGTTCCAGGGCCAAAGCCACCTTTTTCAAGACCTCAGGCTATGTTTTTATTGTAACTGAGAAAAATGCTAGTCTGAGGAAAACTTGGTAGCAAGGTATGGATTGTTCCAAAGCCAAGAGAGAAAGGGAAACTTAAGCAGAGGTCCCTACAGCTGATTCCTGAACCCTGAAAAAAAAAATGCACATGGGAAATTTCCCTCTAATAAAGTATATGGGCAAAGAAAATCGCTGGGTATTTTTAGCTAGCTATAAAGTGCTGGAATCAGGGCTGGAAGCAGGTATACAGAAGTTTGTTCTATCACAAGGTACAAGGTGAGTCAGTGATACTGTAACCCTTGATTAAGGACACCACCGTCCTCAATTTGTGACTTACCGCAACCTAATTTCTCCTAACATAGAAACCAAGCCATTCCCTTTATTCTGGAGGACCCCAAATTCTCAGGCTAAGCAATTCAAGACACCACAGTCCTAAATCTTCCCTGCCTGGTGACTTTTTTTTCCTTTCTCATTGACTGTAAGATAACTACTCTAGGAGCCTCCTAACCCTCCTAACAGGGTATAGGAATCTTTTGTCAACCCAAGGGACCCACCTCATGTTCTACACATACCTTTTTGCAACATCACTCACATCCTAGAAAAGAAAGAGAGAGGTTAAGACAAGGAGCAATAGACCTTGTCCTCTACTACAGCCACATCCATGTCTATCATCCCACCCTCACCACCCCATGATATGTTGGGGATAGAGATGATCCAATACGGAGGCCACAAAGCAGAGGCAAGAACTCAAAGCAGACTCTCCCTGAGGCCCTATCCAGGCATATCAGGAAATGATTCGACTCATGCTGCAGTGCATTTATTTTTATAAATGTGTGTGCATGTGTGTGATGTTATACACGTACATCATCTATTATTTGCCAGGAACTGTGCCTGGTCCTAGATGCTCTTACATGACTAAGTCCTAATTTCTGTGATCTAGATGCTTACATTCAGGTTGCTGGGGATGTAAGACCTTAAATGCGGCTGGTTCTCAAATCCCACCTCCCCTAACCCTCTATGTTGCTTTGCTGACTTTGTATTTTTCTTGATTTCAACACACACACCTGTTGATGATACTCACATTTCTTTTATATATCCCAGTACATGAGATACAGGCTTCCCTAGTGACTCAGCAGTAAAGAATCTACCTGCCAGTGCAGGAGATGCGGGTTCAATCCCCTGGGTCAGGAAGACCCCCTGGGGAAGGAAATGGCAACCCATTCCAGTATTCCTGCCTGGGAAATCCCATGGACAGAGAAGCCTGGCAGGCTACAGCTCATGGGGTCACAAAGAGTCAGATATGACTTAGTGACTAGAACAATAACATAAGCCACAGGAATCACAATTTCAAGTTCTCTGAAAGAAAACTTACTTTTTCTGCAATAGAATCTCTTTTGTTACTTTCTATCTTTTTCAATGATATCAGCATTCATCACCAAATGCAGACAAAGTACTGTCCTAGAATTGATATCCACCCCAACATCCCATCTTAGACCAAAGTAGTCCATTTCACACTCTTAACTTCTTTTAGCCATTGCTCTTTACTGTCATCACTACCACTGCCTGATTAATTTGAATAGAATTAACTCAGTTTAGTTCAGTTCAGTCACTCAGTAGTTTCTGACTCTTTGCAACCCCATGAATCGCAGCACGCCAGGCCTCCCTCTCCATCACCAACTCCTGGAGTTCATTCAGACTCATGTCCATCGAGTCAGTGATGCCATCCAGCCATTTCATCCTCTGTCATCCCCTTCTCCTCTTGCCCCCAATCCTTCCCAGAATTAGAGTCTTTTCCAATGAGTCAACTCTTCTCATGAGGTGGCCAAAGTACTGGAGTTTCAGCTTTAGCATCATTCCCTCCAAAGAAATCCCAGGGCTGATCTCCTTCAGAATGGACTGGTTGGATCTCCTTGCAGTCCAAGGGACTCTCGAGTCTTCTCTAACACCACAGTTCAAAAGCATCAATTCTTTGATGCTCAGCCTTCTTCACAGTCCAACTCTCATCTCAGGGCCTCTTAATTAACCTTCCTAACTTCTGCTCTATACATTTCAATTCAGTAGAAGAAAAGGCCAATGGTTTGATCTGTGCAATACAAGAATAACTCTTTTCATAGTAGTGGAGATATTTTTGGTTGTATTTTGTAAAAACACAACTCAAACTGGCTTGAATATGTAAAGTGGCAGATGTAGATTCAGGTTTGTAACAATTTTTTTTTTGGCCATATCACATTGCATGTGGGATCTTAAGTTCCTTGACCAGGGATTGAACCTGCAACCTCTGTAGTGGAAGCAGGGAGTCTTAACCACTGGACTACCAGGGGAATGCCAAGGCTGTATTAATCTTCAGTTCAGTTCAGTTCAGTTGCTCAGTTGTGTCTGACTCTTTGCGACTCATGAATTGCAGTACGCCAGGCCTCCCTGTCCGTCACCAACTCCTGGAGTTCACCCAGACTCACGTCCATCGAGTCAGTGATGCTGTCCAGCCATCTCATCCTTGGTCGCCCCCTTACCCTCCTGCCCCCAATCCCTCCCAGCATCAGAGTCTTTTCCAATGAGTCAACTCTTCGCATGAGGTGGCCAAAGTACTGGAGTTTCAGCTTTAGCATCATTCCTTCCAAAGAAATCCCAGGGCTGATCTCCTTCAGAATGGACTGGTTGGATCTCCTTGCAGTCCAAGGGACTCTCGAGTCTTCTCTAACACCACAGTTCAAAAGCATCAATTCTTTGATGCTCAGCCTTCTTCACAGTCCAACTCTCATCTCAGGGCCTCTTAATTAACCTTCCTAACTTCTGCTCTATACATTTCAATTCAGTAGAAGAAAAGGCCAATGGTTTGATCTGTGCAATACAAGAATAACTCTTTTCATAGTAGTGGAGATATTTTTGGTTGTATTTTGTAAAAACACAACTCAAACTGGCTTGAATATGTAAAGTGGCAGATGTAGATTCAGGTTTGTAACAATTTTTTTTTTGGCCATATCACATTGCATGTGGGATCTTAAGTTCCTTGACCAGGGATTGAACCTGCAACCTCTGTAGTGGAAGCAGGGAGTCTTAACCACTGGACTACCAGGGGAATGCCAAGGCTGTATTAATCTTCAGTTCAGTTCAGTTCAGTTGCTCAGTTGTGTCTGACTCTTTGCGACTCATGAATTGCAGTACGCCAGGCCTCCCTGTCCGTCACCAACTCCTGGAGTTCACCCAGACTCACGTCCATCGAGTCAGTGATGCTGTCCAGCCATCTCATCCTTGGTCGCCCCCTTACCCTCCTGCCCCCAATCCCTCCCAGCATCAGAGTCTTTTCCAATGAGTCAACTCTTCGCATGAGGTGGCCAAAGTACTGGAGTTTCAGCTTTAGCATCATTCCTTCCAAAGAAATCCCAGGGCTGATCTCCTTCAGAATGGACTGGTTGGATCTCCTTGCAGTCCAAGGGACTCTCGAGTCTTCTCTAACACCACAGTTCAAAAGCATCAATTCTTTGATGCTCAGCCTTCTTCACAGTCCAACTCTCATCTCAGGGCCTCTTAATTAACCTTCCTAACTTCTGCTCTATACATTTCAATTCAGTAGAAGAAAAGGCCAATGGTTTGATCTGTGCAATACAAGAATAACTCTTTTCATAGTAGTGGAGATATTTTTGGTTGTATTTTGTAAAAACACAACTCAAACTGGCTTGAATATGTAAAGTGGCAGATGTAGATTCAGGTTTGTAACAATTTTTTTTTTGGCCATATCACATTGCATGTGGGATCTTAAGTTCCTTGACCAGGGATTGAACCTGCAACCTCTGTAGTGGAAGCAGGGAGTCTTAACCACTGGACTACCAGGGGAATGCCAAGGCTGTATTAATCTTCAGTTCAGTTCAGTTCAGTTGCTCAGTTGTGTCTGACTCTTTGCGACTCATGAATTGCAGTACGCCAGGCCTCCCTGTCCGTCACCAACTCCTGGAGTTCACCCAGACTCACGTCCATCGAGTCAGTGATGCTGTCCAGCCATCTCATCCTTGGTCGCCCCCTTACCCTCCTGCCCCCAATCCCTCCCAGCATCAGAGTCTTTTCCAATGAGTCAACTCTTCGCATGAGGTGGCCAAAGTACTGGAGTTTCAGCTTTAGCATCATTCCTTCCAAAGAAATCCCAGGGCTGATCTCCTTCAGAATGGACTGGTATTAATTTTAAGGCATACTTATAATAAGACACTCAAATGATCAAGTCAGGGTGCCACTTCATGCCTTTTTCTCTTAGCTTAGCTTATTCTCAGGGTTCACGTTTTAAAACTTGAAAGCTGCAGGTATGTGTCCAGCTGTCAAATCTTCACGGGCAGCAATGTTAAACAGACACGGAAAAGAGGAGGAGGAAGTGTTTATGATGGGTAAGTTCTATGAAAATTGACTAAGATAACACTCTTGTTAAAATGACCATTGGGTGTTCTGGGAGAAGAGTCGAGCAGAGGCCTCAACTAACAAATAAACAAACTGATTATCCACTTGTACTTATGAAACAGTGTTCCAGTTTGAGGACACTTGCAAAGGGGTTAGAATAAGTGGGGTTAGAAGCAAGCAAAGGGCAACCCAACACAAAAGATGAAGAAAAAAGCAAGAAGAATAAGCTAAAGACATGAAACCAGAAGCAGTAAATGAGGAAAAGCTCCAAGTGGTGGAAAATAACTACTCCATGACCCCAATATGAACAGAGATAGTGGAGGTGATGGAATTTCAGCTGAGTTATTTCAAATCCTAAAAGATGATGCTGTGAAAGTGCTACATTCAATATGTCAGCAAATTTGGAAAACTCNATATATAATATATATATATATATTTTGTGTATATACCCAAAGTTCCTTGTCAGCTTAGTGTCCCCTAAAGCACAAGAAGGCTAGGAAAATTACTGATTTAGAACAAAAGCAGTGAATCTGGGGCATCCTGCTCCCAAACTGCTCCAAGCAGAGTCTGAACTACCTTGTATATGTTAAACATACACAGCTGCTTGTAACCAGAATTGCTTATCTTGTAGATTTTAATAATAACTCACTTGATTTCCTGTAGTGCTTGGTTACTACCTAGAAAGAAAGAATTATCCTTAACTATCTCTTCCATTTATTCCAGTCTGCCTTCTCTTGTCCTCCAACACACACACACACACACACACACGCATGCACACACATGCATGCACACAAACATATGCTCATGCTCTGGTAATGAGCCACTCAAAGACAAAGATGTAAAGCAGTTTGAAGACAGAGAATGTGTATCATGCTCTTATAGAAACTGAGTGTTACTTATGGGCATAACTTCACAATTCATCTAGTATGTGCTTTGTTTATAGGAAGGGTTTGGTTGACATAGTAAATAATTTCTTCATAGATACATCTGTGTTGTTAGTGCTTGCAGACTGTGTATGTTTGGATCTCTAAAAGAGTTTTCTTTCTTGAGGAGTACATGAGACAATAGGAAATCATTCTCAGACTTGAAGCTCATTAGCTACTTATATAATGCTCACTTTTACAAAAGGAGTGTGATAGAGGTGAAGAATGTGTCCATACTGAAGATCAAGTTTAATACTTAGGATTTTTTTAGTACCCTTTAAAATATATTGACATATCAAATCACCTAACTCCTGACCTTTACTTAGTTTGGAAATAATTATCTTAAGATAATTCTTTGATAATTATAGGAAAGAAAGATTTTGGAAATACTGTATGTAAGCTGGATGTGGTCTATTGCTAAAATATACTAATGAAATAAATTACAATTAATTCAAAAATATTAATGGTATCTACTGTGTTTATTTCATTTGAACAGTACTTTACAGTGTTGGATTCTTAAAAAATTCAGTCATGTAAGTATCACTATATCTGATTTTAGATGAAGAAAATGAAGGTAGAAAGACAGTATAATGTGGTTGTTAAAGGCATAAATTCTAGAGTTTGGATGCCTAGATTAGAATCTAAGTTCATTTAATATGCATATACATGAACTTTTAACAAGAAACACATTAAGAATGATAATCATATGTAATCTATATGATTGGGTCATTATGAGAATTAAGTTAAATTTTATAGCTAAAATATTTTCAAAACAAAGATTATGCCTGACAGAGTTAACTAGGTAAATAAAGCTTTATTCAAGGCTACTGAAGTAGGGGAGAGATAATAAAATGGAATCTGAACTCAATTCACCAAATAATATTTGTCAAGGGAGCCAAAAAAATCAGTGGGGAAAGGACAGTCTTTCTAGCAAATGATGTTGAGTAAATAGGATAAGCAGATGCATAAGAATGAAGTTAGACCCCTATTTTACACCACTTCAAAAAACTAACTCAAAATGGATCAAAAACTTAAACATAAGACCTGCTACCATAAAAATCCTAGAAGAAAAGTAGGAAAGAAACTGCGGACATTCATCTTGGCAGTGATTTTTCTTTGGATATGACACTAAAAGCATAAGGCTCTAAAGAAAAAATCAACAAGTAAGATTACATCACATTCAAAAGCTTCTGCTTAGCAAAAGAAACAATCAGCAGAATGAAAAAGCAACATATGGAGTGGGAGAAAATGTACATTTAATTACATTAAATTTAGTTACATTAAATGTATGTTTTCTTACATTTAAATACATTATAAAACTCTTACAATTTAATAATAGAAAAAATCTGATATGAAAATGCTAAAAGGAACTGAATAGACATTTTTCCAAAGAATATAAAAAGTGGTCGCAGGTATATGAAAAATGCTCAACCTCACTAAGAATAAAGGAAATGCAAATCAAAACTACAGTAAGGTAAAGTTCACAATTTTTAGAATGGTGATTATCAAGTAGAAAAGAGATAACAAGTCTTGGTGAGGATATGGAGAAATGGGAACACTTGTGCACTGTCGGTGGGAACATAAATCAGTATAGGCAGTATGGAAATAGTTTGGAGTCTCCTGAAAAAGTGAAAAATAAAACTACCACAAGATCCAGCAATCCCAATTCTGGTATTTATCCAAAGAAAATGAAAACAGAGTTTCGAAGAGATATTTGCACTCCCGTGCTTATTGAGCATTATTCACGATAGCCAAGATATGAACATAGTTTAAGTTTCTTTCAACTGATAAATAGAGACAACAAGTAGCAGAGAAAGAATTTATAATGATAAATTTTCTAAAATAAAAAACTTTAAGGAAAGGAAGGCTAGGGGCCTAGACTTAGAAAAAATAAGCAGCTAAAGTTTAATCGAGTTGAGTAGAACATTAAAGCCCTCTTGGTTAACACCTAGAAAGCTGTTTGACCCTTCTTAGGGTTCAGTTCAGTTCAGTTCAGTCACTCAGTCCTGTCCGACTCTTGGCGACCCCATGAATCGCAGCACACCAGGCCTCCATGTCCATCATCAACTCCCAGAGTTCACTCAGACTCATGTCCATTGAGACAGTGATGCCATCCAGCCATCTCATCCTCGGCCGTCCCCTTCTCCTCNTGTTCATTGGAAGGACTGATGCTGAAGCTAAAACTCCAATACTTTGGCCACCTGATGTGAAGAACTGATTTATTTGAAAAGACTCTGATCCCTGATGCTGGGAAAGATTGAAGGCAGGAAGAGAAGGGGATGACAGAGGATGATATGGTTGGATGGCATCACCAACTCAATGGACGTTGAGTTTTAGTAAACTCTGGAAGTTGGTGATGGACAGAGTGGCCTGGTGTGCTGGGGTTGCAGAGTCGGACACGGCTGAGTGACTGAACTGAACTGACCCCAATACTAGAGCCCAAGAATAAGTAAAGAAATAATTATTCCACTAGGAAAGACAGCAAGAGGAAAGCAAGAAACCAGACAGACAATAAGGAATAGCCTGAAGGTTTCAGAATGTCTCAAGGTACATCCTGCTTCAACTTAACAGTCACACTATTCACTCTATGAAGAAACAGCCACTCAGATTTCCACCTCAGTTCAAATCTCTCTATCAGATTTCTGGATTTGACAGCTCGCACTCTCCCGGTCTATATACACACAGAAACCAGTTCTTTCTTTGCTCCTCAAAAGCTCTGTTTGAACTTCTATTATAACATGTTCAATAATTCTGTCCTATAGAACAGAGTCACAGCAAAGAAGAGCTGGTGATTACATAAAAAAATCTCTAAAGTACTTGAGTTTGGTTGTGTATGCCTGTGACTAATTTGGGTGAAAGGTACCTGACCAATCCCAACACAGCATCAGAGGTCAAGAGTACCAAGACTGAGAAATGATGCTATAAAATATCACTCACTATACAAGATCTATGACACAGTATTAACTTAACTTTTGGAGTATCCTTTATACATAGGAAATATGAGACAATCCCTTAGCATTTGTACTTTTAATTATCCTGTGCTTTATCCACGGATAAACCTTGAACTGTCTAAATAGCGAAGAGGCACTATATGATCAAAGGAAATTTTTTCTTTCCTCCACCAGGACAGGAGTCCCAGAAGGGAAGGAGAGTTATTTTCTCTTGGTCTTGGCCCCTTTTCCATTCTCACCTGCAGGAGCTCTGTTGCTGACCCCTGACAACGGCGCTCCAGGTCTGAGATGAGCTCTCTCAGGGACTGGCTCTGCTGGACCAGCTCGACCTCAGCTTCTGCTATGATGTTCAGCCCCTTCCTCTCCTCCTCCTCCAGCTTTTTTAGCTGTCGCTGCTCCTCTTTGTCCAGGATGTTCCTCAACTGATGAAACTGTTTCTGGATCCTGTGTCTCTCAGGTTCCACTTGATTCTTAAGAAACATGGAAAAGAAAGAGGCTGCTAGTCTGCTGAGCTGAGGGTCTCCTGTATAAGGGGCAAAGGGGTGAGGGAGGCAGGCTCTGCACTGCTTTCCTGGAAGGTCTCACTGGGTTGGAGGAACAAATGAGGGAGTAGGCCCTGCAGAACCTGCTCTTTCTTTTGTTCTCCTTTCAGCTCTTCTCAGGCCACTGGCCCCAGGCTGCCTTATCTAGGCTTCTAAGACAGAGACTTTGATTCCTGGGGGTGGTTCAGATTCTAAACACCTTTCCTGGCCTGTCAGGACTAGGTGTCAGCCTCCTCTTCCAGTTTTCAATATTGATATAAGGATGACTGGCCTGTGTCTGACCTATTTTTCCAGCTTTTGAAACTATAGAACAAGGTTCAGAATCCTTAATTAAGGGCTGCCAATGACTATGGTTATTTTCCCATATGATTATCTTCAGAAACCTAGATTCCCTTTGATATGTTCATTTCTATTCCCCTTTCTCTCCCCCTTACTCTGCACCAAGAACAATACGCTTTTTTGGAAGGCTTGCAGTGAAGAACTGGGCGAAAGGAAGCTTATCTAGACAAACTGGGGAACAGATAAAACCGAGTCTCCTTTGCCTTCAGCTCCCATGCCCTGGCTTGATTTCTGTTCCAGGACACCTTCAGAAGAATTTCTTACCTTCCAGGATGTCCTCTTCTCTCTGATAACAGCTGTTAATTTCTCAGCTTCCTGCTGCTCTTGCCTCAGCTTCTTCAGAGACTCCTGGAACTTCTCCTGGAAGCAAAACATCAAGTCAAGTAGGGTCAAGTGTCAAACTGTCTCAGTGCTGAGGCATGGAATGAATGGGCGAGAGATTACGCTGACCTCAGGAGATGCCAGCCCTGGAATGAAAAACTGAGAAGGTCAAAGTTACCTTTAACAAACAATGAATGGAAACCAGTGAGAATAGGCACATTCTCTTTTCTGCGGGGGGACCACCTGACCATGAATCACTTTAAGTTCTTTACTCTCACTGCCAATATATCCCCTGCACTCTACCTGTCCAGCCCCCTGCTGGCCTCCATCAGCAGTCTCTAATCATGCAGAGCCGATCGTGGTAAGCAAGACAGATACGGTCTCTGCTCTTGGTCAGAAGGGCTTTTTCTAGGTTCACCCTCTAGGTAAATGTGAGGACTACAAAGAAATCAGATTAGAACATAAAAAAAGTTAAAATCTACCAAGCAGTCTGTTCCTGCCTGTCTTCCCTCTACCTGGGCACCCACCTGGTACTCCTGGGCTATCTCCTCCATGAGGAACGTGTGGTGACCACGGTGCTCCTGAGAACGTTCGCAAAGCCAGCAAATGAGCTTCCCATCCTCCTCACAGAAAAGCTGGAGTTTCTCTCCATGGTGCGCACAAAGAATCACTTTCAGCTGCTTCCCGGAGCCCAGCACCACCTCCCTGAGCCTCTCGGCTATGTTGGCCAGATGCCGATTGGGCCGCAGGTTCCCCAGCCAGTAGCTGGTCTGGCACACGGGACACCTGCTCTGCCCCTCTTGGCCAGGCACGGACTCCTTGTTGTTTGCAGTGATGCAGGCTTGGCAGAAGCTGTGTCCACAGTCTATGCTCAGGGGTTCGGTCAGGAGCTCCAAGCAGATGGGGCAGGTCACTTCATCTTGGATGTCCACCAGGACTGCTGAAGTCATTGTAGCCACTTTCCTGGCCTCTGCCTGCCCAGCCCTGACTTCTAAGGTACTTCTTGCGTTTGGAATCCTGGGTAGATGGGCAAACAAAAAAAGGGTTCAGTGTAAGAAATGAGGGAGACAAAGGGAGGCTGACTGTTCTGGATAAAGAGGTCAAGCACTGGGGTAATGGGAACTTCTCATTCTAACTTCAAACATGTTCTTTGCCCCTGTCTCACAGACATCAATCTGCACCCTCATTGTAGCAATAAAACAATTTCCTTTTACTCACTGGATAAAGGGACAATGAGATCCTGGAGAGAAGTGGACTTGGGTGAGTTACAATCTGTTTAACCTTTTCTCAGCCCACCAACACACGTCCTCAATGTTCAAAGCACCAGAACATGCTGCTCCCTCAGGATGTTTGCACTTGCTGTTCCTACTGCAAGGAAGCCCCTTCACCTTGGTATCCACATGACTCTCTGACTTCTTTCAACTTTCTCCCTACATGTTTCCTTACCAGAAGGGTTTCCTCTATCAAGCCAAGCGAAGGCACAGCCACCCACACCATCACTTTTCATATACTCAATGACTTTATTTTTCTTTTTATCACCACCTAATACATTTCTTTGGGGGGGCTTCCCTGGTGGCTCAGTGATAAAGAACCTGCTTGCCAATGAAGGAGATGCAAGTTCCTGGGTCAGGAAGATCCCTTGGAGAAGGAAATGGCAACCCCTTTCAGTGTTCTGAAGGACAGAGAAGTCTGGTGGGTTATAGTTCATGGGGTCACAAGGAATCAGACACGACCAAGCAACTAAACAACAATATGCGATTTTAATTGTCTGACTCCTCCCACTGGAATATAACCTCCATGAGATGAGAGACTGTTTTGCTTATTACTGAATGAGTTCAGTGCCTGACACACAGGTCCTCAACTTTCGATGAAGAAAACCAGAATCTCTTCATCTCTCCATAGATGATTAGATCTTTCTCAGCAGCTTCTTCACCTCTCTTTGCCATCATGCTGGCAAGGCTCTCCAGGATCTAAACTCCAAATTCAAAGGTTATCATTTATTGTGAAGACACAGCCACCTTCTAACAGAGCTTTACACAGAGCCCTTTCATCTCTCATGGTCACTTTCCCAGAAAAACCCAAAGAAATCACAATGACCACAATAAGATGATACTGTATCTTTACAACCAACACTTTTATAACCAGTTGTGATTTCAAAACCATATACCCTGCTTTATCCCTCATAGGAAAACTACGAATAAATTATTTTTGGCCTTTTGATAAGCAGAGAAACTAAGTGACTTTATAAAAATCACACAGCTTATAAATCACAGAGCCGGCAACACTTCTCATGTTGAATCCTAGTTCAAAGCTCCATTCTCAATCTTGTAACTTTAATCCCAAAGATGGTGTGTGTGTGTTAGCGCTTAGTTATGTCTGACTCTTTGTGACCCCATGGACTGTAGCCTGTCAGGCTCTTTTGTCCAAGGAATTCTCTAGGCAAGAATACTGAGTGGATTGCCATTTCCTTCTCCAGGAAAGATGGTGTTCAGTTCAGTTTAGCCGCTCAGTCGTGTCCAACTCTTTGCGACCCCATGGACTGCAAAGATGGTCTCAAGGGTGCTCAAAGTCTGGCATCAACCTGGTGCTTTGGGGACAAGACTTTACCAGGCCTGTCCAAAACTCTAGCAGGAGGCTTACAGGGCCCATGTGAATGGGAGAGGAAGAGACAGGTGGGCAGTTGACGTCACATATGGTCTAGGGATAGGATAATTCATTGAGAGAAGACCTAGGCAGAAGTATGCAGGTGGGGTGTTTGGGACAGAGGTCTTATAGCATTTGGGGAAAGTATTTCAGAATCACTGATAGGAGAAACAGATAAAAATGGAGGAAAAAGAGGAATGAAGAATTGATACCTTTAATAACACGGATGAGCTGTGAAAACATGCTAAGTGAGTAAAATCAAATACACAAGGTCACATATTATTGAACTCTTTTTATAAGCAGTGTCTAGGACTTCCTTGGTGGCACAGTAGATGAGCATCCACCTGACAGTGCAGGAGACACAGGTTCAATCCCTTGTCCAGGAAGATTATACATGCAGTGGAGCACAGGCCACGTGCCACAAACTGCTGGGCCTGTGCCCTAGAGATCACACGCCACAGCTGAGCTCGTATGCTACAACTTCCAAAGCCCAGGCACCTAAGAGCCTGCGCTCTGCAATAAGAGAAGTCACCACAGTGAGAAGCACACCGAAATGAAGAGTAACCCTCACCTGCTGCAACTAGAGAAAGCGCATGCAAAAGCAATGAAGACCCAGTGCAGCATAAATAAATAAGATTTAAAAATAATCTGGAGTAGGTAAATGTACAGACACACAAAGTAGATTAGTGGTTGCCAAGAGTTGGTGGGATGGGGAATAGAGGATGACTACTAATGCATTTGAAATCACTTTGGCGGGGATGATGAAAATATTCTGGAATTAGACAGTGGTGCTAGTGAACACCTTTGTGATTAAAAAAAACAAACAACCTTATTTGTATACCTTGAAAGTGTGAATTTTATGGTATATGAACTGTATCTCAATTTTAAAAAATTGTATGATGGGAAAAAAAAAGAGGGAGAGGCTACCTTGTGACTTCTGGTTCAGAGCTCTCCCAGCTCCACAGCTTTTACACAAGGCAGCTATGGGAAAAGACCTGAGTCAAGCACGGTGCTGTAGTTGATATGGGGAGATAGGGATGATTGAAATAAATCCCACAAGAAAGTGTACCACTCAGACTGTGAGCAGGAAACACATGTTCTTTTGAACACATAGCAAAGACAATCATTATTAATGCAAGCAAGTATGTACCCATGAAGTTATTTGTTGCAAGTGACAGTGGAAAACAAAAAATAATCAGAGAGACCATTTTCTGATTGCTTTTTATGTGAGAGGCAATGGTTGAACTTTTTACAGGCATTATATAATCTAATCCTATAATAACTCAATCAGATAAATGTAATAACACTTTTTTTTAAACAAATGTGAACTTCTTAAAAAGACATTCAATTACCAAAGGTCTCAGAATGAATAACTGATGAAGCAAAGGTTATAATCTAGTTTTATGCAAATCCAAACCTCAGTTGTCTGGTCCTTAAAAGAGAATGTTTCCTTTATGCACTCCCTACCCCCACGCACTACCTGCAAAGGTACTCAGGTCACAAAGTGGCTCAGGTTGTTTCTACCCACTCCTGACTGGTGCTTGTCTCATTTTTCAGCTGTACTGATTCAGCAATTGATAGCTCCCTTCTTCTGATGTTTGAAAGCATCCTACAGCACTTCCTAAGGTATCTGCAGGCTCCTTCTCCAGCCCTGCTCTGCTTCATTCCTCACAGCACATCCCTGGGACTCCATGCTTCCCTTTCCCTGACAGTGTGAGATGAGAAGGCACTGCCAACTGGGGTAACACAGATGCAACTCTGAATCTTGAATTTGTCTGTCTCTGGTTCTGGAACACTGGGGTAATTCCTGATCTGAGTGAGATGTGATTTTGTGAATTGCTGATGACAAGTCCTCCCTTATAGCACACTTGTCATAAATTACCTGAGCCTGTGTAGAAAAGTCTCAGTAAAAATTGGCTGTCACTACATTTATACCACCATTGCTTGCCAATCCTTTAATGCTCTGCCTATTACCATGATGAAAAGAGCCTCTTTGATATTTTTACCAGGAACAGGGATACAGCAAAATCTGATGAATGGGTAGCTCTATATAAGGATTTGTTATAAGCATGAATGCATCACTTTCTCACCCCTTTCATATCTTCCTCCTACTTTTGGACCTAAGGGGTAAAAATACACTATCTCAAGTCATTTACAAGATTTAATAAGATGGCGTTTAAGGACAGGGTGAGAAAGCTGGACCTGGCCCAGTCTTTTTTTCCATCCTTCACATAAGGGTTAGTTAGGGAGGCTAGTACTTTCTCTGATGGGACAACTCAAGATATTGGAACTGACCCTAACTTTGTCTGTGCTTAATTAATATAGATGTCCTCATTGAAAAATATCTTCTCATTCTTGAAAGTTTTCAGTTATTAAATTATATTGAAATGAAGTCACTCAGGTGTGTCCGACTCTTTGTGACCCCATGGACTGTAGCCTACCAGGCTTCTCCATCCATGGGATTTTCCAGGNTGAAAAATATCTTCTCATTCTTGAAAGTTTTCAGTTATTAAATTATATTGAAATGAAGTCACTCAGGTGTGTCCGACTCTTTGTGACCCCATGGACTGTAGCCTACCAGGCTTCTCCATCCATGGGATTTTCCAGGCAGGAACACTGGAGTGGGTTACCATTTTCTCCTTCAGGGGATCTTCCCGACCCAGGGAGCGAACCCGGGTGTCCCACATTGGAGGCAGGTACTTTAACCTCTGAGCCACCAGGGAGTAAATTATATTACTGTTGTCTTAAATCACATAATTTTAAAGAAATTTAAAAGTATTTATTTATATTATTCCAGCACTGAATCACTCATTGGAAACCACATGTTCCCGTTGCCTATATAGGAATGGGCCTAGGAGTCTAGTTTGGGTCACCAAACAAGAGCCAGCTGATAGAGGCACTGCCTACTTGAAGGTACACTACCTCTGATTCCAGCTGTCAGCTGTGACCCTCATGTACAAGGTAGGCCATAGCGTGACTGAGAGTATATATAATTCTATGTTTCTTGACTTGCCCCCAGCAAAGGTGGATGTACACTGTGTACAACATGCTCAGTGTGGGCAAAATTTAAGAAAATAAAATCTGTTAGCTAGACAGAGGAGAAGGCAATGGCAACCCACTCCGGTACTCTTGCCTGGAAAATCCCATGGACAGAGGAGCCTGGTAGGCTGCGGTCCATGGGATCATGAAGAGTCGGACACAACTGAGCAACTTCACTTTCACTTTTCACTTTCATGCATTGGAGAAGGAAATGGCAACCCACTCCNCCGAGGCAGGAAGGCTCAGGGGGAAAGGGGCGGGGGCGGGGCCGGGGGAGGAGATGCTGCTGATTTGTCCAGCGCCGCGTTGGGTCCCGCACTCCAAGGCCGCATGCAGCTTCAAGAAGGCGGTTCCGCTTAACCGCAAACGGTGAGGCCTCGGCCAGCTCCTGAAGGCCAGGGATGGTACTTGTAGACTGTCTTCAGTTTGGCTTTCCGACCTCATGTCAGTGTTCGTATACTCATACCTGTACTCCATATTAAAATATCAATTAAAATGTCTGAATAAAAGTATTTATAAAATTATACGAATAAGGAAAGATAACAATTTGGCGTTATAATGGCATGCTTTGCAAAAAGATCATTAAAGTTTATCAATTTAAAATTACGAATGTACAGATAAAACTTTGCATCTAATTTTAATTGATATAACTGAGAGACTGTAAATGTTTCTTCTTAAGTCCTTAGGAATACAAGCAAGCTTTATGAAGCTTTAGGAACTTCAACTGTAGGGGTTTAATAGCACAGCAATTCTGAGAAGAAAAGAAAGGCTAAATTTTCTGCCCCAAGGAAACTGACTTGGTCTGGGAAGGCAGTTAGGGAAGGAGGGCCTGAACCTATGAGGGTGTCCAGATAAAAGTCAGAGTAGAGGGCTCTGTGAGTCAATATAATATTTTCTAGGTTCATCCATGTTGTATCTTGTATGAGTATTTTGTTCTTTTGACGCCTGAGTAATACTCTATTGGATGGGTTTTTCACATGTTGTTCATCCATCAGTTTTTAGACATTTGGATTGTTTTTACTTTTTGGCTGCTGTGAATAATGTATTTATGAATTTTCTTGTACAATTTTTTTTTAATAAACATTTTTATTTCTCTTGGGTATATACTTAAGAATAGAATTCCTGGATCATGTATTTACTTTTGTGAAGAAATTCCAGGCTGTTTCCCAAAGTGACTGTAATATTTTGCATTCCCACCGGCTTTGTAAGAAGGGTTCCAGTTTCTCCACATCTTGGCTTGTACTTGTATTACATGTTTTGTTTTCTCTTATAATAACTTACTTGTGTGAAGTGCTATCTCATCATTTTTTTAATTTGCATTTCCCTAAGGACTAATAGTGTTTATCATCGTTTCATATACTTTACTATCTGTGTACCTTTTTTGAGGAATGTCTATTCATGTCCTTGATCTTTTTTTTAATTGAGTTATTTGTCTTTTTCTGNTGGCTTGTACTTGTATTACATGTTTTGTTTTCTCTTATAATAACTTACTTGTGTGAAGTGCTATCTCATCATTTTTTTAATTTGCATTTCCCTAAGGACTAATAGTGTTTATCATCGTTTCATATACTTTACTATCTGTGTACCTTTTTTGAGGAATGTCTATTCATGTCCTTGATCTTTTTTTTAATTGAGTTATTTGTCTTTTTCTGAGATTTTCATATATTCTAAATACAAGTCCTTTATGAGTTCTGTGATTTGTAAATATCTTCTACCATTCTAAGGGTAGTCTTTTCATTTTCCTGATTGCATCCTTTGAAGATTAGATTTTTAATTTTGATGAAATTCGTTTTTTTGGTCACTTGTACTTTTGATGTCATGTCTATGAAGTTTTTGCCTAACCCAAAGTCATGAAGACTTTCTCCTATATTTTTTTCTAAAGATTTTATAATTTAATTCTTATACTTAGAGCTATGAGCTATTTTAAGTTCATTTTTACTGTGTGAGATAGAGGTTCTGTTTTATTCTTTTGAGTCTGGATAGCCTGTTGTCTCAGGGACATATTCTTTCCTCATTGAATTGTCTTGACATTGTTGGGAAATCATTAAGGAGTTTTGTGTGTGTATGTGTGTTTGTGAAAGAGAGAAGAGATGGTAGGGTGTAGTTGGGAATGAAATATTTTCAATGTCTAAATATTATGTAAGAAAAGATACCTGGCTGCACTGATCAGGTTGAAGAGATCTGGAGGTGATAGACAATGCCTAAATCTAGGGAAAATAAATGTCTAATTATTGCTTTAATTTGGAGGAAAATTGCTTAACTAGATTCTATTGAGTATAGATAGACGACAATGAATTTGTTAATAATTGGTTTTCTCTTCCTGAAATTGAAGACAAAATGTAGGTGGAAATTAAGGATAAGTAAATCATGATGTATAACCAGGTCTTTTACTCTCACTCTTAATGACATCTGTTTGGAAGAAAAGTTAAAATTAAGAGATGTAAAATATGAGTAAGAAGAGAAATGTGAGCTGATATTCAAAGGAGCCCACTGAAGAAACATATTTCCAGGGAAAGTACCTTGAAGGAACAGAGCACAAAGCCAAAAAGATAGTTCAAGAGAGCCTTGATATTAAAGAAGACTAGTATCTAGCAGGAATAGATTCAAAAGAACGATGATATCTAGCTCAGGAATTAGCTCAAAATTCATTTCATCAAAAGCTTTTTTTTAAATGTGAGGATTAATAAACCAAAGCGTTTATAACATTCCATTAACTACAACTTGCGTTTTCTTTTTCTGAATTGTTTTTCTTTTGAGAATAGCTATTCCAGAATTTCAAGGTAGAAGTTACACTGCTGCTTTTAGAATGTCTATCTTTCAAGTTCTCCTAACAAGTTTTCCTTGATCTTTCTTATTTCCTTCACCTTATTCTACATTTTTGAATCCCTACTTTATTTAAGCCCAATCCACTCACCCCAACTCTTAAAAAGATATTTTCATATGACTTTATAGATTTGATTTTTGCACTTGAAATTCAATTTATCACAGAGAAGTTAGTGAAAGATGAAATATCTGCTTTACAAAGAAACTCTGAGACCCCCAATTTATATTTGTTTGCCTAAAATTAACTGGCAGATCAGGTAATGAATAGCTGTTGTCCTGTAATGTATCTGCTCATCTGTTTCCTGGAGAAGGCAATGGTACCCCGCTCCAGAACTCTTGCCTGGAAAATCCCATGGGCGGAGGAGCCTGGTAGGCTGCAGTCCATGGGGTTGTGAAGAGGAAGTGTCAGACACAATTGAGCGACTTGACTTTCACTTTTCACTTTCATGCATTGCAGAAGGAAATGGCAACCCACTGCAGTGTTCTTGTCTGGAGAATCCCAGGGACGGGGAGCCTGGTAGGCTGCCATCTCTGGGGTCGCTCAGAGTCGGACACGACTGAAGAGACTTAGCAGCAGCAGCATCTATTTCCTATTGTGTGTATGTACTAAGTCCCTTCAGTTGTGTATGACTTTTTGCAACCCTATATAGGCACTGTAGCCCATGAGGGTTCTCTGTCCATGGGATTTTCCAGGCAAGAATACTGGAGTGGGTTGCCACGCTCTCTTCCAGGGGATCTTCCCAACCCAGGCATCAAACTCTTGTCTCTTATGTCTCCTGCATTGGCAGGCAGATTCTTTACCACTAGCGCCACCTGGGAAGCCCGATTAATCTTTTCCATGGGGTTTGATTTTATTCTCTCAAAGGCAATGGAAAATGCAGTTATTTGTATTTTGGATAGATCCTAGTGTAGCTGGATAGTTGGGGACGAGGAAATGCCTAATGCTGAAATCAAGGAGATAAACTACTATTGAAACAGTCCAGATGAAGCTAAACTAAAGTAGTAGAGTGAAAATATGAAGGAACTGATAAAACAAGTTGCTAAGATAGGATGATTAGGCCCAATGACTGCAGCATATTGGAGGAAGGAAGAAGGAGGAATCTGAAATTGATTTTTTTCTATTTAAAAATTTTGTTGAAATATAGTTAATTTACAATGCTGTGTTTCATATGTACAGCAAAGTGATTCAGCTATTTATATGTGTGTGTGTGTGTGTGTGTATGTGTGTGTGTGCTGTGCTTAGTCTCTCAATCATGTCCAACTCTTTGCAACCCCATAGACTGTAGCCCACTAGGCTCCTATGTACATGAGGATTCTCCAGGAAAGAATACTGGAGTGGGTTGCCATGCCCTTCTCCAGGGGATCTTCCCAACCCAGGAATCAAACCCAGCTCTCCTGCATTGCAGGCAGATTCTTTACCATCTGAGCCACCAGGGAAGCCCATATATATAAATATACACACACACACGTATGTTTTATGTATATATTCTTTTTTACATTCCCCTCCATTATAGGTTATTGCAAGATATTTAGTGTGGCTCCGTCGGTCCTTGTTGGTTACCTATTATATATATTATATATATATATATCAATTTCTAAGACTGATTTTTTCATTAAGCTGTTGGATAGACAGTGAAGCTGTTCATAAAGTGAGGAATTATGGAGACAAAATAATTTTCTGGGGGGAAAAATGCACATTTGTTGTTGCTGTTTTTTAAACCAAACTAGCATATATTGAATATCATTCAGATAAGATTAAAAAACTGAGTTCCAAGTAAAGTGTAGCCACTAGATTTTACTATAGATTTGTGGGTCAACACACTGTACAAGTGTTCAAGCCACAAAATATATCCCTAAGGAGTTATGTATGGAATGATAAGAAACAAGAGGCTGAAGAATAACACGTTGAACTCTTCAAGGCCAGGGATCATTGTATTCATATGTGTATATCTACAGCGTAGAATAATGTACTAATTATTCAGAATTAGCTTGTGGAAGGAAGTACATGACTCCCTTTTCAGGGATCAGATCACAGAAAGAAAATAATATAGACTCCTCTTTGTCTCCTACAAGTCTGTCAGACTCTGCAACCTGGAGTTATTATTTTTTTATCTTCTCATGACCCCTGTTGTTTCACTAGAATAATCTGCCTGGACCCTGATCTTGCTTTTAAGACTGTAATACTAAACCTTTCTGAAAGGGGGCAATGCTCTGTGATTTCTGAATTGAACCCGTTTTTCTTTTCTCCCACAGGATGGAAAAGTGCCCCAGAAAGGAATATATGGATGAGGTTGGTGTGGGAAGTGTCAGCCACTTTGTCTGGTGAACTATATCACAGTTCACAGTGAGCCCTTGTGGGAATCAGGGTAGTGAATGCATTACTGAGCAGTTAGCAGATACAGGTCGCTGAGCTGAGTATTAAGGATTCATGATAAGCAGGAGTGAGCAAGTATCTAAAGCGAGTTTGGCATGTTCTCAAAGTCAGTGGGGAAGGTGGAGTAAAAAAAAGTCTCAGGATGGGTGATTTTTTTTATGTTTCCTCACATTTTATTACTGAAAACTTGGTTATTGGGCTATAGGAATTGCAGTCTGAGCCGTTAAATTCTGCATGTTGATTTCATCGCTGGGGTGCTTTGACTCACATGCCTTTTCAAATTCTGAACCAGTCTGTGGTGGTAGTTTAGTAGCTAAGTCATGTCAGACTCTTCTGATCCCATGGCCTGTAGCCTGCTAGGCTCATCTGTCCATGTGATTCTCCAGGCAAGAATACTGAAGTGAGTTGCCATTTCCTTCTCCAGGGGATCTTCATGACCCAGGAATCAAACCCAGGTGTCCTGCATTAAAGGCAGATTCTTTACCAACTGAGCTATGAGGGAAGCCCTATTCTGAGGGAACCATTCTGTGAGTTGTAGTATTATGACCCAAGCTTTCCATCACTGTCGAAAGAACTCAAGTCTTGCCCTCAGGCCATTTAAGATCCATACCCTAGATCATGGAATTTATAGAGTTTTTCCATACTTAGTCATTCACTATAAAAACCTCTCCTGTGGAGTTATTGCCAGGCTAGTGAGATTGTCCTTCTCTGACTTCTTTTACGGAGAAGGCAATGGCACCCCTGCTCCAGTACTCTTGCCTGGAAAATTCCATGGATGGAGGAGCCTGGTAGGCTGCAGTCCATGGGGTCGCTAAGAGTTGGGCACGACTGAACGACTTCACTTTCACTTTTCACTTTCATGCATTGGAGAAGGAAATGGCAGCCCACTCCAGTATTCTTGCCTAGAGAATCCCAGGGATGGGGCAGCCTGGTGGGCTGCCGTCTATGGGGTCACACAGAGTCGGACATGACTGAAGTGACTTAGCAGCTTAGCAGCTAGTCATCAGAATGGCCAGGTGATTTGTCCTCTATGAAGTTTAGGCTTTATCTGAGGAGGAAAAGACTCTCTGTCCCTTTGAACTATAGGAAAGACTTGAGACAAATTGAACTCTAGAATACTGAGAATTGTACTGCTCTTCAACAAGATGTTCTGCACTTATTATATCCAGAGACTTCAAGAAGTAAAGCCAGGACAGATTGATATCTGAGACAATGGTGTGCTACTGTGGTATATCAGTTATCTCCTGAGTCAGACCTAGGAGACCATAGGAAAAAAGGTATCTCTTTTTAGGTAGTATGCTGCTGCTGCTAAGTCACTTTAGTCGTGTCCGACTCTGTGCGACCCCACAGACGGCAGCCCACCGGGCTCCGCCATCCCTGGGATTCTCCAGGCAAGAACACTGGAGTGGGTTGCCATTTCCTTCTCCAATGCATGAAAGCGAAAAGTGAAAGTGAAGTCGCTCAGTCATGTCTGACCCAGCGACCCCATGGACTGCAGCCTACCAGGCTCCTCCATCCGTGGGAGTTTCCAGGCAAGAGTACTGGAGTGGGATGCCATTGCCTTCTCCGTTTTAGGTAGTATATGGTATATAAATTATATTTCAATAAATTGCTAATTTAAATTAAAGAAAAGAAAAGAAACTGGACTCCTGCAGCAGAAAGAGAAAGGAATGTGAGCTGCTGGCCTCTCAATCTCCTCTTATCTCATGACTAAATTCCTTTATTCTAGGAATTAATGCCTTAATCCAAGAAGCTGCCTCTCCCATCTCATTTAGCTTCCTGGGCCAGGGTCTGGTGGACAATGGCCTTTACACAACCACTTCATGGCCAGAGATCAGCTTATCTATGCTTTCTCTGCAAACTTGGGTTACATTTTAAACCTGCAAAATTCTCTACACGTCTCTATCCAACATCAGCCAACTACTGAAGTCTGGTGGAGGAGGCAAAACTCTCTGAAGGGAGGATGGAAGCCTCCTGGCTTCACTCGCCTATATCTGCATGTGCAGGAGAAAACAAAGTAAGAAAGGCTTCTGGGGCTGGGGAAGTGGCAGGAGGAGTCAGAAAAACCTCCTATAACGTGAATTCAAATATGTTCAGTCATTCCAAGTCTAGAATGCTGCACCATGAATCAGAAAGTGGGAAGAAATGTGTGTTCTAAGCAAGAAAGAACTGTATCAGGATTTTAAAGAACAGTGCATGTGTGCGTGCTAAATTGCTTCAGTCGGGTCTGACTCTGCCATACTGTGGACCATAGCCTGCCAAACTCCTCTGTCCATGGGATTCTCTAGGAAAGAATACTGGCGTGGATTGCCATGCCATCCTCCAGGGGATCTTCCCCACCCAGGGATCAAACCCACATTTCTTATGTCTCCTGTATTGACAGGCAAGTTCTTTACCACTAGCACTACCCCATTAAGCAATACGCTCATCATTTATTATTTGTATGATATTTATCATGTTATTTAATTTTTTATTAAGTTGAGATTCACAAAACGTAAGATTCACCACTTTAAAGAGGGCAGTTCAGTGGTTTTTAGTATACGTGGGAAGTCCTTAAAGATTAGTAGGCTTCAGTAATTCAACAAGCCAATAGATAGTGATACTGAGGTTTCAGCCTCAGTGATCTTTACTTTTCCATTACAATCTAAAGTAAAACATGCTTACTCACCAATTAAAAATAATTAGAAGAATTGAACTGAAGCATAATTGAGGTGTATTTAATAATAAGTTAAGCTTCCCTGATGCTTCAGTGATAAAGAATCCACCTGCCAATGCAGGAGCCACAGAAGACATGGATTCAGTGCCTGGAAGGGAAAGATCCCCTGGAGCAGGAAATGGCAACCCACTTCAGTATTCTTGCTGCAATAATCCCATGGACAGAGGTGCCTGATGGGCTACAGTTCATGGAGTCACAGAGAGTCCAACCCAACTGAACACACATAATTTTACTGTGGAGCATGGGTTCTAGAGCAGGTGAGCTTCAGTAGTTGTGGCACATGGGCTTAGTTGCCTACAGCATGTTTGGATCTTCCCGGACCAGGGATTGAACCAAAGCCTGCAGCATTGCAAAGCAGATTGATAACCACTGAAGCACCAGGGAAGCCCTCAGGGATTTTTTAGTGTACTTAATTTTGATATTTCAAAATTATATTTGTTTGAAATTATTGTAAACATTAGGTTAAAACATAAAACTAAAATTTTTCGATTCTTGTTTTCTTCTGTTTTCTCATTAGAAAAAGGAAATTGGAGTTCATTGCATGAAATATACTATATATATATATATATATAAAATCAGTTCAGTTCTGTTCAGTTCAGTCACTCAGTCATGTCTGACTCTTTGCAACCCCATGGACTGCAGCACCCCAGGATTCCCTGTCCATCAACCAGTTCCCAGAGCTTACTCAAACTCGTGTCCATCAAGTCGGTGATGACATCCAACCATCTCATCCTCTGTCGTCCCTTTCTCCTCCTGCCTTCAATCCTTCCCAGCATCAGGGTCTTTTCAAATGAGTCAGTTCTTTGCATCAGGTGGCCAAAGTATTGGAGTTTCAGCTTCAACATCAGTCTTTCCAATCAGGACTGATTTCCTTTAGGATGGACTGGTTGGATCTCCTTGCACTCCAAAGGACTCTCAAGAGTCTGCTCCAACACCACAGTTCAAAAGCATCAATTCTAATCAAGACAACCTTATATTAATTAAGAGATGNCAGGTGGCCAAAGTATTGGAGTTTCAGCTTCAACATCAGTCTTTCCAATCAGGACTGATTTCCTTTAGGATGGACTGGTTGGATCTCCTTGCACTCCAAAGGACTCTCAAGAGTCTGCTCCAACACCACAGTTCAAAAGCATCAATTCTAATCAAGACAACCTTATATTAATTAAGAGATGATGAGCTATTGAGTTGGATGAGCTATTAGTTAAAGCAACAATACAAGTAAAGCTATTTTGTAAAGTATTTATTATATGCCAAGTACTATTAAATGATATATATGTGAATATATACATATATGTATCTCATATACATACTATATAATATATATTTTTCATCAAATCATTAGAAGAAAAGTCCTATTAGTATTTTCTTTTAAATATGAGAAAGTTGAGACATAGAGAGGTGAAGTAACTTGCCCAAAGTCAAAAAAATAATATACCGAAGATTAATAATTCTAACAAAGATCCAGAACCCCAAACTTCTCCTGTTTTCTCCTTCACATGATAAATGCTAATAATTTCTTTCTATAATTCTCATTATATTGTCTTCAGGATGCAGAAAGCATTGTGGAAAGAAAAATGAACTGAACATTCATTGAATGCTTACTATAATAAATATATTTTCTAGTAGTCATGTATGGATGTGAGAGTTGGACCATAAAGAAAGCTGAGCGCCGAAGAATTGATGCNGTCTTCAGGATGCAGAAAGCATTGTGGAAAGAAAAATGAACTGAACATTCATTGAATGCTTACTATAATAAATATATTTTCTAGTAGTCATGTATGGATGTGAGAGTTGGACCATAAAGAAAGCTGAGCGCCGAAGAATTGATGCTTTTGGATTGTGGTGCTGGAGAAGACTCTTGAGAGTCCCTTGGACTGCAAGGCGATCCACCCAGTCAGTCCTAAAGGAAATCAGTCCTGAGCATTCATTGGAAGGACTGATGCTGAAGCTGAAACTTCAATACTTTGGCCATCTGATGCGATGAACTCACCCCATGGAAAAGACCCTGATGCTGGGAAAGATTGAAGGAAGGAGGAGAAGGGGATGATAGAGGATGAAATGGTTGGATGGCCTCACCAGCTCGATAGACATGAGTCTGAGCAAGCTCTGGGATTTGATGATGGACAGGGAAGCCTGGCATGCTGCTGTCCATGGGGTTGCAAAGAGTCAGACAGGACTTAACAATTGAACTGAATTGTTTACGTCATCTTCATCTTCTTTACAGATGAATAGAAAATGAAGTTCACTGGGACTGCGACATCTAGAATTCATTGAATAAGCAGTATATCTTGGCTTTAACTCACTATCCTGGCATCTAGCACAGTTCTTTCTTCTACTTGACACTGAATCCCAGGGCTGAGAAGAGCTCACTCAAAGAAGAATAAATGTTGAGCATAAATGTGATGTTAAAAAATCTTTAAAATACAAATTTCATGCACAGACACACATAATACATAATTGCTATGTATAGGTGCTTATGTTTGGAGCAATAGTGATAGAACCTTTCAAAATAACCTCTTTTCTCAAGGAATGCATTCTGGACAGGGTATAAAGTCACCAACATTAAAAAGAAAATCTCTAATAAACAAGAAGAAATATTCTCAGGACCCAACAAAATAGATGACAAGAGTAAAGAATCTGCCTGCCAAAGCAGGAGATGCAAAAGATGCAAGTTTGATGCTTGGGTCAGGAAGATCCCCTGAAGGAGGAATGGTAACTCACTCCAATGTTCTGGCCAGGAAAATCCCATGGACAGAGGAGCCTGGTGGGCTCCAGTACATGGGGCTGCAAAGAGTAAGATACCGCTGAGCACAAGACAAATATTGAGTTATTAAAGAATATGTAAGTCTCTATTATATGAATAGGTATTTGACATTTTAATTGTGAGTATAATTTTCAAATACAAAACATATTGGGATGGAAAAGACTACTGTATTCCTATACAGTTATCTACATTTTGAGGAAAGCTTTGTCTGGAACAAGTAAAAGTGGCCCAGGCTTATTTAATAAAAGTTTTGGAATGGTATTTTCGTATTGAAGTGAAGTGAAAGTCACTCAGTCATGTTCAACTCTTTGCAACCCCATGGACTATACAGTCCATGGAATTCTCTAGGCCAGAATACTGGTGTGGGAACCTTTCCCTTCTCCAGGGCATCTTTCTAATCCAGAAATCGAACCCAGGTCTCTCGCATTGCAGGCGCACTCTTTACCAGCTGAGCCACATTTCAGTTACGTTCAGTTCAGTGCAGTCGCTCAGTCGTGTCCAACTCTTTGCGACCCCATGAAGTGCAGCACGCCACACCTCCCTGTCCATCACCAACTCCTGGAGTTCACTCAAACTCATGTCCATAGGTGATGCCATCCAGCCATCTCATCCTCTGTTGTCCCCTTCTCTTCCTGCCCCCAATCCCTCCCAGCATNGATCCTTATTGGCATTTCCTACACTCGCATTCTTCATGCTGTTTTCCACCTTCCATTCAGAGATGCCCTCTAGAAAGCCGTCTGTACCTGTGGTTCTCATGTCAGCACCATCCTCATGTTCTACACACCAGCCATGTTCTCTGGCCTCACTCATCGCTTTGGCCACAGCATCTCTCACACATTTCACATCATGTTGACTAGTCTCTATGTAGCAATTCCACATGCACTCAAACCCATGTTCAAAACAAAGCATATCACGGACAAGGTCATTCTTCTATTCTACCCTAAAGGGATGCAGTGACCCGTGGATAAGAACATGGAGAGAAAAATTGTGAGAAATCAAGTAATCATATTGATTTAAGAGAACTTTCTTTTGTAAATAAATAACTGGGAGCCTTCAATAATGGATCCAATTCCTATGAATTTCAGGGCCTCAATTCTGCTGGAAAAAAAATTATTGGTAGAGTTAGAGGGGAGAGGGAATTTTTCAAACACCAAGAAAATGAGAGGAAAATCAGATGAAACTACGCTGATATTTTACAATGAAAAACATCAAACCACAAAATCTTGCTCTTGTTTAGGTCCTTTGATCTTGTTTCAATTTCCTCTTTCTAAAATAACAGAAAAATAGTACTTAAGTTGTAGGCTTTTTGTAAGGTTAAATTTGTTTAGCATGAAATAATCTTATGAATTCAATAGCCACCTATATGCTGATAATTCTGAAGTTCAAGATTCTTTCTGTCCCATGTAGCCAACTCTCGATCTGATAACTCCCCTTGGCTATTCCACTGAACCTTCAAAATCAAAATGAACCAGATAATGTCCATCTTCTCTTCCTTTCCTTACAATCACCACAATCTCCTGAATTCTCTGTCTTATTAAGTGGTGCAGAATTCAACCAGTTTCTGATGTCAAAGGCTTTTCTCTTTTCATCATTCACTTAATTTGTTTGAAGTGAAGTGAAAGTTGCTCAGTCGTGTTCAACTCTTTGTGACCCCATGGACTATACAGTCCATGGAATTCTCTAGGCCAGAACACTGGAGTGGGTAACTGTTCCCTTCTTCAGGGGATCTTCCCAACTGAGGGATCGAACCCAGGTCTCCTGAATTGCAGGTGAATTCTTTGCCAGCTGAGCCACCAGGGAAGTTTAAGAATACTGGAGTAGGGTAGGGGAATTCTTGGAAGTTCAAGAATACTGGATAGAGGTAGCGTATCCCTTTTCCAGCAGATTTTCTTGAGCTGGGAATCAAACCAGAGTCTCCTACACTGCAGGAGGATTCTTCACCAGTTGAGCTACCAGGGAAAAAATTACTTAAAAAATATTTACTATTTATTATGTCTTCTGAATATCCTCATTTATTCATGTTTCACATTAAAAATAGTCATAATCTTCCCTTTGCCCTGGATTTTTCAGCAGCCTCTTTTAGAAATTTGCTACCTTTATTTATTTATTTTTCTCTCCCATTTATGTTTTATTCAGAAACAATATTGGTCTTACTAAACTTCAACTAGATCATGTCAATCCTGTAGTTAATAATCATTTAACAGTTATTCATCTTGATGGGAAGAAAACCCAATACCCTACCATAATTTCAAAGCATTTTATGGCATCATTGGTACCAACCAGTTATTGCTTGGCGTCCAGTTCTCCCCTTTCCTGTCACTCCTTCTCTCAAATGCCCCTTTTGCTACAACCACCTTGTACTTCTATTAGTTTTTCAGACTATGTTCTCTTGTCCTTCTGGAACTTCACACTTGCTATTCCCTCTGAAATCCAAATCTTAGCTTGAACGTGAGAATGAGAATGAAGGGAAATGATTTTTCAATTCTTTTTTGTTGTTCTACTTCATGCCCACTGGGATAGCCATTCAGAGAAGGCAATGGCAACCCACTCCAGTATTCTTGCCTGGAAAATCCCATGGACGGAGGAGCCTGGTAGACTGCAGTCCATGGGGTCGCGAAGAGTTGGCCACTACTGAGCAACTTCACTTTCACTTTTTTCACTTTCATGCATTGGAGAAGGAAATGGCAACCCACTCCAGTGTTCTTGCCTGGAGAATCCCAGGGACGGGGGAACCTGGTGTGCTGCCGTCTATGGAGTCACACAGAGTCGGACTCAGCTGAAGTGACTTAGCAGCAGGAATGTGATCATCACAACTGTAAAATACCACTGGGGAAAGCTCAGAGAACAAGGCACTGTGTTGGACACTGTTTTGGGGAAAGGGCACCAATTCCTCCCTAGTGACAGGGAGAGATTTCTGTAGGGAGAACAGGGGGGAAATACAGAATCAGATAATGAAAATATAGGGAAGAGCTGTCGAAAAGTCTACTCTAAAAATTTATTTTACCTGCTGTCCATGTGGGCAGGCCACAGACACAGAAATGACTTCTTACAATCTAGGTGGTTACAATCACTGCTCTCTGTCTGTGTAGCCAAGATCCTTGAAAATGTCCCACCTAGTTCACTCAACCCCATCCATTCCCTTGGCCTCATAAGGGAGATTCCTACTCCACGGAAGGCAGAGTGAGACTGGGATTATTTATTGCTCCTGGAAAGTCCCAAGGGAATGACCTCTGGGCTGTGGTGTCTGCTCTGGCCTTCAGCTCAACAGCAGACAGATAAATGAATAAAGAAAATACGAAACTCTTTTCTGCTGAACTGGCAATAATGTTTTGATTGTCCCTGTACTGAGCAGGCAAGCCCTGGAGAGGTGTGCTTGGCAAAAAAATCTCAGACCTACACTTAAGACCTTGAGAATGAACAGCTCCTTAAATTTTGCATTCTAGAGACCTCTAAGCCCTGGAGGGAGCATTATTTAATTCATTCCTGCATTCTCTTAGCAAATATAACTCCTCATCATCTCTGCCTAGACTGCACTGAAAGTTCTTAAACTAATTTTGCTGCCTCTATAGCTTCAATCTAAGTGCATCTTACTTGATTCTAGTAGCGGGTCCACACAACAGCAAGAATGAACTTTCTAATATGTTAGTTTCATTTTGTCATACTCCCAAGTTAAACCTCCCATCAGCTCCTTTATCCCTTAGCCTTTATAATAAGATCCAAGTTCCAAAGCACAAGGAATAGGTTTTTGCTCACCTCCCTAAACTCTCATTCTGACCTTTGCCTTCCTGCTTCTCAGGCTCAGCCACATTCAGGATGTGCCCATATCAAGATTCAGACAGTTCCCCAGATGTCCTCATTTGCTTCTTTGCATTTGAAATAATGTTTTCTCTTCCTAGCATGTTTCTATTTCCATGATTTCCCTTGAAAACTCCTATTTTTCCTTTGAATCACGGCTGTGATAAAAAAAATTCTTGACTATCCTGACCTCTCCCCAAATAGTATCGGCATTCTGTGTTCTCACAGCTCCCTGTTTTTAAAGGTCATATCTCTTGTCACTTTGTGTTGGAATTGCCTGCTTCCATGTGTGTTCTCCCTACTAATCTATGACATCCTTGAGGATAGTAAAACATGTCTTAGTCATATCTGCATCCACAGCGCCTGTTACACAGTAAAGTAAAATCAAATTTAAAAATGATTGTCAAATAATGTGCAAAGTGCCTTTCAAATAATATTACCATCAATTCTCAGAACTTGTGAGATAGGTAAGAGCTCCATGTACTCACAAGGAAACTGAAGCTGGATAATTAAAAAACGTTCCAGTTTCATCCAAAGGGAACTGGTAGAACGATAAATTGAAGTCAACAGTCAGTATTCACCCATACATCTTTTCACCTTAGTCCCGCTTCTAATCATCCTATAGATGCCTCAATAAATCGTGGTTGGATGAATGTATGAGTGAGTGAACTGTAAACTGGGGCAGGGAATATATTATTAAGTTGAATGTTGTCTTTCAAGATAGTTTCTTGGGAAGGTCAGTTCCTTACTAAAAAAAGTCTTCTGAGGCTCATAATTTTTTAAGTATATAAAGAGTTTATATCAACAGCTTCCTCTTTCTCACCTAAAGGACTTTGCACATTCTTTTCTTTGTATCTAGAATATTCTCCAACTTTTCTTTAGCCTGCTGGAGAGAACATAGTATAATGTGAAGTAGAAGCAGGGTTCAGGAGTCAGACTACTTAAGTTAGAAAATTCTCCACTAAACAGCTAAACAATCTGGATCGACTTTCTACATGTCATTTGTCTCATCTGTAATGTGGAAACAAAAAGGATACCTACCTCATTGGAAGAAAGTAAGAACTAAATCTGATAATGTTTCTTAAATGTGACACATCTTGACTCTGTGACACATTGCAAGACCCCAGTAAACACTATTTTATTAGCATTTAGTTAGAATTCTTTCAAGTATCTTCTTCAGAAAATGTTTTTCTATCTTTCCCAGGCCTGATCAGATATCTTTATTATACTCTATATTCATATCAATTATCAATAGAAGTGATTATTTTTACACATAGGGATTCTTTGTATTTCCTATAATACTCTCTGTATATTAAAATTTTATTTTATTTTACAATATTGACCTTAGTAGTTTGTCTGCAAGTAAATGGACTAATATTTATTTCTGAATATCCCTTGTGATGTGTGGTGATGTGATGAAACTGATATGATGCCTGAGTTTCCTGGACCTGACAGATTATTCCTAGTTTTAGTCAATGGTTTTGGTGTGAAAGAAATGATTTCAAAGTTATTTTACATATATTCATGATGATTACTGCATTTTACACATATAGAATAGGTGACCTCTTCTGTTGAAGTTTGATAAAATTACGGTGGAATATCTTTAAGCAGCCCAAGCGGCCAAGAACTGTACACTCTGCCTTGACCTTCACTTCCTCATCCTTCTGCTGCTGCTGCTAAGTCACTTCAGTCGTGTCCAACTCTGTGCAACCCCATAGATGGCAGCCCACCAGGCTCCCCCATCCCTGGGATTCTCCAGGCAAGAACACTGGTGTGGGTTGCCATTTCCTTCTCCAATACGTCAAAGTGAAAAATGAAAGTGAAGTCGCTCAATCTTGTCCAACTCTTTGCGATCCCACATACGGCAGCCCACCAGGCTCCTCCGTCCATGGGATTTTCCAGGCAAGAGTACTGGAGTGGGGTGTCATTGCCTTCTCCTCATCCTCAGGTGGAGCTATATAATGATAACCTGCATTCCTTTTCATATTAGTCATCTATGCTGTATAATAAATTATGTCAAAAATAAACAATTTCTGGACCTATAAAATGAAGTAAGTCAGAAAGAGAAAATAAAATATCATATATTAACACATATATGTGGAATCTGGAAAAATGGTATAGATGATCTTATTTGCAAAGCAGAAACATAGACGCATAAGTAGAGAACAAACAAATGGATACCAAAGGGGAAAGGGAGGGGTGGGAAGAATTGGGAGATTGGAATTGACATACAAACACTACTATGTATAAATCAGCTAACTAATGAGAACTTATTGAACAGCACAAGGAACTCTACTTGGTCCTCTCTGGTGTCCTATATGGGAAAGAAATTTAGAAAAAGATATATGTATATGTATGACTGATTCATTTTGCTGCACAGCAGAATCTGACACAGCAATGTAAAGCAGCTATACTCCAATTNTCCACAGACAGACCCCATGCCTGGGCTCAGGGTCCTGTGTCCCTAGGAGAGGAGTCCGGGGGGCTGGGGGTCCTGTGTGTCCCTAGGAGAGGAGTCCGGGGGGCTGGGAGGCCTCAGAGGCCCTTGGCCCTGATTTGAGTGCTTCCTGCAGGGCGCCCTAATCGTTAAGCCCGATCTCCCAGGGCTCCGGGGATGCCCCTCAGGACACGGTTTCTAGGCTGCTAAGCAAGGGCCTGGGGTGTCCCTGCCGGGCCAGCTCCCCGCAAGGACCCCTCCCAACCTTGCCACTGACCACCCCTCCCATAGTCTGCTAACCTGCCTGGCGGGGGATGCCTGGGGGGCCGGGGCAGTAGGAGCTGCAGGCAGTGCGCACAGCAGCCCCCAGTGGCCCAAGGCCGCCTCTGGTGGCTACTAGACCATGGGGATGGGGAGTGGCCTCGAGGGACAGGCAGCCTTTCACCGGCTCAGGCAGTGCCGCACTCGATCCGTGCCTGAATTATTAAGCGGGGCCTGGCAATCCGTCACCCGCATTCCTGTCTGCAGGCTGGGCAGAGCGGCTCTCAGGCGCCCTCAAGCTCTGCATTCACCGCACGACCGCCTAGTCCTGCTGGACGCCCGCCAAGCTTCAGGGCACCTANTAGTGCTATTTGTTAGTAAGAGGCTTCAGTTCCTACACGAGATGCTTGTCTTCATGGCCTATAGGTTGGCTCCTCCCAAATTGGACAATTCAAGACTGACAGCAAGAAAGAAGCTTCAGTGTCTTTTGTGGCCTAGTTTCAGAAGATACACACTGTTTACATGCACGTGTACTATTTGTTAGAGTTGAGTCATTAAATCCAGATCATATTCAAGGGAAGGGAATTAAGTCCACCTGTTGACTTACCTAGTTGTTTATATATATATATATATAAATATTATCTGAATTCTCATCTTTCTGATGTTTTGTCATTGAACCTTATCAATATGCATACTGCTCCAGTATTTTTCTCTGGAAAATTCCATGGACAGAGGAGCCTGATGGGCTACAGTCCACGGGTTGCAAAGAGTGGGGCGTGACTAAGTGATTGAGCACATAGCAGGCATACATACGTGCTAGGCTATCAGCGTCACAATGCCCTGAAATCTGTGTATGAACCACAGAGCTCATATTATCTTTGTCACCATTGATTCTTAACAGAATAACAATAGTTTCTCCCAACATTCTATCTGAATAAATAAAGAATTTACAGAAAACATGGATAAACCTCTCCCTAAAGAAAAAGGTAAATTGAGGACAGGTGTTAGGGTCCTCAAGTCTTTGTTTTCTTCTTTACTAATCATGCTTGTCATGGAATATGAATTTTTTCTAAAAATTAGGGTTAGAGGTAGAGTTTGAACTGAGAGAAGACTACAAAAATGTTACAATAAAAATGAGGTTTTAATCTAAGATACACTTTTGTCAAATTATCCTAGTTGGATCTGAATTTTTGATATCATAAGCTAATAAAGTATTAAGATTTAGGATTTAGAATCCCCATGGACAGAGAAGCCTGGCAGGCTACAGAGAGGAACCTGTACACAGAGAGTTGTACTCAGCTGAGCAACTTGGCGCAGCACAGCACAGCATATTCTGCTCTAACTTCGGAAAGTTTTAGGTATTTTTATATCAAGTAGTATAAAATTATTTTCTAATTGGACTTTTGCTAGTAATTTCAACATACAAAATATTGTATAAACAAATATGATAAAAACAGGCGATGCTCTTTCTACTACTAGTAATAGTTGAGAACACAAATTGAATGCATAGTTTGTGAACAACAGTGGAAAGCCAGTGATGAGCATAAAGAGTGAAGCCTTCCATTAGGGAACTTGTGTTTTGAAAGTAAAGACAGAGACACAGATAATTGCAACATGGTGTGATTAGTGCTATGGCGGGAGTAAACACAGGGGTGAGTGAGGGATGACTGTCCAAATGAAGTGATGCTAGAGTTTAAGCTGAGGCAGAAAAGAGTAGGAAAGATGGTCTCAAAAGAGAAACATTTGTGGAAGGGAGATCCTTGCNCGGGAGTAAACACAGGGGTGAGTGAGGGATGACTGTCCAAATGAAGTGATGCTAGAGTTTAAGCTGAGGCAGAAAAGAGTAGGAAAGATGGTCTCAAAAGAGAAACATTTGTGGAAGGGAGATCCTTGCAAAAGTTTGTGTATGTGAAAATACAAAGAGAGCAATTGGAATTTAGGGTGTTTGGGAGATGAGTGGAAGAAGATGCAACTAAAGAGGATTAACTTCCTCTTCAGCCTGAAATTGCTAGATTTTCTAAGCTATTTACTTTATCCTAAACATTTTCTGCAGAAATGACAATCACATTTCTATTTTAGAAAGATTATTATGGCTTCTTGGTCTTCCTAGGTGGTGCTAGTGGTAAAGAACCCACTCGCCGATACAGGAGAATTAAGAAATGTGAATTATATTCCTAGGTCAGGAAGATTTCCTGGAAGAGAACATGGCAACCCACTCCAGTATTTTTGCCTGGAGAATCCCATGGACAGAGGAGCCTGACGGGCTACAATCCACGGGTCGCACAGAGTCAGACACGACTGAACTGACTTAGCACAGCATGTTATGGCTTCAGAGGAGAGGATGGATTGGTTAGGGTGGAATTGAATTTTAGATCAATAAAGGCTCAATAACAGAAGCAACAAGAGACAGAAGAGTGGTTATTGAAGGAGGAACGTGGTTCTAAAGATATTCTGAAGTAGATTTCAAAATCAGCAGGACTGGCAAGTGTGTGTGTAAGGAGTTTTATATGAAAGCTTAAGTGTTTGATCAAGATGAATGACTTGTGATAACTCGGCCATTTTCTTTTTAAGTATCAGAAAGAAGAATCCGTGTATATTCTTTAAATTTATTTACATTTTATGAAAATAACCTTTTAAAATTTATAGCATAAACAAAATATCACTCAAAGACATGCAAGTTCTCTGAAACACACAGAAAACACACACACTCACACACAAGAAATACAGAGAGTATCTCGATGGCTTTCCCAGCCATTTTGAAAGCCCAAGGAGATTCTGCTCCCTGAGACATTGCTTGTCCAGGAAGATCTGAGCCTGCAAGGACTCAGTCCACCCCAACCTTTGGGACCTCAGAACATCATGAGCTAGACCATCTGGGAAGAGCTTCACTGTGCCTCCCACAAGTCAACAATTGGATTAATGCCTGCTGTACCTCAGGGGCCCACCAGCCTGAATGTCTCCTCTGAAATCCCATGAAGATTGGCCCCTTAAGGGTGCTGTTTCTGTCCATTCTTACGAAGGAGCTGGGGATTGGTGAATGTTGGTCTGGGGACAGGTCAGGTATGATTGGAAAGCCACAGTCATGACTCAGGCCAGATCCAGGGGCAGGCTGACTG
This sequence comes from Neotragus pygmaeus, assembly GCA_006410875.1. Classification (NCBI taxonomy): domain Eukaryota; kingdom Metazoa; phylum Chordata; class Mammalia; order Artiodactyla; family Bovidae; genus Neotragus; species Neotragus pygmaeus. The sequence continues at coordinate 280,753 of SJYV01002871.1, read as the reverse complement.
AAGGACACACAGAGGACCTGAGGGGAGGAACAAGAAAAGATAAGGTGGGCTCAGTCCGGCTTTCACCATGAGATAGTCCACAGGCTACAGAGCCAGATTAAAATGTCTAAGGGTTGAAATAAGGATGGAGAAATAAAGAAAGCAAGCAGGACTGGAGCTGTCGTTAGGACAATTCGATAGCTGAAACAAAATTATCTAAGAACTTGGATCCAGAACACTGGACCAGCACTCTGTATTTTTTGTGATTTGATACTTTCTGCTTTATCTGTGCATTTTCCTCCATTTGTTATCATACTAGTTGGTATTACATACTAGTTGCTATTTATTGAGCGCCTACTATTTTCCAATCATTGAGGTGAGGACGTTTCTCCTGTAGAAAATCTCTTCAGAAAAATGCTATGAGGAAACAGGCATTTTAAAGAAGTCAAATAACGTGTTAAGTATAGTGAAAAAAGAGGCACAGGTTAAGTGCAAATTCAGAACACTTGACTCTAAAATCAGAGTTCTTAAGCAGTGTCTGTACTGTAACTTTGTGTAGATTTTCCCTATGTTCCATGTGCTTCTAGGGAGATGTGCAAAAATATGTTGTGTGTTTGTTAATTAATTGATTAACCCATTATTTTAGCCATTTATCCATTAACCTGCACTTTAATGAATGCAGGGTGACTAGAATAAAGGTAGGATGGAGAATGATGTGGCTGCACATGCACAAAAGACCCACGTCAAATAAGAGCTTGTGTGTGTGCAGTAAATATTACTCATTTATTCAGTAAAACTTTAATAGAATAAGGAGATAAAACTATGAATATGACAATATTTACCCTCAAGAAAGATGGATGATAGGCAAGTAAATGCAATAAATTGTGATGCATCCTTCCAAAAGGCTTACGTACATGGTCCTCTGTATGTGAATAAAAGGACTGTCTTTTTTTCTCTCTTAATTTTTAAAATTTATTTATTTAGGGCTGTGCTGTGTCTTCCTTGCTGCATGGACTTTCCACTATACATGATTTTCAGTTATTAGTTCAGTTCAGTTGCTCAGTCATGTCCAATTCTTTGCAACCCCATGGACTGCAGCACACCAGGTTTCCCTGTCCATCACCAACTCCTGGAGCTTACTCAAACTCATGTCCGTCCTGTCGGTGATGCCATCCAACCATCTCATCCTCTGTTTTCCCCTTCTTCTGCCTTCAATCTTTCCCAGCATCAGGGTCTTTTCCAGTGAGTCAGTTCTTTGAATCAGGTTGCCAAAGTATTGGAGTTTCAGCTTCAGCATCAGTCCTTCCAATGAATATTCAGAACTGATTTCTTTTAGGATGGACTGGTTGGATCTCCTTGCAGTCCAAGGGACTCTCAAGAGTCTTCTCCAACACCACAGTTCAAAAGTGTCAATTCTTTAGAGCTCAGCTTTCTTTATGGTCCAACTCTCACATCCATACATGACCACTGGAAAAACCATAGCCTTGATGAGACAGACCTTTGTTGGCAAAGTAATGTCTCTGCTTTTGAATATGTGTGTCTATACATGATTTACATGTGAAAGCGTTAGTCGCTCAGTGGTGTCTGACCCTTTGCGATCCCATGGACTATAGATTGCCAGGCTCCCTTGTCTGTGGAGTTCTCTAGGCAAGAATATTGGAGTAGATTGCCATTCCCTTCTCCAGGGGATCTTTTCGACCCAGGGATTGAACCTGTATCTCCTGAATTGCACACAGATTCTTTACCATCTGAGCCACAAGGGAATATCTAATGGTTCTAATTTCTCTATGAAGTAAAATAAAACATTATCTGTTGAGAAAGAGGAATTTGGGGATGGTGAATGTGCTTAAAAGAGAGTAGGGAAAAAAGCCAGAGAATTCCCTGGTGATCCGGTGGTTAAGACTCTGTGCTTTCACTACTAATGGCCTGGGTTCAATCCTTAGTCAGGGAGCTAAGATTCCACATGGTGCAACCAAAAAAAAAAAAAAAAAAAGTCATACAGGGAGATTGAGCTGTACAAGATCATGTTGTTGGACCATTACACAGCGTTGAGGATTAAGTTTAAGGCTGATGACTATGAAATTTGGGGAACACAAATATACTTAACTAAAAGTACTTTTCCATCATGACCTAGAGTACTTACTAGGTTTTTAAATCTAGGAACTATATTTTGCCATTTATATATCATGGAAGCTCAGTGGAGGGAGGGCAGCAAAATATTTCAAGAGGGTAATTGAAAAGATGACTCGGAGATGTTAAACTACATAAAGAAGAATGCAAAGACACATGGATACTGAGGGAATGATAGTGACAAAGTCAGTGCTGTAGAGGCATTGAGGTTCTTGAGGAACAGATTGATAATAGGTGACTCACATCATAGGACAGATATAAAACCATATTTGTGATTTATGAGGTTAGTCAATTTGGGGTTACAATACTTCATAGATATGGCCCTGGAATTGGGTGGGCTGGTCATCAGTAACAAAATAAAGTCATCCAGCATGATGCTGTGCTACTTTGAGGGGAAATTTTTGGGTAGGTAAAGGGCAAGGGGGCTTCCCTCATAGCTCAATTGGTAAAGAATCTGCCTGCAGTGCAGGAGACTTGGGTTTGATTCCTGGGTTGGGAAGGTCCCCTGGAGAAGGGAAAGGCTGCCCACTCCAGTATTCTGGCCTGGAGAATTCCATGGACTGTGTGGTCCATGGGGTCGCAAAGAGTTGGACACAACTGAGCAACTTTCACTTTCAAAGGGCAAGGATGTTAAACTTGTTGCAGATAATAGCCAGTATATATCTTCAAATAATAAAGGGAATTACAAGGAAGTCTATGACAGATAATAATAAGAAGATAAAAAGTTGGGTAAATGAATAGATTATTTCTAACAAACACTATTTATGCTAAATGAGTACTAAGAATGGATATCTACAGACAGTATGACTTGTACCTTCACTTAGGAGTGTTCCTCTTAATAGTGCAAAGTATTTGTTGTTTCATTTAATACCTTGAAAGGTAAACTTTACTTTTTCTTATTTTCATTTTATAAGGTTTGTGTTGTTTGTCTATAAAGTTGTCTGATGTTCCCTGGTTTATCCTTTTGTTTTACCTTTTCTGGGTACTTTGCTTTAGATCTTTTTCATGTGAGCAACTTATAATCAGATTTTATTTTAAAAGACTTCATTGATACCTATGCTTTTAAGTATGGGAATTCAGAAATCTACGTTTACACAAGTTTTAAATTTCTTTATATTATTTTTGGCTGTGCTGGTCTTCGTTGCCGTGTCAGCTTTTCTCTAGTTGTGATAAGCAGAGTCTGCTCTTGTGTTGTGGAGGACCAGGCTCTAGGGCATGCAGGCGTCCGTAGTTGCAGCACATGGGCTCAGTAGTTGTGGCTTGTGGAGCCACAGGCTTAATAGCTGTGGTGCAGAGGCTTAGTTACTCCAGGGCATGTGAGATCTTCATGAACCAGGGATCGAACGCATGTCTTCTACGTTGGTAGGCAGATTCTTTACCACTGAACAACAAGGGAAGCCCCAGACATCTACATTTAAAGTCATAAATGATGTGCTCAATATTACACTAATTTGCTATATGCTTCCAGTTTTCTGTTTTCTTTATGTGCCAAAATTTAAATCTTTTGCTGTATAGATGTCATGTATATACAATTTTCCATAGACTGTATAGAGAATTTTGGTCATATACACAGGAGTCTAGGAAAAGACTACCAGGGTTTGAGTCCCAGCTCTGCCATTTCCTCATTGCGTGGCAGTGGCAAGTTACTTAACTTCTCTCTGTTTCAGTTTCTATATCTTTAAAATGTGGATAACACTTTTCTCTATCTCATTGTTAAGAAGAGCATAGAAATAATTTCATGTAAAGAGCTTTAGTTTTGTGTAGTATGATGAAAGTTCTCAAAAATTGTTAACGCTTACTATGGTAGTATAGTGATATATTGAAGTCATTCAGTCGTGTCCGACTCTTTGCAACCCCATGGACTGTAGTCTACCAGGCTCCTCTGTCTATGGGATTTTCCAGGCAATAGTCCTGGAGTGGATTGCCATTTCCTTCTCCAGGGGGTCTTCCCAGCCCAGGGATCGAACCTGGGTCTCTCGCATTGTAGACAGACACTACCACCAGGGAAGTGTAGTAGTGTTTGTTGCTCAGTTGCATCTGACTCTTTGCAACTCCATGGACTGTAGTCTCCAAGGCTCCTCTGTCCATGGAATCCTCCAGATAAGAATACTGGAGTGGGTTGCCATTTCCTTCTCCAAAGGAAAAGAACTCTTACTATAGAGGTTGCTTATTTGCTTTTATCTTGGTTCAGAATTCTATATTTCTTTCACTAGAAATCATCTCTGTCTTTATCCAAAGCTCAGAGTTTTAGTTTCTGTTAAAAGAAAATCAAGAGAATAAAAATAATCTCAGAAGATTGTTCTAAATGAGATAATACTTTATGGGACTGGGTCTATGGGAGGAGCCTGTAACGATAAATTGCCTCCTTATTTTTCCAACTGAAATGCCTTACTTTTTTGGACTTTCCTGGTGGCACAGTAGATAAGCATCCTCCTGCCAATGCAGAGGACACATGTTCGATCCTTGGTCTGGGAAGATTCCACATGCCCTGGAGCAACTAAGCCCAGCCACAACTATCGAGCTTGGGCTCTAGAGCCCAGGAACCACAACTACTGAGCCCACATGCTGCAGCGACCAAAGCCCATGCACCTTAGAATCCATGCTCCACAAGAAGAGAAGCCGCCGCAATGAGAAGCCCATGCACCGCAGCTAGGAGTAGCTCCCATTTGCCACAACTAAAGAAAGCCCATGAGCAGCAACGAAGGCCCAGCACAGCCCCAAATAAAAAATAACTAAATAATTTTAAAATAATGCCTTACTTTTCCAATTTTTTTTCTCAGATTATAGTTAGATTATTTTTCTCTATACTCATATCTATACAGCAACATATTACGTTAACCTAGGCAAAACTCAGTCATTAAAATGGAAATAACATTTTATGCAGTATGAAGAAGACTTTGGAGAGACCTGGTGCTTAGTATCAGGAGAACTAGTATTTTAGAATCTTTTTAGAGAAGATAAGCATTGCTCTTAATAGCAAAGGGAGGTTGTTTCTTGGCGTATGTTAATTATATATAATTTGTTTTAGGACACAGAACCTGTTAATCAGATTCAATGGCCATAGACAACCTAACTGGCTACAACATGGGTGCCTTCACCCTTTTGGGTATCCCTGGACTCGAGCAGTACCACGTCTGGATCAGCGTCCCCTTCTGCCTCATCTATCTTGTGGCCATTCTGGGTAATAGTGTCCTTCTCTACCTCATTGCAGTGGAGCACAGTCTTCACGCACCCATGTTCTTTTTCCTTTCCATGCTGGCTATTACTGATCTTACACTGTCTACCACCTGTGTCCCAAAATCTCTGAGCATCTTCTGGTTTGGTCCCNGTCCTGGAGTGGATTGCCATTTCCTTCTCCAGGGGGTCTTCCCAGCCCAGGGATCGAACCTGGGTCTCTCGCATTGTAGACAGACACTACCACCAGGGAAGTGTAGTAGTGTTTGTTGCTCAGTTGCATCTGACTCTTTGCAACTCCATGGACTGTAGTCTCCAAGGCTCCTCTGTCCATGGAATCCTCCAGATAAGAATACTGGAGTGGGTTGCCATTTCCTTCTCCAAAGGAAAAGAACTCTTACTATAGAGGTTGCTTATTTGCTTTTATCTTGGTTCAGAATTCTATATTTCTTTCACTAGAAATCATCTCTGTCTTTATCCAAAGCTCAGAGTTTTAGTTTCTGTTAAAAGAAAATCAAGAGAATAAAAATAATCTCAGAAGATTGTTCTAAATGAGATAATACTTTATGGGACTGGGTCTATGGGAGGAGCCTGTAACGATAAATTGCCTCCTTATTTTTCCAACTGAAATACCTTACTTTTTTGGACTTTCCTGGTGGCACAGTAGATAAGCATCCTCCTGCCAATGCAGAGGACACATGTTCGATCCTTGGTCTGGGAAGATTCCACATGCCCTGGAGCAACTAAGCCCAGCCACAACTATCGAGCTTGGGCTCTAGAGCCCAGGAACCACAACTACTGAGCCCACATGCTGCAGCGACCAAAGCCCATGCACCTTAGAATCCATGCTCCACAAGAAGAGAAGCCGCCGCAATGAGAAGCCCATGCACCGCAGCTAGGAGTAGCTCCCATTTGCCACAACTAAAGAAAGCCCATGAGCAGCAACGAAGGCCCAGCACAGCCCCAAATAAAAAATAACTAAATAATTTTAAAATAATGCCTTACTTTTCCAATTTTTTTTCTCAGATTATAGTTAGATTATTTTTCTCTATACTCATATCTATACAGCAACATATTACGTTAACCTAGGCAAAACTCAGTCATTAAAATGGAAATAACATTTTATGCAGTTTGAAGAAGACTTTGGAGAGACCTGGTGCTTAGTATCAGGAGAACTAGTATTTTAGAATCTTTTTAGAGAAGATAAGCATTGCTCTTAATAGCAAAGGGAGGTTGTTTCTTGGCGTATGTTAATTATATATAATTTGTTTTAGGACACAGAACCTGTTAATCAGATTCAATGGCCATAGACAACCTAACTGGCTACAACATGGGTGCCTTCACCCTTTTGGGTATCCCTGGACTCGAGCAGTACCACGTCTGGATCAGCGTCCCCTTCTGCCTCATCTATCTTGTGGCCATTCTGGGTAATAGTGTCCTTCTCTACCTCATTGCAGTGGAGCACAGTCTTCACGCACCCATGTTCTTTTTCCTTTCCATGCTGGCTATTACTGATCTTACACTGTCTACCACCTGTGTCCCAAAATCTCTGAGCATCTTCTGGTTTGGTCCCCAGGAAATCAGCTTTCCCGGCTGTCTCACACAATTATTCTTTCTGCACTACAGCTTTGTTCTGGACTCAGCTATACTGCTGGCCATGGCATTTGACCGCTATGTGGCCATCTGTTCACCCTTGAGATACACCACTATTCTGACCCCCAGGACCATTGTCAAAATCGCTGTGGGAATCTCCTTCAGAAGCTTCTGTGTTTTTGTCCCATGTGTTTTCCTTGTAAATCGCCTACCCTTCTGCAGGACACATAACATCCCTCACACATACTGTGAGCACATAGGTGTTGCCCGACTGGCCTGTGCTGACATCTCCATCAATATCTGGTATGGGTTTNCAGAAGCTTCTGTGTTTTTGTCCCATGTGTTTTCCTTGTAAATCGCCTACCCTTCTGCAGGACACATAACATCCCTCACACATACTGTGAGCACATAGGTGTTGCCCGACTGGCCTGTGCTGACATCTCCATCAATATCTGGTATGGGTTTTGTGTTCCCATCATGACAGTGATTATAGATGTGATTCTAATTGCTGTTTCCTACATCCTTATCCTCTGTGCTGTATTTCGCCTCCCTTCTCAGGATGCTCGCCAGAAGGCCCTAGGCACCTGTGGTTCCCATGTCTGTGTAATCCTCATGTTCTATATACCAGCGTTCTTCTCCATCCTTGCACATCGCTTTGGACACAATGTCCCTCGGACCTTTCATATTGTGTTTGCCAACCTCTATGTTATCATCCCACCTGCCCTCAACCCTATTGTCTATGGAGTAAAGACTAAGCAGATACGAGAGAAAGTCATTCTTCTGCTCTTACCTAAGAGGTCCTATTGATACATGCCTGAAGTCTAGGGGCAGGGGCAAGTCCCTAGTCCACCTTAAAAACTAAATATGTCACTTTGACCCCAGAGAAGTGAATGATAAAAAAAATTTCTTATTAATCAAAAGTGTGATTTTTTTTTGTTTGTTTCTTTATTATTTTAAGCAGAAATCTTCTCTGCCATTCCAGCTACAAAAAACCAAATTTTTAGTCTAGGAAACTTTTTGATTTCAAGAATCAAAAATTTTTCAATTTCTTTTTATTTCTCCAAGCTGATTATAAAACTTTAAATGAAAACAATAAAAGAATCAGCATCTTTTTTTCTCTATAAAGATGTTTCTAAAGAATCTGATTTTTTTAAAGATTTATACATCATACTAGTTTCTACAACTTGCAGAGCAAAGGACTTCTACCATGATGACCCTGTGAGATTCTGGANACAATAAAAGAATCAGCATCTTTTTTTCTCTATAAAGATGTTTCTAAAGAATCTGATTTTTTTAAAGATTTATACATCATACTAGTTTCTACAACTTGCAGAGCAAAGGACTTCTACCATGATGACCCTGTGAGATTCTGGATTTTTAGTCTGGATACTTCAGTCCATTTCTGGATGGCATCAAGTATGGGTTATGGCATGTTCTTGGTGCATGAGCAATGTTTATCTAGAAAAAAAAATGGCAAGTAATCATGAATGACTAAATTGAGAGTGCAGATGTTTATTTTAGATCAAGGGAGAAGGTGATGATGAAACCCAAAGCTCATTTTTCACTCAATTTCATTAAAAAACCAAGCGAGTTGGGGTGGGCACAGTCCTCTAAGTAGGAATATACAGAGGAAGCTAAATTCCCATGGCCAATAAGATGAAAAAGCATGTACAAATTAAGATGTGGTTTGAAACTTGACCAATCATAAATATTGCTAGCTCTGAATCTTTTCTTCATTCTTATATCCCAAAAGAAATGTAGTCCGATGCCAAAAATGTATCTCTGTTTACATTATTCATTGTCCTTACAAATCCAGTATGCTTAAGTTGGTTATAGTGAGTCATTCAGTCACTGAATCAGTCAAGGAATAACTATTTTTGGTATTTGATGGGTGCCAATGGTAGCTGATGTTTGATATCCTTCCATATTTACTGTGACCTTAAATCTTACTGCTTTTTCTAGACAACCTCTAGATTCATCAGTCCAGAGTGAGCATTCCCTCCCCTTACCACAAAGGGTCAAACACTCATCACTTTTCATCTGAATCAAAATATCAGAGTTCTACATGGTTTCTCAAATTCTAGATTGTGTTTTCACCTCAATGTTACCCCTTCACTCACATGTCACTAGATTTACATTTCTATATAATTCTAAACATAGAATTTTAGTATGAAAGATACATTCTTTGGACTCAGAGACTCAAGTTTGCATGCTCTTTTTACTGTGGGACACAGGCACATATGTTGTTTCCAAAATTATTTGCAGAATAAAAATACTGTGAAGTATAAGTAGCAGAAAAAGTAAAGGTAAAATTAAAGAACAAGAAAGATATTAAAAAAAATTTAAAAAGATAGCTAATACAGTTTCCAGATACCATGAATCCCCATTCTCTTATTACGCATGGGTCAATAATTCAGTTCTAGGTTATGTGAGAGTTAAGCATGATTTAGTTGCATAATTCACAGTGTCTATAAATTAGAAGCCAGTCAAGTGTTCTGAGAAGTAAAACTGCTTATTTCTGAAAGGAAGAGCAGAAAACGGTATCTTCAGAAAACTCTTGGAGAAAAGGCACCAAATTATGTAATTAATCACATTCTTTTGGAACAAGTAATTTCATGGAATTCTTCAGTCCTTTATTCCAGTACAGATCATTAGAACACCTTAACTTACCATTTAATAGTAGCTAACAATTTAGTGAGGAGGTAATATAATGCTAGTCTCTTTAAGCCTGGTTTAGTCCATATTATCCTGGGGCATTCAGAGTACTAAGTAGACACTAGCAATCATTATTCATTCATTATTTATTCATTCAACAATGTTTAGCAAAATGCTTGACACACCTGAAACATTGGGTTAGGAATTCTTTTCATTATATTGAACAAAATTGATATGTCCCCCATTTAGTGGAAATTGTAATCCAGTGATGGAAACAAGCCTCAATCATATAAACACCCAAATGAACATGTAATTTCAGATTGCATTAGGTTTTTTAAAAATTTTATTTTATTTATTATTATTATTTTTTTTACTTGAAAAACACCAATACAGTATACTAATGCATTAGGTTTTAAAACGGACAGAAACTAACCCAAATGTTAAAAGCAGTGCCTTTGGAGAAAGACAATCAAAGGAAAGCAGCTTCAAATTAAGCTTTTCGGAAGGCCCTACATGAAAGAAATAAAATTTTCTCTAAAAACAATGAGAATCATGAGAAGTCAGGCAAGCAGGGGAAGGTGAATGGTATGATTTAAGCAGAGGAGGTGAAATATCTGTACACTGAAAACTATAAAATGTTGATAAAAGTAATGAAGATGCAAACACGTTTCCCCATTATCCAAAAGTACAGCATTTCTATAAAACTCTGCATAAGCCAAAATGGCTTAAAGCAAAAATTACCTTAAGATGCATCTTGCCAACAGGTGCATAAAATAAGTTGAGATACACCATAGATGCTCACTGATACAGTTCAAAGTTATGATGACTTGATGCTGAGATTCTGAGAGAAATTCCTGGGAAATGGAATTGGTAATACCACTCATGCTGCTCTGGACATGCACTGTTCTATAATATCTGGTAGCAAAAAAAAATGTTGAACATGATTTTTACTTTTCACTTTTTTTCCCACAGTATAATAGTTCTCTTCAGATTTCTTTCGGTTAATGAAAATAGTTACCAAAGTAAGTCTTTTATAAAAGTAAAGGGATGTGAAGCAAACTTTCAAAAAGTGAGGAATACGAAAGATACCTCATATTCTTGAATGGGGAGAATGAATATTGTTAAAGTCTTCATACAACCCGAAGCCATCTGCAGATTCAATATAATCTCTATCAAGATTCTAATGTCATTTTTCAGAAATATATGAAAACTCATCCTAAAATTTGTATGAAACCACAAAAAACCTGAAGAGCCAAAGCAATCTAAAGAAGGAAGAACAAAGCTAGAGACAACCCAATTCCTGATTTCAAACTATAAAGCAATAGTAATCAAAACTGTACAGTGATTATAGAATGGCACAAAAATAGATACATGGGTCAACTGAACAGATAAGAAAGCCAAGATATAAATCCTTGCATATATGGTCCACAAGGGCACCAATAGAGAAAGGATGTTTCCATTATTTGTTTAATGGCTAAGTCATGTCCAACTCTTGAGACCTCATGTACTATATAGCTTGCTGGGCTCCTCTGTCCATGGGATTTTCCAGGAAGGAATACTGGAGTGGGTTGCCATTTCCTCCTCCAGAGCATCTTCCTGACCCAGGAATTGAACCTGCCCCTCCTGTGTCTCCTGCGTTGGTTGGCAGATTCTTTACAGCTGTGCCACCAGGGAAAGGATAGTCTATTTAATAAATGGTATTGGAAAAAAAATATCCTCAAGCAAAATGATAAAGCTGTATTCTGATCTTGCATCACTCGCAAAATTGAATTCAAAATAGATTGTTTTAAAAGTATGAGCATAAATTCTAAAATTCCTAGTACGTGTACGTTGATCCTGACACTGATTTTTTGGATGATAGCCAAAGCACAGGTAAAATCAGCAAAAATAGATAAGTGAGATTACACACAGACAATGAAATATTGTTCAGCCACAGGAAAGAATAAAATTTTACTATTTGTGATCTACACAGATGAAAGGTATCATGCTAAGTGAAATTACCCATACAGAAAACAAGAAAAATACTGTGTGATTTCACTTATAGGTGAAATTAAAAAATTTTTTTCTTTAAGTTGAACACATAGAAACAGAGAATACAATGGGGATTGGGGGGCATGGACAGATGTTGATCAAAGGGTACAAAGTTTCAGCTATAATCTTGTATATAAATAAGCTCTGGCGATCTAATGTGCAGTATTATGACTGTAGTTAATACTGTATTGTATATTTGAATTCTGCTAAGGGAATAAGCTGTAAATATTTTCACCACACACACACACATACACAAATATGTAACATTATGGATGTGTTAATTAACTTGATTGTGGTAAATATTTTATAATGTATATTATATCAAGCTACCATGTTGTACACTTCAAATATATACAGTATTTTTTTGGTCACATGGCACAGCTTGCTGGATTTTAGCTCCCCAATCAGACTGAACCTGGGCCATGGACCACTAAGGACTTCCCTAAATATGTACAATTTTATTTGTCAACTATACCTACATAAAACTGGGAAAAAAGAAAAGCAGACATTTATGGATGAGTAAACTTGCTTTTTATTTTTATGTCATACATAAAATGTATGCTTGTTTTTTGAAAACAAACAAACAAACAAAGCGATTTGTATGTACAAAGACACAGTTGGAAAAAGGCTCAGCGTTTTAAAGGAACTGGAAACTGATGGGGATGGGGTGGGTATAGGTAGAGGGACTAACAAAAAATGAGACTGCAGAAGGTAGAAAAATGCAGATCATTTCAGAAGTTTGTTTAATATTCTAATAAAAACTTAAAGCTATAGGAATTTTAAGTAAGGTGGCAACAAAGCCACCTTTAATTATAGCCACCACTATAAATTGTATTATAAGACATTATATATAAATCTTTTGTTTTAATGATGGGGTTTGTGATAGTTTTGAGGGAGGAATGGAGGGAGAGGTCACTGGATAAAACAACCACCCATTCTCACTCACTATAACCCTATATGAGGGCATCGTTTGTGACCAAAGAAAAACCTACCCTCTTCAGTAGCCTGATGAAAAGGCACAGGCAGTGTCAATTAGAAATAACCCAACAGAATGCCTATCTCTGGGGCTGAGTCCTTGTGAAATAACTCAGATTCACAGAGTTATCTTGTTGTACAAAATAGCTAAATGGGAGTCCAAGTAATTGATAGGGGTCAAAATTAACATGTAAAAAATAATAAAACAGGATAATGAAATTTCCACTTTCATTTAATTGCTTAATCTCTTAATTACTTTTTAAAAAAGTAACACAATTTCAAGTTAAAGAAATTGCTAATGTATGATAGTAAATGAATTTTGGAGACTTTCATTTTAAAATAGTTATTTGTACTCCTGCATGTAGCAGGACCAGCTATCTATTAAGGCAGCTCTCCTAGATCATGCTAACAGAACCATAAGATTTGTATGTAAAATAATAGTTGGTGTGTCGCTGTTATTTAAGTTGGGATGAAGGATGGGATGTAATTCAAATTTTTAGGGTGTGAATTAAAAATAAGGAGGCCAGGGACACCAGAGTGCTTTTAATAATATAAAATATAATATTTTAATTTTGATAATATTAAAGGTATTTAATACCTTTAATAATATTAAAATATATTCTTGTTTTAATTCAGTAGAAATCAATAACTGATTCACTATAAAACTTTTTATTACATCAGGTTATGGAAACATTAAGTTGAAAGTTCTATATAACCTTTTGTAAGGACTAAGTGTTCATAAAAAACTCACTTAATCTACCTATAATCAGTTCTTTTGCACCTAATGAATAGCCAGAAATGACAGATGTCTTCATAAAGGGACAGATGATACCAAAGGTAAGATTTGGAATTTTCTGTGACTTAAATGCACATGCTTTTCTTATATGAATTCTGGTTCAATAAAATTCAACTTATAGTACCTCAGAGAAAACTCTGGTAGGCATTTGACTGATGTTTTCAATAGTTTTTCAATGTTATATATAAAAAAATAGCCATTGAAAATGGAATTATTTGTACTCAGTGTCCAACCAGAAGGAAACCTGCCTAGGGATGAGATAAAAACAAAAATATTAGCAATTTTAAAGCTCACTTTGAGAGTTATTGCTGAATGTCTTTGTAAAGTTAAGACAGAAAGACTAGATTTACCAAACTCAGGAAAATTGACCTGGCCCTTAGAGTTGTAGGAGAAACGCTTCTTAATTCTAAATTGAGATCTGAGCCCCCAGAATGCCTGACAGTATCAACAGGCAGATTGAAGGAAGACAGAGTGAGAATGGATTCAGAAGATGTTTAAGAGGAAACAGTATTATACAGTAATTTGGTTAAAAAATTCATGTAAGTAGAGAGGTATGACATTCGTAGAGCTTAGGAACATTGAAAGGAATAGGTTTGGGGTGTTATGAATGCAGTCTGGGACACAATAGTTTTGAATCTAAAGTGAGATATTTAGCCAAAGATGTCCCAAATAGGATGCCCTCTTTGATACTCAAAAACCACCCTCATGTTGTCCCCATGTTGGAGTTCCAACCAACTTTCCTGTTTTCCAGTTTTTATGCTCTCATCTACACATATAAGGGTCCTCTGGGGGAAAATAAAAGGCTTAAAAATTCATTGTAGAGTTTAGGGATGCAGATCCTGAGGCCTCACTATGAAAAGCAGTGATAGTATACGTGAAGTGAGCCATCTCATCCTTCCAACAGGTCCACTGTGTGTCCACCACTGTGCTAAGCATTTTCACAGGCACTGTCCCACTTTTTTGTCCTAATTTGTGAATCCTTACATAATCTTGAGATCTTTGGATCCTGGATCTCCTCGCCAAGATCTTAGAGGCCATGCATGCTCAGCTGGGGACACTTTGTGACCCCATGGACTGTATGTAGCCTGCCGAGCCCCTCTGTTCATGGGATTTCCTAGGCAACAGTACTGGAGTGGGTTGCCATGTCCTTCTCCAGGGGATCTTTCCAAACCAGGGATCGAACCTGGGTCTCCTGCATTGGCAAGCAGATTCTTTATCACTGAGCCACCAAGGAAGCCATAATCTTGAGAAGTAGGGATTATATTATAGATGTTAATTTCCTGTTCAAAGTCATTTCTATGGTAAGGGCATGACCTTGAAACCTAGGTGGTCTGATAGGTGGGTACACACGGCCACATACCCAGAGGCACAGAACTCACATGAAAATGTAAAAACAAAAGTGTACCCTGAGGCAGTGTTAGCTCACAGACCCAGGCAGCGTTAATGTAGTCTTCTTTATACTCTTCCCTTGAGAGTGAGAAGAGAAGGTGTTAGAGTCCCTCAGGCCCTAACTTTTTACTTCTTCGCCTTATTGAACAATGACCAGGACAAAGTAAATAAATAAGCAGATCAACCTGTCTATCAGTCCTTTCCTTCCTCCTTCACTTAGTAGTTTGGCTGATGTGTCTGGTCTTCTTGCAGATTTTCTGTTTGTCTATCACCATAATATTTCTTCTCTCCATTTGACCCAATAACCAAACTTGGTGAGTGCTGGTTATTTAAAGAGGGTTGGTTGGAATTAGGAGAGAAAGAGTGAATGAAAAGCTCAGGATTCCATTTTCTAGGAGTAACAGACCAAGAACTACAACTTTCTTTCCCAAGAAACTCAGATTTTAAGCTGAGTTTATGGTCTCCTGTACTTGGATATATGCTTCAAATGATTAGAAAGATAAACAGCTGGGTTAAGGATGGCCAAGGTAAGTGTTATTCAGGCACTTCTGTTAGATTTGTGGCAAGGACCCATAGCCCTAACTTGAGTAGTTTGAAGTGTTTGGATGCTCTTGATAGCTTTTATGCCTCTGTCTATTTCTGTTTTCTTCTTCACTGTGTGATCTAACTGTTGGGGATCATCCAGATGATATAAAATATAGTCCAATAAAAAAGTAAATCTTATTGTGTGCTTACTATGTATCAGACACTGGACTAAAGCGTAGTTTGAGGGGCATGTCTTGTTTTGTCCTAAAAGTAACAAAGAATTAGATATTAGGCCCTTTTCAACAATGAAGAATCCAAGGATCATATAGTTCAACTAAGTCTGCCGAAGTTCACACAGCTAGAAAATTATGGAATTGAGATTAAAACCATCTGGTTCTACTGCCACTCTGTGCCAATATGCTATTGAAATAATATGGGTACATGTATGTGTGTGTGTACCTGTCATAATCACATTTAATCAAATCAATGCTGTTTATATCTTTTAATACCTAGTTTGAGTTTAAATTTCACCAATTATATGTTATCTTCTATTTCTGGTTTATTTAAATAGAATTCAATCAAGAACTGCATTTGCTTGTGCGTTCTCTAAAATTTATTTTACTTTAGAAAAGTGTTTTCCTCCTCCAGGTACCTTACCCTTTTAATGGCATTGACATTTTGAGAAGACCAAGCTGTTTGGTAGATTGCCCCACATTGTAGATTTGTCTGAGCTGTGAAACGACAAGCCTCAGAACTAACTTTGTGTGCCCATGTGTGTCTGTAAATGTTTCTGAATGACTGTAGAAACATCTGTTGTG
>SJYV01002871.1:248957-260377 GCA_006410875.1 Neotragus pygmaeus | reverse complement strand
ATTGAACAATGACCAGGACAAAGTAAATAAATAAGCAGATCAACCTGTCTATCAGTCCTTTCCTTCCTCCTTCACTTAGTAGTTTGGCTGATGTGTCTGGTCTTCTTGCAGATTTTCTGTTTGTCTATCACCATAATATTTCTTCTCTCCATTTGACCCAATAACCAAACTTGGTGAGTGCTGGTTATTTAAAGAGGGTTGGTTGGAATTAGGAGAGAAAGAGTGAATGAAAAGCTCAGGATTCCATTTTCTAGGAGTAACAGACCAAGAACTACAACTTTCTTTCCCAAGAAACTCAGATTTTAAGCTGAGTTTATGGTCTCCTGTACTTGGATATATGCTTCAAATGATTAGAAAGATAAACAGCTGGGTTAAGGATGGCCAAGGTAAGTGTTATTCAGGCACTTCTGTTAGATTTGTGGCAAGGACCCATAGCCCTAACTTGAGTAGTTTGAAGTGTTTGGATGCTCTTGATAGCTTTTATGCCTCTGTCTATTTCTGTTTTCTTCTTCACTGTGTGATCTAACTGTTGGGGATCATCCAGATGATATAAAATATAGTCCAATAAAAAAGTAAATCTTATTGTGTGCTTACTATGTATCAGACACTGGACTAAAGCGTAGTTTGAGGGGCATGTCTTGTTTTGTCCTAAAAGTAACAAAGAATTAGATATTAGGCCCTTTTCAACAATGAAGAATCCAAGGATCATATAGTTCAACTAAGTCTGCCGAAGTTCACACAGCTAGAAAATTATGGAATTGAGATTAAAACCATCTGGTTCTACTGCCACTCTGTGCCAATATGCTATTGAAATAATATGGGTACATGTATGTGTGTGTGTACCTGTCATAATCACATTTAATCAAATCAATGCTGTTTATATCTTTTAATACCTAGTTTGAGTTTAAATTTCACCAATTATATGTTATCTTCTATTTCTGGTTTATTTAAATAGAATTCAATCAAGAACTGCATTTGCTTGTGCGTTCTCTAAAATTTATTTTACTTTAGAAAAGTGTTTTCCTCCTCCAGGTACCTTACCCTTTTAATGGCATTGACATTTTGAGAAGACCAAGCTGTTTGGTAGATTGCCCCACATTGTAGATTTGTCTGAGCTGTGAAACGACAAGCCTCAGAACTAACTTTGTGTGCCCATGTGTGTCTGTAAATGTTTCTGAATGACTGTAGAAACATCTGTTGTGTTTGAGTGCATGAAAGTATAAAAACTAGAGAAGACCTTTCCTCACACATGTCTGAAGAAAAGATGATTTCAGATCAGCTGGAAGAGCTGTGATTCAGAGTATACGGTTTCCGGGTGCTGGTGCCATGTATTGTTTGAGTATGTGAGCAGCACAGAAGAGGGATTTTCAACACAAAGGCTGCATAACGTAATTAAATCTCTACCATGGCCATGGTGAGTTCTAGACCTCTGGTGGATAAGAGAACTGAGTGAAGGTGTTGACAGAGGATGCATAGACTTAGCATATAAGGGGTTGNTGAAAAAAAAATCACATAAATGAAAAGATAACATATGGAATGGGAGAATATATTTGTAAGCCATAGATCTGAAAAGAGGTTGCTATCCAAAATATAGCTGGAATACATACAATTTAAAAATGATTATAATAATAATGAACTGACTAAACTTAATCTGATTAAAAATGGGCTAAAGACTTGAAAAGACTTTTTTTCCCAAAGAAGAAAACAAATGATCAACAGTCACATGAAAAAGTACTCAACGTCTCTAGTCATTGGGGAAGTGCAAATCAAAACCACAGTAAGATTTAACTTCGTGCTTATTAGGGTAGATATTACCCAAAAGACCAGAGATGACAAATGTTGGTGAGGATGTGTAGAAAAGGAAACCCTTGTACATTGTTGTTAAGAATGTAAATTGTTACAGCCATTATGGAGAAAGCATGATGGCTTCTCAAAAAATAAAAATAGAACTACCATATGGTCCAACAATTCCACTTGTAGGTATATATGTATGCATGCTCAGTGACTTCAGTTGTACCTGACTCTTTGCAACCCCAATGNAAGAATGTAAATTGTTACAGCCATTATGGAGAAAGCATGATGGCTTCTCAAAAAATAAAAATAGAACTACCATATGGTCCAACAATTCCACTTGTAGGTATATATGTATGCATGCTCAGTCACTTCAGTTGTACCTGACTCTTTGCAACCCCAATGACTATAGCCTGCAAAGCTCTTCTGTGCATAGGAGTATCCTGGCAAGAATACTGGGGTGGGTTGCCATTTCCTCCTCCAGGGGATCTTTCAGATCCAGGAATTGAAACCATGTCTCCTGTGGATCCTGCACTGGCAGAAGAATTCTTTACCACTTGAGTCACCTGGGAAGCCCCTAGATGTATATACAAAAGCTATAATATCGAGGGTATAAAATCAGTATCTTGAAGTGATATCTGCAGTCCAATATTTATTATAGCATTATTCGCAATAGCCAAGATATGGAAGAAACCTAGATTTCCTTTTCTAGAAGAATGGATCAAAAAGTAGTCTATATGTGTATGTGTGTGTGTGTGTGTGTGTACACATATACATAAACACACTTACAAAAGAAATATGGAGAATATCACTGTAGATGTTTTTCGTGGCCATTTTGAAAGCTCCAGGGGATTCGACTCCTTGAGACACTGCTTCTTCTAGAAGACCTGAGCCTTCAGGGACTCAGTCCACCCCAGCCTTTGGGACCTCAGAACTTTATGAGCTAAACCCCCGGGGAAAATTCTCAGGGGGCCTCCTACAAGTCGATGATTGGATTAATGTCTGCTGTCTCTCAGCTGTCCACAGCCTGAGTGCCCCCTCCAAAGGCCCAGGAAAGAAAGAAGATTGGCCCCTTGAGAGTGTCGTGTCATTTCTGTCCATTCTCATGAAGGAGCTGGGGATTGGTGAGTGTTGTTTTGTGGGCAAGGCAGGTATGATTGGAAAGCCACAGGCACAGCTCAGGCCAGATCCTGGGGCAGACTGAAAGACACACAGAGGACCTCAGAGGAGGAGCAAGAAAAGACAAGGTAGGCTCAGTCCAGCTTTCCCCACGAGATAGTCCACAGGCCTGGGAGCCAGATTTTATAGTCTAAGGGTTGGAATGAGAATGGATAACAAAACAAAGAAAAGAAGCAAGACTGGGGTGTCAGGCAGACACAATTCAGCAGCCAAAACCAATGGTCTGAGAGCTTGGATCTAGAAAGGTGAACTCAGATTTTGTGGTTTTGTGTGTGATTTGACACTTTCTGTCCTCCATGTCCGCTTCCCTGATGGTTCAGGGGTAGAGAATCTGCCTGCCAATAAGGAGATGTGGGTTCGATCTCTGGGTTGTTAAAATCGCCTGGATTAGGAAATGGCCACCCGCTCCCGTATTCTTGCCTGGAGAATCACAGGGACAGAGGAGCCTGGTGGGTTACAGTTCATGGAGTCGCAAAGAGTCGGACTCGACTTAGTAACTGAGCATGCACACATGCCATCCATACATATATATGCCCTTGTTTGCCATCATAATAGTATTATATTCTAGTCACTATTTATTGAGAACTTAATGTTTTCCAG
Source organism: Neotragus pygmaeus (assembly GCA_006410875.1). NCBI lineage: Eukaryota > Metazoa > Chordata > Mammalia > Artiodactyla > Bovidae > Neotragus > Neotragus pygmaeus. Next base: position 256,807 of record SJYV01002871.1, on the reverse strand, counting down.
TCATTGAGCGAGGAGGACTTCTCTCGCAGAAAAATCTTCCTCTATGAGGAAGCAGGAATTTTAGAGAAATAAAATTAATTGTTTAGTAATGAAAAAAAGGCACAGATTAAGTGAAAATTCAAGACATTTGACTATAAAAACTGAGGATTCTAAAGCATTGGATGCATTTTGATTTTTTTAGACTTTGCCTATGATTTCATGTGCTTCTGGGTATATGTGTAAATATCTGTGCTTGTTAATTAATTAATTACATATTTATTTTAGCTATTTATTCATTAAACTACACTTCAACATTCACATTAAATAAACAGAGTAAATAGAAGGGAGAATAGAGGTGGGATGACGAGGGATGTGGCTCCAAATGTAGCAAGGAGCTCGTGTGTGTAAGTGATTTAAACATTGCTCATTTACTCAGTAAAAATTAAGTGTTTTATATAAATTCAACTGGAATAAGCAGATAAAACTATTAATATGAAAATGTCTTACACTCAAGAAAGATAGATGGTAGGCAAATAAATGCAATAAATTTTGATAAGTGCTTTTATAAGTCATAAGTACATGGGGTTTAATTAAGACTTGAATGACATCTGGATTGCAGTGGTGTTTGGGGGAGAATGGTTACATATATGTGTATGGCTACGTCTCTTCATTGTTTACCTGAAACTATCACAACATTTTTAATCGGCTATATCCCAATATACAATAAAAAGTTAAAAAAAAAAACTTGAATGATAAATAGAACTGAGCAACAGCACAGCCTAGGTTTGTTTGGAGATAAGAATAGGGATGAAAATACTTATTCTCAGTCAAGGGGAATTCTCATAGTCAGGGGACTTTAGCACTGAAGAATACAAGTTCTGTTTCCTTTTTTTTTTTTAAGAGTGGGCACTACAGGTTTAGACTTTTATTTTTCCACAATGACCATTGTTCAGAGAGGTGCAATATCAATGAATGACAAATCAGTGCATAGGTATAGCTTTGAACGCCTTGCTGTGGGATTGCCCAACTTTAGAGAGTGGCAGTGGTCTCATTCTCCTTCACCACATGGTTTATCTCTGGCTCGATTCCTGATTGTCTTCAGAGATAAGATATAAGTTTCAGTGAATACGCAGGTTAAAATTTATAAGCAAATAGTTAAATACTGTAGCTAGAACCTTGGAAATTAAGATGGTGAATGGTTTCATATGGTTTTTGGCAAGCATTCCTGAGCTATAACATGAAAGCTGAAGAAGCTGTGGGACCAGATCGTGGAGATCTTGGTTGTTATGTTAAGGATTTTTCATTTAGATTTAAAATAATTAAATCAATGTAATTGATTGAATGTGGGGCATTTAAAGAGAGAAGGTATTAATGATGAATCTCAAGTTTCTGCTTTGGGTCATTTAATGGATGAAACATATTCTCTGATACATTAGAAAAGTAGAGGGCATCAGATTTCTGAAGAAATATAATAGATTTTAATTTTAATTTTCAAAAAGTTAAATTTGAGGTGCCCATGAGCTATCCAAAATGGGATATTCAGAATGCAGTTGGAGATGTGTGCCTTGAAAGATCTAAATGAGATCTAAAGAGGTGACAATATAAAGTTGACGATATAATTCAGGGGGAGTATGGATAGAAAAGAAAAAGACTTCAGGTAGGGACTTGAGGAATGTCAGGATTTAAGAGACACCAAAAAGAAGAATAATGAAAGGATGAGCTGAAATATCAACTCGATTGAAGAAAAAGTCCAAAAGTGTTGATAAAGTATTAAGAAAATGATTCAAAGATTGAAGACATACTCAATAGTATCAAATGCTGCTGAGATGTCCATCAAGGACTAAAAGGTGGATGTAGACATCATTGGTGATCTTCATGAAAGCTGCTTCAGAAGCGAAAAGGAGAGGACAGAAATGCATGGCTTTAAGGATGAGTAGATTGCAGATAAGTAGTGTAGACACCTACACTGATTTCCTCATTGCGTGGCTTTGGCAAATTACTTACTTTCTCCCTGCCTCAGTTTCTACGTATTGAAAGTGTGAGTAATGTTCTTAGCTTATATTGTAGGGTTGTTAGGGCATCAAAGAAGAGATTTCATGTACAGAGCTTTAGACAAAGTACACTGAATGTTCTCCAGAATCAGTAACTGTTGTTATGGAGATTGCTTATTTGCTTTCATCTTGACTCAGAATTTAGGATATACAAATTGTGTATTTCTTCCACTAGAGGTCATCTCTGTCTTTATCAAAAAATGCACTTGAAATAATTGCCTCAGCTTCCCTGGTAGCTCAGTTGGTAAAGAATCCGCCTGCAATGCAGGAGACCCTGGATTGATTCCAGGATCAGGAGGATCCGCTGGAGGGATAGGCTACTGATTCCAGCAATGTTAGGACTGTGGAATCCTGGACTTCCTTTGGGGCTCAGCTGGTACAGAATCCACCACAATGCAGAAGACCTGGGTTTGATCCCTGAGTTGGCAAGATCCCCTGAAGAAGGGGAAGGCTACTCACTCCAGTATTCTGGCCTGGAGAATTCCGTGGACTGTGTAGTCCATGGGGCCGCAAAGAGTCGGACATGACTGAGCTACTTTCACTCACTTCACTAAGTCCTAAGAGTGGGCTGGAGGTTGAGCTGCAACCTCTATTACATTATAATCCAAGGTGAGGCATCAAACAGCACAGCCTCAGAGAACATTATGGTCTGAAAATCCCAAGCCTTTCTTGTGTCAGGGAAATCATTGCAACTACAATAAGGTTGGTGTGACAAGCTACAGCCCCAGTTTTTGTCTTTCCTTAAACACTTCTCTACACCTCCTGCTTCCTCTCAATTCTTCTTGTCTAACAGGGTGTAGAGGAAGTCACCTGGAGTGGAACAGCAGCAAAAAACCACTGTTGTCTATGGACTCTAATGCGCTTGGCTCTGCAAGTTACTAAAAATGAGATCTTTGGTAAGACAGCTCTCAGAGCTTTCGTTTTTATTTTTAAAATGAGGAAGATAAAAATAAATTTCTCAGAAGATTGTTCTAAATGAAATGATACTTTATAAGAGTCTGGCCTATGGGACAAGTCTTATTTTCCCAATTATGCCCCTACTTCTCTAATTTTCCTTCTCTCTCTCAGCATGTGTGTGATTAGGTCATTTTTCTCTATTTAGCAACACATTACATTGACCTAGGGAAAACTGAGTCATTAAAATGGAAATAAAATTTTACACAGTTTGAAGAATATCTTAGAGAGCCTCGGTGATTATAACCAGGAGTACTGGTTCTTTAGCATTTTTCTAGAGGAGATGAACATTGTCTTAATAGAAAAGGGAGATTCTTTCTTGGCAATAAGAAAGAGAAGAGCTAACCCTAAGAAAATGTTGCAAGAAGAATTACCATATGATTTTTAAAAAATGTTCATTACATACAATTTGTTTTAGAACACAGAAGCTATTCATCAGATCTCCATGGCCATGTACAATCTGACTGACTACAACACAGGTGTCTTCACCCTTTTGGGTATCCCTGGACTTGAGCAGTACCAGGTCTGGATCAGCATCCCCTTTTGCCTCATCTATTTCGTGGCCATTGTGGGTAATAGTATCCTTCTCATGGCAATGGAGCACAGTCTTCACGCACCCATGTTCTTTTTTCTTTCTATGCTGGTTATTACTGACCTCATACTATCTACCACCTGTGTCTCAAAAGCTCTGAGCATCTTCTGGTTTGGTCCCCAGAGAATCAGTTTTCCCGGCTGTCTCACACAATTATTCTTTCTGCACTTCAGCTTTGTTTTAGACTCATCAATACTGATGGCCATGGCATTTGACCGCTACGTGGCCATCTGTTCACCCTTGAGATACAACACTATTCTGACTCCCAGAACCATTGTCAAAATTGCAATGGGAATCTCCTCCAGAAGCTTCTGTGTTATTTTCCCATGTGTTTTCTTTGTAAATCATCTACCTTTCTGCAGGACACATAACATCCCTCACACTTACTGTGAGCACATAGGTGTTGCCCGACTGGCCTGTGCTGACATCTCCATCAATATCTGGTATGGGTTTNATTTTCCCATGTGTTTTCTTTGTAAATCATCTACCTTTCTGCAGGACACATAACATCCCTCACACTTACTGTGAGCACATAGGTGTTGCCCGACTGGCCTGTGCTGACATCTCCATCAATATCTGGTATGGGTTTTGTGTTCTCCTCATGGCCGTCATCTCAGATGTGATTCTAATTGCTGTTTCCTACATCCTCATCCTCTGTGCTGTCTTTCGCCTCCCTTCTCAGGATGCTCGCCAGAAGGCCCTAGGCACCTGTGGGTCCCATGTATGTGTCATTCTCATGTTCTATATACCTGCGTTCTTCTCCATCCTTGCACATCGCTTTGGACATAATGTCCCTCAGACCTTTCATATTGTGTTTGCCAACCTCTATGTTATCATCCCACCTGCACTCAACCCTATTGTCTACGGAGTAAAGACCAAGAAGATCCGAGACAAAGTCATTTTTCTGCTCTTTCCTATGAGGTCCTATTGATACATGCCTGAAATCTAGGAGGCAGGGGGCTGTGGTTTTGTTTTCTTTATTATTTTTGACAGAAGTCTTCCAAGCCATTTCAATTGCAAAAAATTAAAATTTTAGTCTAAGAAACAGTATATAATATATATTAAATATTATTTCTGGAAACTAGAAAATGGCAATTTCTTTTGACCACTCTAACGTGAAACAAAACTTTAAATGAAACAAATAAAATGATCACTATCCTTTTTTCTTTATAAAGATGTTTGTAAGGAATCTGAAAAATTTTCCAGGTTTATACATCATGGTAATTTCTATGTCATAATAGGGCAAGAAATTTCTGCCTTAATGACTCTGTGAGGTCCTAGACTTTTAGTTTGGCTACTACAATCCATTTCTGAATGGCATCAAGTATAGGTCCTGGCATGTATTTAGTACACAAGCAATGTTTATCAAGAAAAAAAATGACAAGGGAGGTTCAAGAGGGAGGTGACATATGCTAACCTGTGGCTAATTCATGCTGAGGTATGGCAGAAACCAACACAATATTGTAAAGTAATTATCCTTCAGTTCAAAATAAATAAATTAAAAAGAAAAGATGACAAATAGTCATGGAATTATTAAACTGAGATTGCAGATGTTTATTTTGAACAAAGGAAGGAAGAAGGCAATGATGAAATGCAAAGCTCATTTTTCACTCAATATTGAGAAAGCCCAACAAGATGGAGAAGGTAAAGGCTTCTAAGAAGAAATATACAGAGGAAGCTAAATTCCACAGCGAGTAAAATAGAAAGGCATGTACAGATGTACAGACTAAGACGTGGGCTTGAAACTTGACTAATTAGAAGCACTGTTAGTACTGAGTCTCTTCTTCATTTTTGTATCCCCAAAGACATGTAGTCTCATGTCAAAAAGTGTATTTATATTATTCTTTTTGAATTTATATTATTCTTTATTTCTTCAAATTCAGTATGCCTGACTTGTTCATAGTGAGTCATTTAGTCACTAAATCATTTAAGAAATAACTATTTTTGGTGCTCAATGGGTGCCTAAGGTTGCTGATGTCTGATTTTCTTCTATATCTATCTGACCTTAAAGTCTACTCCTATTTTCTAAACAATTTGCAGATTACCAGTCCAGAGTAAGCATCCCTTTCCTTACCACAGAAGGTCAAACACTCATCCGTTTTTATCTGGAATACCAGAGTTCTGCATGGTCTCCTACAACTGTTCTGCTTTCTCCTCTCTGTTATGCCTCCACTCACAGGTCACCAGATTTATATTTCTACAGTAACTCTCAACATAAAATTTTAGTATGAACAATGTGTTCTTTGGACTCAGAGGTTCAAATTTAGATATATATTATTTTACTGTGGGACCTAGCCATGTATGTTGTTTCTAAAATTATTTGCAGAAATAAAAATTTTTATGAAGTTTAAGTAGGAGATAAAATAGAGGCAAAAGGGAAAAGCAGAGATAAAGATTAAAAAAAATAAGACAAAAATGTTAATATAGTTGCCATGTACTATGAATTCTCATTCTCTCACTACACATGGTTCAAGAATTCAGCTCTAGTTGAGCAATATTTAGTTGCATAATTCACAGTGCCTATAAAAAGTCAGGTGTTCAGAGACGTAAAACTACTTATTCCTGAAATGAAGAGCAGAAAGAGATATATTCAGAGACTTCTTAGAAACAAGGTACCAAGTAATATAATTAATCACATTCTTAAGTAATATACAGCTTCATGGGATTCTTCAGTCCATTATCCTATGTAGAGCACTGGAACACCCTAACTTTCCATTCAATAGCAGCTAACAATTTGGTGGGGAATCAATATAATGCTAGCCTCCTTAAGCATGGTTTAGTCCAGATATTCTGGAGCATTCAGAGTACTAAGTGGACTTCAGGCAATCATTACTCATTCTTTCATTCTATTTAGCACATATTTAGCAAATATGTGACACAAATGTTTACATCCCAAACACTGTGTTAGGCATTCTTTTCACCATGTTGAACAAAACAGAGACGGCCCTCTTCTTAGTGGAGCTTTCAGTCCAGTGAGGGAAAGAAGCCTCAATCATATAAACACCCAACTGAACATATAATTTTAGATTGCATTGTTTTAAAACAGCCAGAAACCAACCAAAATCTTAAAAGCAGTGCCTTTGTGAGAGACTATCTGAGGAAAGCAGCTTCAGGTTAGGTTTTTAGAAAAGCCCGACCTAAAAGAAATTACATTTTCTCTAAAAACAATAGGAATCATGGGACATCAGTCACACAGGGGAGGATGGATGGCATCATTCAAGAAGAAAAGTTAAAAGGTCTGTACCCTGAAAACTCGGAGAAGGCAATGGCATCCCACTCCAGTACTCTTGCCTGGAAACTCCCATGGATGGAGGAGCCGAGTAGGCTGCAGTCCATGGGGTCGCTGAGTCAGACACAACTGAGCGACTTCACTTTCACTTTTCCCTTTCATGCATTGGAGAAGGAAATGGCAACCCACTNAAAAAAAAAAAAAGCTGTGGAAAATTCTGAAAGAGATGGGAATACCAGACCACCTTACTTGCCTCCTGAGAAATATGTATGTAAGTCAAGAAGCAACAGTTAGAAGTGGACATGGAATAACAGACTTGTCCCAAATAGGAAAAGGAGTACATCAAGGCTATATATTGTCATCTTGCTTATTTATTTTATATGCTGAGTGCATCATGGAAAATGCCAGGCTGAAAGAAGCACAAACTGGATGCAAGATTGCCAGGGGAAATATCAATAACCTCAGATATTCAGATGACACCACCCTTATAGCAAAATGTGAAGAACTAAAGGACCTCTTCATGAAAGTGAAAGAGGAGAGTGAAAAAAGTTGGTTTAAAACTCAACATTCAGAAAACTAAGATCATGGCATCTGGTCCCTTCAAGGCAAATAAATGGGGAAACAATAGAAATAATGAGAGACTATTTTGGGGGGGCTCCAAAATCACTGCAAATGGTGACTGCTGCCATGAAATTAAAAGATTATTGCTCCTTGGAAGAAAAGTTATGACCAACATAGACAGTATATTAAAAAGAAGAGACATTACTTTATCAGCAAAGGTCTGTCTAGTCAAGGCTATGGTTTTTCCAGTGGTCATGTTTGGATGTGAGAGTTGCACCATAAGGAAAGCTGGGCAGTGAAGAACTGATGCTTTGAAACTGTGGTGTTGGAAAAGACTCTTGGGAGTCCCTTGGATTGCAAGGAGATCAAGCCAGTCCATCCTAAAGGAAATCAGTCCTGAATATTCATTGGAAGGATTGATGCTGAAGCTGAACTCCAATAATTTGGCCATCTGATATGAAGAGCTGACTCATTGGAAAAAAAA
>SJYV01002871.1:172561-238948 GCA_006410875.1 Neotragus pygmaeus | reverse complement strand
GGCATCAATTCGGTGCTCAGCCTTCTTCACAGTCCAACTCTCACATCCATACATGACCACAGGAAAAACCATAGCCTTGACTAGATGGACCTTAGTCAGCAAAGTAATGTCTCTGCTTTTGAATATGCTATCGAGGATGGTCATAACTTTTCTTCCAAGGAGTAAGCGTCTTCTAATTTCATGGCAGCAGTCACCATCTGCAGTGATTTTGGAGCCCCCCAAAATAAAGTCTGACACTGTTTCCACTGTTTCCCCATCTATTTCCCATGAAGTGATGGGACCAGATGGCATGATCTTCATTTTCTGAATGTTGAGCTTTAAGCCAACTTTTTCACTCTCCTCTTTTACTTTCATCAAGAGGCTTTTTAGTTCCTCTTCACTTTCTGCCATAAGGGTGGTGTCATCTGCATATCTGAGGTTCTCGATATTTCTCCGGGCAATCTTGATTCCAGCTTGTGTTTCTTCTAGTCCAGAGTTTCTCATGATGTTCTCTGCATATAAGTTAAATAAGCAGGGTGATAATATCTCCTCATAAATCAGGAAGGGGATTACAAACGTTTAAAGGAAGTTTCAAAGTGATTAATCAATTCACTCCCAAATCATATAAGAAATCTGAAACTCTATGTATGTTGTTTGAGTTCATTTCTTGAGCTCTTTTGCACTCTGCCTTTTTTTTTTTTCTTAATGTTTCTTGCTACATTTTATATATTTTTTGGTGTTCTACCTTTTGCTGGAGGGAATACCCTGTTATAACTTGAAGATGAGGGGCAGGACTTGGCAGGCAAAGTAGAGCAGGCAGATGGAGGATAAGAAGGGTGCAGCTGTGCCTGCAGAGAACCCGACACAGAACAGAGGCTGAGACTAGAAGGTGGGAGGAGGTGGAGTCCCCCACTTCCTCCTCTTCTCCTTCGCTTAGCCCACGAAAGGACATTAAAAGGGTAGAAGTGTGGGCTGTAGATGTAGAGGGTATGGTCTTTGGGATTTTTTCCAAGAGGAAGTGAGCCAGTAAGGCCCACAGATCCTAAGTATAGGACTTTCTTATAGGGCCCCCATCTGGGAATGGATTGTGCTTGCTCTGTGGTTTTGTGAGAGATGTTCTCAGGCCCTGAGGGAGTTGACATCCTCCTTCCCCTGTCAAGGGTGAGAATGCCCTGTGGGTCCTGGGAGAAGTTTTCCAGACTCTAAAGGAGCCGCTGTAACAGTTCAGTTCAGTTCAGCNTCTGTGGTTTTGTGAGAGATGTTCTCAGGCCCTGAGGGAGTTGACATCCTCCTTCCCCTGTCAAGGGTGAGAATGCCCTGTGGGTCCTGGGAGAAGTTTTCCAGACTCTAAAGGAGCCGCTGTAACAGTTCAGTTCAGTTCAGCTTGGAGTTTCAGCTTCAACATCAGTTCTTCCAATGAACATTCAGGACTGATTTCCTTTAGGATGGACTGGTTGGATCTCCTTGCAGTCCAAGGGGAATCTCTAGAGTCTTCTCCAACACCACAGTTCAGAAGCATCAATTCTTCGGCACTCAGCTTTCTAAATAGTCTAACTCTCACATCCATTTTACTAGAAAAAACAGAGCTTTGACTAGAGACCTTTGTTGGCAAAGTAATGTCTCTGCTTTTTAATATGCTGTCTAGGTTGGTCATGGCTTTTCTTCCAGGGAGCAAGTGTCTTTTAATTTCATGGCTGCAGTCACCATCTGCATGGGTTTTGGAGCCTCTAAAAATAAAGTCTTTCACTATTTCCATTGTTTCCCCATCTATTTGCCATGAAGTAATGGGCCTGCCCCATGGTAAGAAGTAAAATGGTTACTCGTGACTTGACAAAGCCTCATCTTTCGGGAGAAATCTCTGGTTTATACACAGCCAAGAGTTCCATGTGGGAAAGTTTGGCCTGGTTTCTCACCTGCCTCTAATCTGCAGGAGTCAGTGTGGAGATGTGAGAGAATGTCCAAGAGGCATATTCCAGAGAAAGCTAGAGCAAACACAGATGGTGTGGAGCTTGACAGCTTCGCCCAGGGTCAAACCGTATTCTCTGCTAACCTGACAGAAACTCCTCAGTCCCAGGACCAGGTTAAGATACCAGTCACTATGTCTCATAAAATTCAAGGGTATAAATTGGCCTCAGTCAGAACACACAAAACCCAAGCTTGGCTCCTTCTTCCAGATTGTTCTTTACCCACTTAAACCCAAGTAAGTAAAACCCTCCTCCCGCCACTATTTTAACATGACTACTGTTGCCTCGTGGCATCAGATCCCAGTCCCTTCCACTGCAGCCCGACCTTGATGCTCTGCTCTGTCCTCAGTGAGATCTGAACTTCCTTAGACTGAGTTTCTGTAGAACCAGAGGATGTCCCCCTGGACAAAGGACAGAAGAAAGAAGAACCACACAGCAGTATCAGGGGATGGATATCTGCCCTGATCAAAGAAGAAATTAAGTTCCATGAGCCAGGTATATACAGTTATGGTACATCAGAGCTGGGAGTGGCGGGAGGGATGCCACAGGTCTTGGGCAGCTGGGAAAAGTACTGGACAGACTGGGAGGACTGTGATGTTGGGAGAGTGGGTCTGAGCCAATTAAGTGTCCTCTGGAAAAGGATCTAGGAACATGAGTTTTATCTAAGCACTTGTCACTGAATGGAGTAGAAAATGGCCATTCCATATTTCCTTCCTTCTGATTGATATCTCCCCCAGGGTGGAGGGACCATGGATGCTTAATCCCTTTAACATCAGTTAATATTAAAGGGATTAGGGTTAGATAACAAGAATGATTTTTCTGGGACAGGTGATCAGGAAAGGCATATTCCAACATCTGTGAGCCTGGGCTGATGAAGAGATATTTGATCCAGAGAAGACTGTTGGAAGAGCATCATCATCTTTAGTCAGATGAGTTTTGATTCAAATTCCAGTTCCTTTATGTACCAGATGTATGACTTGGAGTAAGTTTTTTAGCTTCTCAGAAACCAGTTCCTTGATCCATCACACAGAGGGGAACGTTGACAAACTCACAGACAATTAGCGAATTGTAGGTCAGTGTATGCCAAAGCCCTAGAACAGTGCCTGACACAAAGATAGCTCTCAGCAAATGCTGTAGCATCCTCAGTCCTCATCCTCACCTCCACCTGTCTAAAATCTCTGTAGACCTGGCGATTACCCCGGAAAGATCTCTTTTGTTTCTGCAGTGACAGAGCCAAGTGGAACCAGGGGATGGGCTGGATCCCACACTGCCTGCTCTCAACCAGACCTGGCTCAGCTCGGGGCCTGGGACCTTTGTCCTGCTGGGGGAACCTGGAATGGAGGCCTTGCATGCCTGGCTTTCTGTGCCTGTGTGCCTGCTGTACCTGGCAGCTCTGGTGGGGAACACCCTTCTACTGGGGTTGGTGGCAGCTGATAAGGCACTTCAGAGACCCATGTGCCAGTTACGGTGGCTTCTGGCAGCAGCTGACTTGGTTCTGGCTACATCCACAGTGCCCAAAGCTGTGGCTGTGCTGCGGAGCCTGTCAGGTGAGATCTCCTTCCAGGCCTGCCTAGCCCAGCTCTTTGTTGCCCACGTGGCCTTCATTGCTGAGTCCCCAGTGCTGTTGGCCATGGTTGTGGACCGCTACGTGGCCATACGCCAGCCTCTGCACTATCAGCGCTGCCGACTCAGGGGTGGGAGGCATCGTGGCTGGAGCTGCTGTGACCGTGGGGCCTGTGTCGTGGCGCCCCCGGTGGCCCTGCTCCAGAGACTGCCTTACTGTGGGCAGCGGGCCCTGCCCCACACCTACTGCGAGCACCTGGGCGCGCCTCGATTGGCCTGTGGCGACACGCGCCCCAACGCCTGGTAGGGGCTGGCCACCACGCTGCTCTCTCCAGTCCTGGACATAGAGCTCGTAGGTGCTTCCTACGCCCTCATCCTCTGCGCGGTCTGTCACCTGCCCTCCCACGGCGCCCGGCGCAAGGCCCTGGGCACCCGCGGGGCGCACGCCAGTGTCATCAGCCTCTTCTGCACACCCGCCCTCTTCTCCTTCCTGGCTCACCGTTTCAGCCGCCACACGGTGCCCGGCCACGTCCACATCCCCCTGGCTAACCTCTCCGTGGTGGTGCTCCTTGCCCTCAGCCCCGTGGGTCTGCGGAGGGCGGACCCAGCAGATCGTCAGAGGCTCAGGCGCTTGTTTCGGCTCTGCTGGGCAGGACCNGCGGGGCGCACGCCAGTGTCATCAGCCTCTTCTGCACACCCGCCCTCTTCTCCTTCCTGGCTCACCGTTTCGGCCACCACACGGTGCCCGGCCACGTCCACATCCCCCTGGCTAACCTCTCCGTGGTGGTGCTCCCTGCCCTCAGCCCCGTGGTCTGCGGAGGGCGGACCCAGCAGATCGCTCAGAGGCTCAGGCGCTTGTTTCGGCTCTGCTGGGCAGGACCAGTGAGGGATGTGGGGCCTGGGAGGGCCTCCCCCAGGATCAAATGAGCACCCTGTTTTCTGCTGCATTTTCCCTCAGCTGTTGGTCAACTGCCTGCTCTAGCCAAGGCATCGCCATCATCTGCCACTAGGTGGCCCTATGCTCACCCCACACTCTTCCCATAAAGGGAGAGCGTGGGGTACCGAGTGCACATTGAACTGACCTCTCCCTGCCTGAGTCCACCATGCCAAGACTATTCCTCCTCTTTCTAACCCTGCATGATCTCCAGAGATGCACGCACACACTGGGCCTGGACTGTGGCAGACAGGGAGGCCCAGGACTCAGGCTGGTCATCAGGGTCTTGTCTTTTTCTATCCCTCTGTCCAGCCAGAACCAGGTGAATGAAAGAAAGGCGGCTCTGAATGGGGCCTGTCTACAAGGTGTGACACTGAGCAGGAACGCTGTGGTGGCTGAAGGGAGGGAGACAGGGGGAGCTGGGGAAAGGTCACAACAGGAATAAAATAGAGCTCAGCTCTGGAAACTGACACGGTTTCTGACCTGGGTGATTCATATCTAAATCTTGAGAGACATTGTCTCTGGGAGCAGAAAGGAATAGACAGTACTGTGGCTGTCTCCCTAAGGTGTTTCCTGACTTTACTCAGAGGCTTCTCCTGCTTTTCTATCTAGTACCACACTTCAGCTTTAGTTGACTAAGTATAGGGAGATGACCCAGCAGCACAAGTTGTCCTGTTTCACACTCGATTTCTTCTTCCACTTTTCCTTGCTCTCCACAGCTCTATTAACATCTGCCTAGACACTGATTCTGGATAGGTTTCCCACTCCGTGCAACTTAGGGCTTTCGACTCAATCCTCTTTTTATCTCCCTATCCTCTATTGTCCCTCTGGACCCCACGGTTATAGCAATGCCCAGCCAGGGGAGTTGATGGGAGATGGATCCCTGGCCTTGGTCAGAGAGCCAGAGGATGATAATCTGTCAGTGAGATTTGAGGGTATGATCCCTCACTGAAGATTTCCCAACAAAGTCCTGGGCATGTCTTTCTGGAGTCATATATTCACCTAAGCTCTTGGATCCTTTCCTTAAAAGGGGAAGTGGTTCCTCCATAAGCTAAAGCAGTCTTCCCAGACATGCAGCTTTGCCCTCATCCAAGAGTGCATGGCTAAGTAAATGAAGTCAATAGGAAGACCATAATCTCCTGTGAAAATAACTCATCTCATGGCCCCCACACGATGTCTCAGGTTTGCCTTAATTGTTTTGAACAGGAGGGCCCAGCAGGACTGGTCAGATCTCAGCTTGGAATGGATGAGAAAGACCATGTTTTTAGTGAGAAACTCACTCCCACCCCGTCTTTGGAGGCACATGTCTGGCTGTCACGGCCCTTTTCGTTCACACTGTACCCCCTGATCCTCCCCACACTCTCACTTACTCTCAGTGTCTTCAGATGCCCAAACCTGGACCCCACCTTCTGGGACTGTTTACTCTGACCTAGGGATGGTCAAAGGTCTTACTCCACTTCTACAGCTGGTGCAAGAGGCAGCCTATGCCAGCCCTCCCGACCACGATGCTGTGGCTGCACCAGGTGTCCCCAGGACAGCCTCAGGTACTGGTGGAGGGAGAAACGTCACAAGCAAGTAGAAACGGGGCTCTGTGCTTTGGGACTGCTTTCTCCACTGCCCGGATAACTTTTAAGAAGCTACGGGTTGTGGGAGAAAGTGAAGGTGGAGAGACAGATGGAAGGGGTATGAGATACCCTGCCTGCTCTATTCTTTGGTTTGGGTGGGCATAGGGTGAGAGAGGGAAACAAGGAGGGAGGGGACAGAGAGAGGATTCTCCTTTGTACCCCTGCCATTTTCTGAGACCCTGTCTTTTGCCAAAGCCTGCTACCCCTTCCCTGAGCTCAGGATGATGGACATAAAGGAGGCTCCCTGGGCTATTGTAGGCTGTGTAACCTCTGCTTCATTATCTGAAAAAGCCAAGCTACTTGGCTAGGGTTATAAGCTGAAGACTTAGCCAGATTAACTACCAGGGCCATAGAAGCTTTGGATGTGACTATCCAGAGAGCAGTGGCCACACATGTTAATTTTTAAAGGTTCTGTAAGGAAGCTCCAGCTGGCAACACAGGCCTAACCAACAATTTGGGAAGGAGTCTTCCATCTAGTGCTGGTCCATCTAGCTTCAAAGTGGAAATGGAGAGATGAATATAGGGAATTATAATAAATAATATAAATGACTCCAGTCTTTTTAAAATTGGAGTATACTTGCTTTACACTGCTGTGTTAGTTTCTGCTGTACAACAAAGTGAGTCAGCTATATGTATACACGTATTCTCTCCATCTTAGATGCCCCCCCTCCCCATCCCGCCCTTCTAGATCATCACAGAGCACAGAGCTGAGCTCTTTGGGCTATGTAGCAGGTTCCCACTAGCTATCTATCTTACACATGGTAAGACAGATCTCTTAATCTCTTAATTCATCCCCCCCTCCCCTTCCCACATTGTCTCCACCTGTCTTTGTCTCTATTCTTGCCCTGGAAATAGGTTTATCTGTACCATTCTTCTAAATTCCATATAGTACATCAAGGCTGTATCTTGTCACCCTGCTTATTTAACTTATATGCAGAGTACATCATGAGAAATGCTGGGCTGGAAGATGCACAAGCTGGAATCAAGATTGCCAGGAGAAATATCAATAACCTTAGATATGCAGATGACACCACCCTTATGGCAGAAGTGAAGTGAAGTGACGTCGCTCAGTCGTGCCTGACTCTTCGTGACCCCGTGGACTGTAGCTTACAAGGCTCCTCTGTCCATGGAATTTTCCAGGCAAGAGTACTGGAGTGGGTTGCCATTTCCTTCTCCAGGGGATCTTCCCGACCCAGGGATCAAACCGAGTTCTCCCGCATTGCGGGCAGACGCTTTACCATCTGAGCCACTTGGGAAGCCAGTGAAAAGGAACTAAAAAGCCTCTTGATGAAAGTGAAAGTGGAAAGTGGAAAAGTTGGCTTAAAGCTCAACATTCAAAAAACGAAAATCATGGTATCCAGTCCCATCACTTCATGGGAAATAGATGGGGAAACAGTGGAAACAGTGTCAGACTTTATATTTTTGGGCTCCAAAATCACTGCAGATGGTGACTGCAGCCATGAAATTAAAAGACGCTTACTTCTTGGAAGGAAAGTTATGACCAACCTAGATAGCATATTGAAAAGCAGAGACATTACTTTGCCAATCAATGTCCGTCTAGTCAAGGCTGTGGTTTTTCCTGTGGTCATGTATGGATGTGAGAGTTGGACAACGAAGAAAGCTGAGCACTGAAGAATTGATGCTTTTGAACTCTGGTGTTGGAGAAGACTCCTGAGAGTCCCTTGGACTGCAAGGAAATCCATCCTCCATTCTAAAGGAGATCAGCCCTGGGTGTTCTTTGGAAGGACTGATGCTGAAGCTGAAACTCCAATACTTTGGCCACCTCATGTGAAGAGTTGACTCATTGGAAAAGATTCTGATGCTGGGAGGGATTGGAGGCAGGAGGAGAAGGGGACAACAGAGGATGAGATGGCTGGATGGCATCACTGACTCGATGGATGTGAGTCTGAGTGAACTCCGGAAATTGGTGATGGACAGGGAGGCCTGGCGTGCTGCGATTCACGGGGTCACAAAGAGTCGGACATGACTGAGCGACTGAAGTGAACTGAACGGATATGTCAATATATGATATTTTTTTTCCTCTTCCTGACTTACTTCATTCTGTATGACAGTCTCTAGGTCTCTCCATGTCTCTGCAAATGGCACAAGTTTGTTCCTCTTTATGGCTGAGTAGTATTGATTGTATATATGTACCACATCTTCTTTATCCATTCATCTGTCAGTGGACATTTAGGGTGATTCCATGTCCTGGCTATTGCAAATAGTGCTGCAGTGAACATTGGAGTAAATGTGTCTTCTGGCATTATGGTTTTCTCAGGGTATATGCTCAGTAGTGAAACTGCTGGGTCACATGATAGTTCAACATACATAGTCTTTACATATATTTATAATTCTTAAATGTAATCATCCTCGTTTACACACAAGGACACTGGAGCACAGAGAAACTAAGTGATTCAAAGTGTCATGGAGCCAGATGTAGAACCCAATTAACAGGCTCTGGAGTCAGTGGGTTTGGACTCTGAGTGACAATGTAAGTAAGGTGATAGGTAAGGGAGAGAAGACCTCTAGATACGCATCTCTCATCACTAGAATATTCTCCTCTCTCCCTATTCTGCTGAGGCAAGAGAGCTGCCTCCCACACTCAGCATGTCTGCTATATTACACACCTCCCTTAACAGAGCTCGGAGCTCTGCTCTTCAGGAGTAAACGTACAGGGCTAGACCTGGGGGCACTTGTAGGCTGGTCACCTACCAATCATGTGGTTTAGTAAAGTTGTTTTTTAGATTCTCAGCACCTCAGTTCATTCAGCTACAAAATGTCAATTACAAGTCATACCTTGTCACTTTCTTGTGAATTCTAAGTGTTGCCCAGACCCTGGTGCCCCATGGTGCTGCTAATATTCACTTTCCTTCTTTGACAATAGAGAACTCCTGCCATCTTCAAGACAAAGTGACATTGTGGGAATGTGCTTCCCTGGTGGCTCAGAGGTTAAAGTGTCTGCCTGCAATGCGGGAGACCTGGGTTCGATCCCTGGGNACTTCCCTGAGCCCTGCGTGCCTACGAGATGCCATGAATCCCCGCCACCTGCTTTCTGCCGGGATTCTGGCTGGAGCAAGTACCTGCTCCTCTTTCACAAACCTATCCCAGTGGGTTAGGGCTTTGTATATTTGAAGTCCCTGAGTTAAAATATCATTTCTTACTCTTACAATTGCTCTGTGTGTGTGTGTGTGTGTGTGTGTGTGTGTGTGTGTTTGTCGCTCAGCTGTGTCCAACTCTTTGCGACCCCATGGACCCCACCAGGGTCCTCTGTCCATAGAATTCTCCAGGCAAGAACACTGCAGTGGGTAGCCATTCCCTTCTCCAGGGGATTTTCCCAACCCGAGGACTGAACCCAGGTCTCCTACCTTACAGGCAGATTCTTTTTGCCGTCTGCGTTACCAGGGAAGCCCGACAGCAGCCTTGATTGGTTCTTTCTTTATTCTCTTTTTTCTGGGGCGCGGGGCCTTCGTTGCTGACCGCCGGCTGTCTCCCGTCTTGGCGCACAGGCTTCTCATCTCGGTGACGCCTGGGGTTGTGGGCGGCGGGCTCTGGGCTCCAGCTGCAGGAGTTGCTCTCGGGCGGCTCTGGAGCACGGGCTCAGCTGTTGTGGCGCACGGGCTTCTTTGCCCCTTGGCCTCTCGTCATTCCCTTGGAATCTCCCCTGACCAGGGATCGAACCTGTGTCCCCTGTACTGACAGGCAGATTCGTAACCACTAGACCACCAGGGAAGTCCAGTCTGTTCTTTTGATTCATTTATTAAATAGCATAACTGTTTTCACAACAGGACACACGGTCAGTGCTACATGTTAATATCAATTACAAGTAACATCGCACTATTTTAAATAGCTAAATCCCTCAGTATTAATAACATGTTTTTATTAATCCAAGATAAAAATCTAGCCTCTCCAACAAAAAGTAAAATATCGTTTATTTTCACATTGCTGATTTCCTGCGCCACCTTTATTGTCCCCACATTTTTACTGCACACTTGAAACCAATGAAATGCATGTGAAGGGGGTCCTGTTCCGTCTCACGATGAACCTTTAGGTTCTAAATCACATCCATATATACTTCTCCCCGCCCAACTGCGCAATTCAAAAGGTCAGGGACAGGTCCGTGCTGCTGACATGCTGTCGGGACCTGGGCTTGTTCCAGGCTGTTTTCGTTTCAGGATGCTGGTAACTAAATGATTAGGCACGTGGCCTGAGGGCACATCCTGTTACCAGTGATTTTATTGCAGGGGAAGCAGGCTGGGCTTGAACCTGGGGTGGAGATGCACGAGGCGGCTGCCACTCCAGCTAACGTGTGAGAGTGGGATTTGAAGGAAACGTGACGGGTCAGGAAACAAGATCTAGTTAAGAGGTGATGGAAGGAGGTGCCCAGGGAAGAGATGGCAGGGGCTAAGTCCAGACAGTGGGCTGGATGAGTGACAGACAGAGGTGAGTGACAAGGCTGAGAAACACGGGGAAGGGCTTCGGGGAACGGCGAGGACAGGGACACCAGCCAGCCAGAGGGACCCGGGATCGTGACGGGGTCTGAGCTTTCGCTGTGAGTCCAGGAGAATGAGGGGAGGCTAGAAACAAGAATAACTCACAGGATGGGCCCCCAGGAGTGCGGAGCCCAGCCGGTGTCATCACAGGGAGCCTGTCAGGCGCCGCAAGGAGCCCTGGAGGGAAACGCTCCAGCGGGAAACTTGGGTTCAGCCACCAATGAGCTGTGTGGCCTCAGAGAAGTCACGTTCCCTCTCTGAGTCAGTGCCTTTACTTGTAACTAGTGCGTGAGGTTTGATAAGCGCTTCCCAAGCAGAGGTCCTGGAGCAAAACTCCACGGCGGAGCACACCTGGGATGCGGTCCCTGGAGACCCAGGCTGTCAGCGGATGCTGGGGGNGGAGAAGGAAATGGCAACCCACTCCAGTATTCTTGCCTGGAGAATCCCACGGACAGAGGAGCCTGGTGGGTACAGTCCAGGGGGTCGCAGAGTCAGACACGACTCAGCGACTTCACTTTCGCTTTCACTAAAACTCTATAATGGGGTTGCTGAAGCCATTATACTAGATAACTTTCGGTGAACGGTGTTGAATTCATGATCTTTGAAGAAGATTTAGCTTTAGGACCAGGGACCAGACTTGGTCACTCAAGAGCTTTTGTGTAGCAGAGTTTTATTAAAGTATGAAAAGAGACAGAGAAAGCTTCTGACACAGATATAAAAAAGGAGCTGGAGACTGCTCCCCTTGCTCTTTTGCAGGAGAACTATATACTTTTTAAAATTGGTTATTACAATAAATCAAAAGAATGGCTCAAGGTTTTAAAGGTTTTATGAGACCCACTCCCACAATATACATTTTAAGATAATGGGATTAGAACTAACAATAGAAAGATCTTACCAGAGCCCCTCGCACAACATACACTTTAAGATGACAGGATTATTCAGAAGGTTCTTAAGAAGAAGAAAAATGTCCTCCAGCAGGAATGCATTGTTGTCATATAATCCTTGGTACAGAGTTTAAGGGAAAACATATCCTTGAGCAAGATGAGTNCCCTCGCACAACATACACTTTAAGATGACAGGATTATTCAGAAGGTTCTTAAGAAGAAGAAAAATGTCCTCCAGCAGGAATGCATTGTTGTCATATAATCCTTGGTACAGAGTTTAAGGGAAAACATATCCTTGAGCAAGATGAGTTGTTTGTTGTGCAATTATCAGCTCCGGACTTATTTGTCTCTTTCTCCTCCTTGAGAACTCCAGACCCCTATCTCCTCCTCAAGAACCCCAGACCCCTTTCTCCATCTTGGGGACCCTGGACTTCTTATCAACCTGTCTAGGAATTGACTCACTCATACTGGTACTCTAAAACTTTTCTTTAGATCAGTTTTCCACTCAACTATAGAGCATCAGGAAAAAGTCTGCTTCCATTATGTGAAGATCCAGCCAAGATCCACCCTACATGAAGTAGGGTGAGGGTGGCCCTACCAATAAGCTGGAAGGGAACTGCACTTTAATTCCAAGAAGTCAAGCCAAGGATCTCTCAGACCCATGGCAGAAGGATGCCTGGATAGTCAACAGCAATTTCCTGTGGTCTCAGGCACTTCAGAGCAGGGTCAGCCTTCTCTCTCACTTTTTTATGTTTAATGTACTAGTGGCCACGTTTTACAATGGCTGAGTAGTATACCAGTGTGTGGATGAGGATGGCTTATGCTATGGTGTGGTTTACCTGCTCAACTACCTCATCCCCCTGCAGCAGCTGGATCAGCTACAAAGTACAGCCCAGAAGTTCATGGGGATGTATGAGCAGTAGCTGTCCAAGGTGAGTGCTGGAACCTTGAGCTGGGGCAGCCAAACTGTAAGTTATACAAGCACAGCCTCTGCTGGACCCAGCATGGGTATGAGCCTGGATGATAGAGGAAGAGCTGAGGATGGATCCTGAGTACTGTTTTGGGATCCTCACTGGTCGTATTTTATAGAAACGCTTATGCAAGAAGTACTTTCTATGTTAATGAATAAGTTAATGACTAGAATCCCCTGGGAAATGGAAAGAGCATATAGAACAAGAGGAGGCTTGGAAATGGAAGGACTGGTACCAAGGAGGGGCTTCTCTGGTGGCTCAGATGGTGAAGAATTTGCCTGTAATGCAAGAGACCTGGGAGACAGGAACGTTTGATCCGAAAAGATAAAATAGGGGCAAAAATGTCGAGAGACTTGTGAGCCAGGCCAGTGAGCTTGGAATTGATGCTTTAAGGATGAGTGGATAAAAGTATTGCATCAGCAGTGTGATACGGGCAGTCGCTTTCTGTAATGGTTACTCGTGGACCTCCTGGGAAAGGCTGCTGGAATAGGATCATATTGCAAGCTCCGAGTCAGTGCATTCATTAAGAGAGTGGGGCTATAACCACATAAAAGAAGAGAGAATGCGGGTGGTGCAGGAGCAAGAGCTTTTTTTTTCCAGTGAAAAGAATATGAGTGTCCTCAGCTATGAGATGGGAGCAAATTAGGTGGCAGATAAGAGGGTGTTTTGTAGACTGTGTGGCACCAGAAGGAAGAGCTGCAGTGTTCATCCCCCCATGTCCAGGTCAGTGAGCATGCATTCGCCACTGAAGATCAGTAACCAAGTCTTGGAGATGAACCACATCCTAGAACCCAGGAATCCTGCTGCCCTTGGTGCCTGCTGTGAGATTCCAGCCTTCACTCTGCTGTGCCTGGAGCTGGAGGGAGCCCAGGAGTTGGTGATCCAGCTTAAAGTCAGGGGAGAAGAGGGTGGAACTAGGGAACCTCCTCTATCACCTGGAGAGCCAGCTCTGTGGATGGATAAATAAATGTTTGTTGCCTCTACAGCCTTCCCTCTTATCTAATCTCGGGAATCTGACAATTTCCAAAATCTCTTCTTTCTGGGGAAGAAAACCCTGGAGCTGAGAAATAAGGGAAACTGAGTTCAGTTCTGAGTAACACTCTGTGACCCACCTCCCTGGCTTTGCATTTCCATAGGTAGCTAATGCCAAGCTCGCACTCAGGCTTCTGGCTGACTCTGACCAGTGCAGCTTTCAAGCTGTCCCCCAAGATGTGGATGTCTTTGAGAACCAGTTACGGGAGTGTGAGAGTGAGAAGGATCAAGAAAAAACCTCCAGACACCTTGGTTCACCCCTGCACCCTAGTGAGGCCTCAGATGGAATTTCCCAAGGTCTTCTCTCCCCAGGGGCTGAGTTGGGGATGTAGAGTTCACTATGGTGTACTGAGGGGACTGAAAGGTGGGCAGTAAAGATCCTGATGGAGAATAAAGCTTTCATTTCCTTGTTGGTATGTCTCAAAGGGATGCAGACTGAGACATGCACTCTTGAACGTAGCACACCTAGCTCATACCTTACCTGAACTCTTCTCTAGGTTCCTGTGTCCACAGAGGCCTCCAGAAAGCCAGCAAACCCCTTGTGGTGGTGGTTTGGTCACTGAGTTGTGTCTGATTCTTGTGACCCCCCTAGACCTTAATCTGCCAGGTTCTTCCGTCCATGGGATTCTCCAGGCAAGAATACTGGAGTGGGTTGCCATTTCCTTCTCGAGAACAGGGATCTTCCCAACCCAGGAATTGAACCCAGCTCTCCTGCACTGCAGGCATATTCTTTACTAACTGAGCTATGAGGGAACTCTGTCAAACCGCTTGTGGTACAACTTAATTGGAGAGACTTCCTGTATAAGACAAGTGCCTGGGGCCAAGACTCGACACCCAGCCCAAACTCTTCCCTCCACTGGGTGGCCCTTCTGCCTGCAGATGCCAGGTGAGTCCAGGATAATTTCTCTTCTGCAACCAGGTTTATTCCAAAGGAGCCCTACTGTACCCTAAATGCAGGTTTGTTTGTGGCCCCAGCTCAGCTTCCTCTATTTTAAGCATGGCCAAGACCTGACAGGTCACCTCCTAATGATCCTTTCATGGGTTAAGGATGGTGCAAACTGCCCCAAGCTTCCTTCATAAACCCACTGTCTAGAATTTCTAATCCCATCATAATCCAAAGCAGTTGTATCCCCAGCCTGGTCTTATCTCAAGAACAAATTCTTCTATACCCAGGGTTCTTCCTTACAGTGCTTTTACTATAATTAAATGAGATAATGCATGTGTAGGGCCCACTGGGCATCATTGCAGTTGATTTTAATATTATTACTGTTACCACATTTTTTTTTTTTTTTACAGATATGTGTTGTCATAATATAATTATAAGTAAAAGAAGAGAGATTACAAGTCAATTCTGGTTGACTCCCAAAGCCCCAACTGTTAGGACACTCACCTGGTCTTTTTATTTTTAGTATTTTATTTATTTATTTATTTGGTTGCATCGAGTCTTTTTTGGGATCTTTCGTTGTGGCACTTGTGCTCAGAAGTTGTGGTGCACAGGCTTAGCTGCCTCGGGCCATGTGGAATCACAGTTCCCTGACCAGGGATCAAACTCATGTCCCCTGCATTAAAAGGCAGATTCTTAACCACTGGACCACCAGGGAAGTCCCAGGCTTCTCTCTCTCTCTCTTTTTTTTTGAACTTTTTTTAACCCTGATTATCTTGGTGTAAGGCTTGGCCTAGGTACTTTGACTACTACTGGCTATGCAAATCCTATGAAGATCTGGTACTGCTGCAGAACTCTGAGAAGAGGAAAATGGGCTACGGCGATGGCGGTGGCAATACTTTACAAGAACTTCATGTGGTTTAACTAAGATGGCACAGCAGCCACGGCCAAGGTGGGCCTTCTTCTAACACCCTGGTGCTACCCTGTCTGCTGTCCAGTTCCGCCTACAACAACTGCTGCTCCCACGCTGGTGTGTCCTGGAAGGATTTATATTTTTCTAGTGATGATAGGGGGCTGTGGGTGCCCTGTGCCACTCAGGTGGCCAAGGGTTACCTGGCGTGAGTCATTTCAATGCCAGCACTTCACAGGTAGAGGAAACCTGGCACACCAGCCAAGTCAGGGACCTGTATGGCCGCAGGGCGCTATATGCCTTACGCCCCCCTGAACATCGGCCAAGAAGAGAGTTTTTATGCTTTTGATACCACTGGGAGTGCCGTCTCAGCATCATGCTGGATAAGATGCTGGAAACACCATAAGGCATTAATTACTAACCTTCTAATCACAGGTTCTATGTCTACAGTGATGGTTTCCTGATTATTTATGCTTCCTGGCTTCCTGGAACTGAAGCATAGGTTACCAAGACGACTGTCCAAAAGGCCTTTTGGGGCTTGGGAACCTCCCAAAGCTGTCAAACTGAAAAAATCTTCTAGACCCTGAAACCTCAAGGCAGAGGATTTATAGAAGTGTGGCTTTTTTCTCACCCTCCAGGTGGACCATTCCTCAAAATAGCCATCAGCTCTAATGATTGGGATTATTAATTATATCTGGTTAGTTCTTGACAATAAATATCTCAATCTGGACATTAAAGTTCTCTTTAATAACGATCTGATTGAAGTTTCATTGGGAAATGAAACATTAGCTGGCAATGTTACCCCCTCTTTACCAGAAACCTAGTATAGGAGCTGGGTTCATAGTTTTAAAAAAAATCTCATCTGTGTTTTGAGAACTGTGATTCCAACTCTTCCAGTTGTAGGATTCTGTTGAGCTAGGTTTAGAATTCTCTGTGTCTGAGGCTGAGATCCTCTGGCTCCAGTGCTGAAGATATAAGGGAGTTGATCATTAAAGTGAGACGCGGAAGTTTATTATCTTATCCTCAACCTCCTAGGCTGTACCTGGAGAGAAAAGAGGCAGTATCTCTGTGTGAAAATTAATGTTTCACTGTCCTGATCAATTTCACTTTGAATGCAGTTGAGAGAGGGCCTTAGATCTGAATCCTGTTCTAGGAATTAAGCAATGGAAGGCTGAGACATGAAGAACTTTGACATGGACGGGGCTAAAGGTCCAGACCTTCTATATAAGGAATCATTTGATATGATAACAGAAAGTCTGCTGGCTGACTGTCATTAGTTTCTTTGCTCAGGCCAAGACTATCTGCTTGTACTTATCCGACGATGATATGATGTACCTTCTGTCCATGCAGGTCCATGGAATGTTCAAGATTTCAGATCCTAAAGTCTTCTCAGTCACACAGAGGACACCAGAATACTTCACACACACTGTCTTATGCTTATACTTTCACATATACATACATTTACAAATACTGTGTCAAAATCAGACATGCATTCCAACTGTTACATATACAATATTTCCATCCATACCCAAATATCAATAAACATAAAAATGTTTTAATATGTCCTTTAACAGAAAATTTACCTGCTAGCCAAATAAAAACTAAAAGATGTTGGCTTTTACATGCCTAATCCTACCCTGTTAGGAATTTCACTGCTAAGTCAACTCTATACTCACCTCTTGATTTACAGACAAATTTCCCCCTTAATGCTTCAACACAAAGGTAGGCAACTCAGGACTGGGCTAGGACATTGCAAGAAATCATTTTAAAGGTTCTGCTGTAGCACTGTGTAGAAAAGACCAAGTGATAAGCAAATAAAAAATACTTAGCAAGGAAGGATTCATTCACCTTCAGTTTGTTGTGCCTCTAGGAGGATTTTCCCTGTTTAGCCCTACTCCTGATTCTAGGATAGAGGAAATCTTTTCCCACGGCATGGGAACACTCTCAGTTAAGTCTAGAATCCCAGAATCTTGACCCAGAGAAAAACAAGCCTTCTCTTCCACTTAAGAAGCTTTTGTCTTGCTCCATTTTCCTTTCTATGTGCTACGCTGCTTCAGTAATGTCCAACTCTTTGCAACTCCATGGACCAGGCTCCACTATCCATGAGATTCTCCAGGCAAGAATACTGAAGTAGGTTGCCATGCCCTCCTCCAGGGAATCTTCCCAACCCAGAAATCAAACTCACATCTCTTACATCTCCTTCATTGGCAGGCAGGTTCTTTACCACTAGTGCCACCTTTCCTTTCTAAGGCTTCACTTTTTCCAGATCCCTAAAAAAAGGAGTAAACTCCTTTTTGTGGAAGAAATTTCTTTCTTACCTACAAGTATGTGGTTTTACCTATGATTTTAATAGACTCAGCTTTTCATTACTCTTGCCTGGAAAATCCCATGGATGGAGGAGCCTAGTGGGCTGCAGTCCATGGGGTCGCTAAGAGTCAGACACGACTAAGTGACTTCATTTTCACTTTTCACTTTCATGCATTGGAGAAGGAAATGGCAACCCACTCCAATGCTCTTGCCTGGAGAATCCCAGGGACGGGGGAGCCTGGTGGGCTGCCGTCTATGAGGTCACACAGAGTTGGACATGACTGATGCGACTTAGCAGCGGCAGTAGCAGCAGCTTTTCATTCACAAGCCTGATATCCCCACAAGGGACTCACACACAGCACCACAGAGAAACATATGGATTACGTAAGCAGTCTGTTGGAGAAGGCAATGGCACTCCACTCCAGTGTTCTTGCCTGGAGAATTACGTGGGCACAGGAGCCTACAGTCTATGGGGTTGCAAAGAGTCAGAAATGACTGGGCAACCATAAGTAAGCAGTCTGTACTNGGATTACGTAAGCAGTCTGTTGGAGAAGGCAATGGCACTCCACTCCAGTGTTCTTGCCTGGAGAATTACGTGGGCACAGGAGCCTACAGTCTATGGGGTTGCAAAGAGTCAGAAATGACTGGGCAACCATAAGTAAGCAGTCTGTACTTTTAACAGTTGTACTCAGAACTTCGCCCTCTATTTCCTGTAAAAGTGTCTTATTTTCTTTTATTATGAAGACCCAGACTCCCCAAATAGGTTTCCTTTCCCAACTATTTCAGCCAGAGACTGTGAGGCTTGGGTTGACATCACAATATCCCTTTTCTCAAGAGCTGTGCTTTTGGTGGGTGGGGCTGGGGGAGGGGTGGCCCTGGCAGGAGTCATCTCCACTTAGCCTGCTTTATATCAAGAATGAATTAGTAGCCACAACAGGCCTCAGCGGGGCCATATCTGGAGAACTGGGGTGGGGGCACAACATCACAAAATACCTGGCCCCAGTCTGGTCACTCATCCCCTTTGGGGCAACAAGGAAACCAGCCTGTGGCCTGAGAACGGAACGCCTGAAACAGAGGCCAGAGGAAGTATTTGCCTGCCCTCACCCCTCTGCCCCTGCTTCCACCTGCTCCCCATCTGCCCACCCACTAAGGTCGATGCC
Organism: Neotragus pygmaeus; assembly: GCA_006410875.1. NCBI lineage: Eukaryota > Metazoa > Chordata > Mammalia > Artiodactyla > Bovidae > Neotragus > Neotragus pygmaeus. Next base: position 220,246 of record SJYV01002871.1, on the reverse strand, counting down.
GCATGTCATCGCTCAAACACCCAGGATGGCCCAGTGTGGGCATCATTCAGGGCCGCCTGCAGGAAAGAAGATCTCTCCGGGTATCACTAGGGTGATAGTGAAGACACCAGGCAAGCAGGAAGACTTTGTGATAGCCAGTGATACCTCGGTGAGGCAGTTCAAGGAGAAGCTATCGGCTCACTTTAAATGCCAAATGGACCAACTAGTGCTTGTCTTCATGGGCTGCCTTCTCAAAGACCATGACGTGCTGAGCCAGAGGGGCATCCTGGATGGTCACACCATCCACGTGGTCATCAAGTCCAAAAATGGCTCCAGAAGCCTAGCCCATCCCTGCCACCAGGACAAAAACACCAAAGGAAACAGCAGTGGGGTATACCAATCTGCTGGTGTGGGTTACACCCCAGTGGAGTCAACTCTCTCAGAGGATGCGCCCAAGGTGCATACCCAGGACTTGAAAGTGGGTAGTCCAGAGCATGTAGCACAGATACTGGAGAATCCGAGCATCCAGCAACTCCTGTCCAACACAGATTTCATGAGACAGTTCATCTCAGAACATCTAGACATGCAACAATTGATGCAGCAGAACCCAGAGGTTTCACACATCCTTGACAATTCTGAGATCCTGTGGCAGACTCTGGAGCTGGCCTGGAACCTGGCAGTGATTCAAGAGATAATGCAGATCCAGCAACCTGCACAGAATCTTGAGGGTCCACTGAACCCACAGTCATATGTAGGCTTAGAGACTGTCCCAGGATGGGACAATGCTTCAGGTCAGAGTTCTGCTGCTTTCAATGATCAGATGCTCAACAACACACAAGATCCATTTGGGGGCAACATTTTCACAGCTCTCCTGGGAGGACAAGTGCCAGAGCAAGTACAGTTTTCATTCCCATCACCACCACCGTCCCAGGAACAGGAACATCTCCCACAGCCCCCTACAGCCCGAGTCATCTATGCTAGCTCTCGAGGTGTATCTTCAATCACTGCAGCCAGTTCTACCCCCAACCTGGCAAATCATACTTCCAGGGCCACTACTTCTAACTCCACTAATGGTCAGAGTCACGCCTGTGCAGTGGAGCAGCCAACTGGGATACCAGCCTTACTTAGCAGAGAGCTCAACCAGCTGCCCCAGGCAGAAGACAAAGATGCCACCATTTCTCTAGATAGCTCTAACCAGAAACCAGATGATCTCCAGCAGTCAAATGAGCAGACCAGCTCCCAGATCACAGGAAACATGATGCAACTGCTTTTGAACAACCCTTCCCTGGCAGCCCAGATGATGTTGTTCATGAGTGTGCCCGAGCTGAGTGAACAGTGGAGGCAGCAACTGCCTGCATTTCCACAGTAGACTCAGGTTTCCGATATACTTATAGCTCTAGCCAACCCTAAAGCATCACAAGCAATACTGCAGATTGAGCAGAGCCTGCAGCTGTTGGCCACAGAGGCTCCTGTTCTTCTACCCTGGGTTGCGCCCTACCTATGAGGCCTGGGCTGGCTTCCTACACCCAGCTGCAGCTACCCCGAGACAGTGCCCTGAACCTGGGATGTGTCCAATATGGCTGAGCCTAAAGTACCTGAATCCTGTCCCAAATCAGGAACAGTCCTACAGAGGCTACAGTCCCTAGCTGGAGACCCTTCCCACCCTCTACAAGCCCCTGCGACTCATTTCAGCAAGCAAATGGAATATCTCCAGGCCATGGGATTTGCAAACCATCAAGCCAATCTGCAGGCCCTCATTGCCACCGAGGGAGACACCAGCGCTGCCATCCAGAAGCTCAGGAGATCCCAGGGATCCTAACCCCTGGACATACCTGTTTGCTTTGCTACCTGCCTGCCAACCCATTTGACTACCTCATCTGCCTTCATCTTTTCTGGTGCTTCTGGTTAGGAGAAGTCATAGAATGGGAAAAAAGAAACAGTGCTTTCCTTACTGAATAATAGACCATTGGCCATAGCTGAGAGATCTGTCAATAAAATGGCTACATCAACTTGACCCATCTGAAGTTTGGCCATTTTTTTTTTTTTTACAAAAAAGCCAACTGTCAATGTGTAATAACCCTACCTCATGTACCATACATGCATGAGCACACACACACAACCACATGCATATATTAAAATAGAAAATCATATTTGCACCCATAGAATTACATGTACAGACATCATGGCATTCTCACATATCCAAGAACATGCACATATAACCTCAAACACATGTGCACACATGGCTAACAGCCAAAAATTCACATATACAGGCATATAAAATCACCACACAGTACACATAATGTGCATAAACAGCTGCACACAAATGCTTAGAGACCCAAAATAGACCCACATGTAGGGAAGACAGTCATAACATACTCATCTGAAAAGAGTACACATGAGTACTCATACTCATACTCATACACACACATGTATGTGTGTTCAGTGGTGTCCAACTCTTTGCAACCTCATGAACTACAACTTGCCAGGCTTCTCTGTCCATGGAATTCTCAAGGTAAGAATACTGGAGTGGGTTGCCATTTCCTACTCTAGGAAATTCAGCTGAATGTGTAGCTACATGAGGTGTTTATAAGTGCCATAAAAAAAAATGCAGTGGATAAGCTGTTCTAAATGGAGGGATCATCAAGGAAAGGCCTCTCTGAAAGGAGACAGTTGAGCAGAAATCACAAGGACTTGGGAGAGCAAAACATACAATTCCAGGCATTGTTTCAGGCAGAGAAGGCTGCATAAGGGGAAAAGCTGTGAGATAAGAGTACTCTTGTTGTGTTTGAAGAATAACAAGGGACAGTGTAGCTGGAGAGGAGTGAACTAAAAAATGAGGGGAAAAGAGAAAGTATTAGAAATCATGAAGAGCTTTGTAGATCTGGTGATCACTTTGGATTTTACTATGAATACAAAACAAAATCATTGCTAGATTTTAGCAAAGGAATAGAGCAGTTCAATATGTCAGTCTGGCTGCTGAGAGGGAAATACTGTTGTAGAAGAGAAAGCTGGAAGCAGGAACACTCATTCTAGCATGTGAGTGACAGTGGTGTCTGAGACTAGGGCAGGAGCAGTGGAGGAGGTGAGGGATATTCAGATCTGTGTGGTCCTCACAGGTCACCCATCCTTCAGCCCTGATATGACCATCAGCAAGAGTAAAGGAAGCTCCGTTAAGCTCCCAGTGCTTCTAAATCTGCTGCCAAAGGTCTCACTCCACTACCATGACCTATCAGAAAGAAACAGGTCAAAAAAATGAAGTGAAGTGATAGTCACTCAGTCATGTCCGACTCTTTGTGACCCATGGACTGTAGCCAGCCAGGCTCCTCTGTTCATAGAATTCTCCAGGAAAGAATACTGGAATGGGTAGCCATTCGCTTCTCCAGGGAGTCTTCCTGACCCAGGGTGTCTGTCATTGAAGGAGGATTCTTTAACTATTTGGGCCATCAGGGAAACCTGACTCAGTGGGTAAGGAGTCTACCTGCAATGCAAGAGATACAGGAGATGCAGGTTCAATCCATGGGTAGGGAAGATCCCCTGGAGAAGGAACTGGCAACCCACTCCAGTATCCTTACTCGAGAAATCCCCTGGACAGAGGAACCTGGTGGACTATAGTCCAAAGGGTCACAAAGAGTCAGACACAGCTGAGTGACAGAGAGTCAGAGTTGGAGAAATGCAGGACTAATTCCAATCTAACAGAATACTGGAGCAGATTGCCATTCCTTCTCCCAGAGATCAAACCCGAGTCTCCTGCATTACAAGCAGATTCTTTACCATTTGAGCCACAGGGAAGCCCCCTCAAGAAAGAAAATCATAGCTAGAAATGGATTTTTCACCTCCCCATTAAGATATCGCTATTAATCCAATTAAATCTTTTATCCTCAGTTTACATAAGGAGCCCAGATTCTCCAGATTATCTTCCTGATTCTCTCAATATGCTCTGAAATTGCCTCATGTGACTCAGTTTCCACTTGTCGGTTTTTCCCACCCTACCTTTTAGGATGCAATTTAGCACCAGTGAAACGCTTAACTACAACCTTATCTCTCAGTGTTTCCTCACCTTTTTGCTGTGGCTAATATCTGGGTGTTCACTGAGAAGACTGCTTCTCCAGCAGTGATGACTGTTTCTTTCATTCTCTGTGGACTTAGAAGTGGAGTACATGTTCTCCATGTATCTACTTTAGGTTCCCAAACATAGATTTCTAGCTTCAACACTACTCAATCTATCATAATTATTCTGATATAATGCCACCTAGCAAACTCACAGTGGTTATAACAGCTATATCCAACCCTGCCTACTCTCTGTGTAGGCAGAGAAAATCATATAACTGTGCTGGCTAGTCTTATTTAAATTTATTATCAAGGCTTTATTTGGTCTGTTTGTATGCCTAATGCATTTTCTTATTTTAATGCTTTTTATCTAGAATTTGCATCAGAAATCATCTGGAGGGTGTGTTAAAACCCCCAGATTTCTGAGCTTCATTCCAAGGGTTTCCAATTCTGTGGATCTACAGGAAGGCCACAAATTCTGCATAGCTGACAATTTCCAGGTGATGCTAATGATTCTGATCTAAGGATCGCACTTGGAGATCCAATGGTCTAGCCATATTCTTTGAGATGATTATTTCATACCTTTTATGCTCTTCTAAAACTTTCAACAGCCTTTTAATATCTATTCTCAGTCTCAGATGATATTTTCCTTATTCCAACAAGAAGACAAAAGTGATCAAAGGTGACTTTCACCTTTGTCTGCCACTAATTCAACCAACTATCTTGCATCTATACCTGTATACTCCACCTTGCATCCTGTTTTAATGAATAAACTGTCCATGATCCTGAATCAAGCTCTTCACTTGAGCATTTGATTCCAATCCCTCTATCTTCTCAAAAATTTGCTCTTGCAACTGTTTTCTCTTTCTCCTGCATCACTGTGCTCTTCCTCATTGGATTATTTCCATTAGAATAAAAGTATATTATAATTGTCTCATCTTGGTAAAACAAAAAAGCAAAACCAAAAAAGACTTATTTCCCATTTCTGTGCAGCCATCAACCTTTTCTCATTTACTCTTATTGGATCCACTTCCTTTCCAATCCATTTACTTTTAAACCCACTCCAATCAGGTTTTCTGGCCTCACCACTCTTCCAGACTTGGTCTCATCGTGGCCCTCAGTCTAACTGGTCTCTCTTGTCCAAGTGCAGTAGCCAATTCTCAGTCCTCACTTACTTACCTACCAGAATCATTTGACACATTTGTTTACTTTCTCTTTTTTTGAAACTTTGTCCTTTGACTCCTTTCTTCTCTAGTTTCCTTTTCTGACTTAATGTTTTATTTCTTCTCAATTTCCTTTGCTGAATTCATCCAATCTTTCAGACTTCTAAATATCATACTGTCCATAATTCCGTCTTTTTACCTCTGTCCTTTTACTATATATATACACATACACTGCTCCACATACTCTGTTGATGCTGATGAAGTCAGCCTTCCAGTGTAGAACTACCGTCTTAACATTTTCATTTGGATATGAAATAGACTGAACTTAATTTTCTATTTAACAACCTTATTTCCTGGTCTTTTTACCTTAACAAATAATTCCATTCTTTGAATTTTTCTGGGGGATAATTATAATAGGGAAAAAAAAGGTAAAATACAAGTTTATTTCATCTTGAACCTCTCTTTCATACTCCACGTCCTACTCATCAGAAAGTGCATATGTTGATTGATATATCGTGGCTAACATTGAATCAGAGAGGACAGAGGAACATAACAATGCCAAGAAGAGGCTCAACTAGCAAGTAGCTGAATTAGGGTCTTCGTGAGGACATAAGGGCTCAAGAAGTCTTTCTTAATTGTCCAACCCTGTCTGAATATCCACATACCACCTACCAGGTTGTGTGAAAGCAGAACACTTGGCTTGAGAAGGAAGGGTCAGCCTAGAACCCTCATTATGAAGAAGGCAATTGAGATAAAGGAAGTAGAAGATTTGAAAGATGGGGGGAGATGAAGCCCCGAAGAATCCCAAGTACCTTGGAGAAGTCTCAATAATCCATTGTATGAGGCCATGATGTCAGTGCTGAGGTCACAGAGGTGACCTGGTGGAGTGGGTTCTGGTGTAGAAGGCTTCAGGGGTGGCTGTTCAGCAAGATGAGGGAAGTTTGGAGTCCTATTTAAGAGGAAGGACGGGGCCACGGCTGATCGGTATGTATTCCCCAAACCCAAGTCCTTCAGGCTGCCCTTGCCCTTCATTCATCAACAATTAACCTCTTTCCTAGGGCCTCAGATTTCCCTCCCATGATCATCACCATCTCTCCAACCCCAAATCCTCCTAAGGCATCCTATCCCATGCCCTCAGAGCCCCTTCTATGTGGACTGTCTAGTTCCCCTACCCTGAGACCCCAAATCCTCCCCCTGCTCACCTTTTCTTTCACCACTGCCCAAAAGGATGATTTTGGTCTCCCATCCCCTTCCCCCCAGCTGTGTCCCCACAGACCTGGGCCTCCTGCTGCCCACTATGGCCAAAAGCGGAGAGGCCCTGCCACAGGGCAGCCCAGCACTGGTCCAGGATCCCCACCTCATCAAGGTGACAGTGAAGACGCCTAAGGACAAGGAGGATTTCTCAGTTACAGACACTTGCACCATCCAGCAGCTGAAGGAAGAGATATCCCAGCGCTTTAAGGCCCTCCCTGATCAGCTGATCCTAATCTTTGCTGGCAAAATCCTCAAGGACCCTGACTCGCTGGCACAGTGTGGGGTCCGAGATGGCCTCACTGTCCACCTGGTCATCAAGATGCAGCATCGCACCATGGGCAACAAGTGCCCAGATGCTTCAGTCCCCACCCCAGCCCCGAGCCCTGGGTCACTCCCTCAGCCAAGATCCATTTACCCAGCGGATGGGCCACCTACCTTTAGCTTGGGTGTCCTCACAGGCCTCAGTGGGCTAGGCCTGACCTCGGGTGATTTCCCTGACCAGCCAAGCTCACTGGTGTGGCAGCATGGATCTGTGCCTGAATTTGTGGCTCAGATCATTGACGACCCCTTCGTCCAGGGTCTGCTGTCCAACACAGGCCTGGTGCGCCAATTGGTTCTTGACAATCCCCGTATGCAGCAACTGATCCAGCACAACCCTGAGATTGGGCACATCCTCAACAATCCTGAAATCATGCGGCAGACACTGGAGTTTCTACGTAACCCTGCCATGATGCAAGAGATGATGCGCAGCCAGGACCGAGCACTTAGCAACCTAGAGAGCATCCCGGGTGGCTACAATGTGCTCCGAACCATGTATACAGATATTATGGACCCCATGCTTAATGCAGTCCAGGAGCAGTTTGGTGGCAATCCCTTTGCCACCACTAATACTGCTAATGCTACCAGAAGCAGCAGCCAACCCTCAAGGATGGAGAATTGTGACCCTCTCCCCAATCCCTGGACTTCCACATATGTAGGCTCAGCTAGCAGGAGGGGCAGGAGGCCTGGGGACCAAGATATATCTGAGCTTAGAAATAGGGTTCCCAATATTCTAGGGAATATAGGGCTCTATGACTATCTCCAACAACTGCATGAGACCCCCCAGTCCCTGGGAACCTATCTACAGGGGATGGCGTCTACCCTCAGTCCAAGCCAAGAACAACCACCTCCGCCACCAGGAAACCAAGTTCCTCCAGCTTCACCCTCATTCCAGGAACCTAAGTCAGGGCAGGCTCTCCCCAAGGAGTCAGTTGCAACCAAGGGAAAGCCCTCCTGCCCAGCCTTCCTGAGGTATCCCACGGAGAGTGGTGCTAGAAAACATGGAGGTCAAGATGGTGCAGGGAATGGTTCCACTGGCCATAGCACCCATATGCCTGATCTTGTCTCCGGGCTGGGGCCTGCTGCCAATAGGACCCCACTCCTTCCTTCCCCACCTTTGCCCACAGCAGCTACTGCTGGAATCCCTGAGCATGTCTGGCTGCCACCACCAGCTTATCCAAGATCTCTGAGGCCAAACAGCGTGAATCAGGCCCCACAGCTGAAGGACGAGATGCGCTGGCAACTGCCACTGCTGCTGCACCTTCAGGCATCCATGGCAAACCCGCGTGCCATGCATGCTCTGCTGCAGATTGAGCAGGGTCTGCAGATCCTGGCTACTGAAGCCCCTCGCCTCTTCCTCTGGTTCATGCCTTGTCTAACAGGACTGGGAAGTATGGCGGGGGATACAGAGCCTCGAGAGAGTCCCCTTGTGCCTGAGGCTCCTTCGCCTCCCCTAGCTCCTGAGGTTCCCTCAGCACAGGGTTCTATGGAGCTGGGCCTCCATTCCACCCCCTTCCTCCAGATGTTGCAAGCCTTAACTGGCTCCAATTCCCAGCAGCCGACACTCGAGACTCACTTCCGGGTGCAGCTAGAGCAGTTGCGGGCCATGGGCTTCCAGAATCTGGAAGCCAATCTCCAGGCCCTCATTGCCACAAGAGGTGATGTGGATGCTGCTGTGGAGAAGCTGAGGCAGTTGTAGGAGCTGTAGCTGTTCAGACCATATCTTTCCCTCTGTGCCTTCCCCCCTGATAGCCCCCATCCCTAACTCCCCTCACCCCAGCCATTCTTGAATGCAGCTGCACTATGAAGCAAATTTACTATGATACTCTTTACTGCAGAGGCAATGTTGTTCCAGAGTCAATGAGGAAGAATGAGAGCCAGAGCAGGGTGGGGGTGCTATAAGTGACCCAACCACCCCTGTCACTGTACCATCATGGGGTCACGGTCTGAGTTCTGCTAATGCCTATTGTGATATGTAATTACATCCAATCTCCAATGTCGTCTGCTGCCTGAGTCTGATTATTTGTGGGCTATGGGAAAAGAGGAACTGTATAGGAGGAAAGGTGGTGATAAGAGCTATCTCTGCATGGATGGGAGGGCTTGGAGGGGAAACTGAAAGGTATGAGGTTAGAAGAAAAAGAGGCACAGGGAACACAAGAGGGTGAGCTGAGAACCACAGCCTTCCATGTGTTCTTCCAAAGGTTCCCCAGATTTGGTGTTCTGCTGGAGCTGCCACCACATTCTCTGTGTTCTTTGGGGCTCTCTACCATCAGCCAGACTGAAAAGTGGGCACAGCTTCTTATTTTTATTGTCCCTGAACTCTATCCCATAGTCGGCTCTCAATTTTTGGATTTGATCCTGACCCCCGAGATGAGTTCCAAGATTCACTGATCTTATCAAATTTACAAAGCTACTGTTCTTGGTAGCCAGATTTGTAGTTGATTCCACTGCCATGGATCCAGATTTGTCTTTGTTATACTATTGCACTTAGAAATTGATTACCTATCCTGTGCTAGGCATTCTGTTAGGGATTGGGAATTCAATGTGAGTAAAAGAGGCATGATACTGCCTTCATGAATTTATGACAGTAGCTGGAACTGTTCAAACAGCACTCATTATATATAATCACAAGCTATGATAAGTGTTATAAAAGATGGGGATCTGTGAAATAGCAAAACAGAGGCTTGATCTACTCTATAGAGACAGGCAAGGCTTGTGAGTATGAGCTCTAAGCTAAAAATCTAAAAAAGTGGTAAGAGTTAAGTAGGTAAAGTTTTGAGGGAGGAGGGAAGAGTATTCCAGTAAAGTCATTATGTACAAAGGCACTGAGAGAGGGTGCGCATAGCACACAGGAGGTGCCTTCAGCCTCTCAGACCCGTTTGCACTCAGGGGTGCTTCCCAATACCCACATGCATCTGGGGCAGAAGTGTTCCTATTCACTTATCAAGTGAGTGAACCATGGCTTCCAGCCCATAAATGTGCCCGTGAGTTCACGTGGGTAAATACATCATGGAGTAATGCACTAACACAAAATACATATTCACACTTTCACATGGTCAAACTTTTGTGCATGTGTCTGAGCATACCCACAAAACACAGTCTGTTAGAGTTTTATCATACGACTACTACTACTACTACTACTAAGTCGCTTCAGTCGTGTCCGACTCTGTGCGACCCCATAGATGGCAGCNATAGGAATCAAATAAACAGTCTTAGAGGAACAGGCCTTCTGCTTGGGAAAAACAAAGTTTTGGAGTTTGAGAAAGAGGAGATGCCTGCAGGCTGAGGTTACTGAAAGGGCAGGCATCCAGAGATGTCACAATTACAGTCCCTGCTCTGACTCTCACACAGCATCAGCTGGGCCTTGGAAGACCCTACCTAAGAGGTTGGGTGAATGGAAGAGAAGCAGACTCATAGTTTTGGTTATACTGGGCCTAGTATGACCTGAATGTTCCCAAAGAAAATTTATCCCTTCCTCAGACCAAGAGTTTTCTAGAAGGTCAAAGAGCACTGAAGCTTGAAATGCTGATCTGCATCATAAATAGTCAACCAGGTAGCTGGACAGCAATTTAAGAGAGAAGTATTAAAAACCTGAAAGTGTTTTTATGCATTTACGTTTTTTATTATTTGATGATGTTTCCCTAATATCTCTGTTATAAATACATGGGTACATTTTTTTCTGGATATCTTAGGGTTTTACTACTTACATTTAGTTTTAAATAACAATTGATGTTATTGAGGCTTTCCTCTAGCCAACCCCTCTTCCAAGCTCTTTACATCTGAATCCACACAATTATCTTTTATTCTTAACTTCAGATGAGAAAAACTGAGGCATAGAGAGAGAGGAAGTACATTGCTTAAAATTGTATAGTTCTTGCATAATAGAGCCAGGATTTGAAATTAGACAATGTGCTTCCAGAGTCTACAGCTTAGCTGCTGCAGTAAATCAAGTTAATTAATGCTTTAATTCTTACCCATGGAAAGTGAAAAGGGGCAGGATTTGTGGTATTTGGAATTTTTATACCTCTGACTCCTGCCACCATCTACACTTGATTGAAATATTTTCATTACCGTATCCAGGGTATGTGTACATGTGTATTTCTGGCATTAAAAAAAAATGAATAGCATGAGAGTCGTGAGATAGCAGGGAATAGAACATTTCAGATGTTAATCACCCTGAGAAACTGCTCCAAAGAGGTAGGAAGAAGGCAAGTATATAGGTGATTTTGGTGAATGGGTGAATGGTGATTTTGGTAAATGGTACATGAAAAATCAAGAACCTATTTTTACAGAGGGTCTGATGAGGGTTTCTGCTAGTCCTGAAGAGCAGACATCATCATGAAAAAATTTAGTGCTTTTCTAGGTATGAGGAGACGCAAGAACTGGGCTAATTGGCTCCAGAAAATAGTTATCCGAAGACCTGTCCTGCCACTTTTTCCAGAGCACAGAGTGCCTCATTTCTGCTCTCCACCTTGAAGTCCCTTCAGGGGATGTTGAAGGTCAGCAGCAGCACACAATTTAATCCTTGTAGAGGTAGATGACATGTGCCAATGGCAAGTGTCCATTTGTAGCTATTTATGTTTTTTTTTCTTTTATTTAATCTGTTAGTTCTACATGAAAGAGTAAAGTTTAAGCAGGCAGTCCAAGGCCTTTTAAGGAAGGAGGTGAAGATTCTCACTCATGCTTTCCTAGCTTTGTGCAGCAATATATCTTACCCAAGAACTGGTCTTTCTTTAGCTAAGGTCACATAGCACACTAATGATCACACAGCACAATGTCTTACTCAGGGAAATGCTTTTCTTAGGCTCCATGCTAATGATTATAATTGTAACAACCCTTGCCTGGGAACTTGTTTCTTAAGACTTATACCCCTGATTACACAGCAACAGTATATCTAGCCCAGAAACATTGCCTGGAACCGTTTTCCTTGGCTAATCTTGTGCCAAAGTTATCTCAAGATGTATGCCTTGGGAAAGGGCCTGGTGGAACTCTTACAGTCTTGAGGTATTCTTTTTATTTATTCTCAGCAGCTAATTTAAAAGTATATAAGGCCCCGCTTAAACTAGTGAGGTCGGTACCCTCCTGCCCTCTTCTGATGTCTATGTCAGAAGCTTTCTTGGTCCTGTCACTCTAGATAAAATTTTGCACACAAAGCTCTCAGTGACTGAGACCCGTGTTGGTCTCGGAGTTATATCTTCTTTGGAGATCATGAATCCAGTGGCACTTTCACAATTCACCGTAGCTATCATCTTAGGGACCCATCCAGGTTCTTCAAGACAAGGTAAGACTACTCAGAGCTGGGACTCTCACTCTTTTACTGTGAAGTTTCTCCTTTACTAACTCAGAAGCATACGCACTGAACTTTTTCCCCCCATCAGTTTTTCCTGGTTTCTCTGACCATTTCATAACTGCTTGGGGAATTAAAGCTACTGACCTAATGTGCCAGATTATAGACTTTCAAGGGACTTGCAATCCATGCTGTTATTGTGTTTTTCTAGGAAGACCCTCATTCCAAGTTTCACAGGACACTGCAGGCAGGAACATATTAGGAAACTAGCTGGCGCTCTGGTTCCAGGGACATCTCTCATCTGAAATTGCCATCTTGACACCAGAGACCCAGAGGCAAATTCTTGCCATGGCTATGCCTCCGGACTGTGTGGATGAAGACATTACTGATGAGCATGAGATTTCTGAGGATACAGATCACGGAACCCCAGATTTGGGCAGCTTGGAAACGTAGCAGGCTTCTTTCCTTGGTAGCACTAGCTCTTAGAGGACCACAGAAAGCTCTCCAGTGGCTCTTGTTTCAACTCCTTAGGTATTCTTTTTGTACAATCTGCTGGACAGGAATAGAAAGATTGGCCTTGACCCTTCATGAATATGAAAGATTTTTTTTTTCCCACACAGGTTGGCCCTTCATCACCTCGTTTGTTATCACATAGACTCATGAGGCAACTCTCAGAAGGGACATCTTGGGTTTTCTCTTCGCCCCTTTGTGACTCCCTTTTTGACTTACAGCTTTGACTGTGGTCAGGAATATGCTCAAAGATGTGCTCAGGCACATAAAAGATGGCTGTTTCCCCTAGCGGTCTTAGATTGGGAGACATTCCAGAAGGCTACTCTGTTCTACCCCCGGTGGCACCAGAGGAAAAGGGGAAATCAAGGCAAGGTTTTAATGGTGAGAAACTGGACATCAATCTGGGATGCCATCAGGTCTACCCTTGGTGTATCTCCATCCCTCCTAGGTGGTAGTACAGGGAGGGATGATAGTGAGACAGCTGTATGAGTAAGAGACAGGTTAACTTTGGCCAGGGAAGGAAGCTTAGGTGGAAGACTTGTCTCCACACCCATCTAGAGCAGGGAGGGACACCTCTGGTAGAAAAAAGCCACCACACTGGCCATCACTTTTTTCTCTCATACAAATGGGAGCTAACAGTTCCAGAACCACCCCTTTGAACTGTATCTTAGAAAAACTGGAATAAGTTTGATCACCGGAGCCTAAAAAGTCCCTTATATACAGGCTTTCTTTGCTATAAGAGAAGATCTCACCTGCCCAGAGAGACAATCCCTGCTGGTACAACATCTCATCAGTCAGTCTATCACTGTCATCAGAGCCAACTTGAACACTCTCTGGTTTAAACATTTTAGATATGAAATTATGACTATAAAAAGGAAGGATGACATTTTTGACATTGAATGGCCATGATATTCTTTAGCCTCTGGAGAAAATTGGTTAAAATGAAATCTTTTTGAAATTGCAAATCTGGTTCTTTTTGCACATGCAATTAGGAAAAAGCTGGCTTATTAAAATAATTTTTTTGAAGCTCCAACCCTGCCTGAGAAACAGAAACCTACCTGGGGAAAAACCTGAAGTTACCTCTTATCATGTCCTTGAGATACATAGCCCACTCTGTCTGGGACTCCTGCCATGAGCAAATTGGTAGAACTTAAAGCCAATGGGAAAGAAAAGCGGGGGTAGCAAGGGGCTGTGCAAAGAGACATTTTAAATTTCAAGCAGAAAACTGTGAGGTCTCTGTCCAGATTCATCCATCTTCCTGTATCTCCATCCTTGGGCAAAATTGCTAAAAGGCTAATTTAGCAGTGAGCTGTATTTAATTGGCCTAAAGAGAAGAGCTTAGAAAGCAAACAGTTCTAAATTCAAGAAAATTAAACAAAATGAATTTCAGTCTTGTATAAACTTGGAAATAGTCACTATTGAATTGATACCCTGGTATTGATGTCTGTTTGTTGATCTAATTAACACAGACATTGTGAAGATACTTTTACAGATGATATAACTTTGGGTGATTTATATTTACCAATCTACAAAATGATGATATAAAGTACTGTTCAAGGTTGCTAAAGGAAATTAAGATGTGTGTTTTTAATAAAAAGGTATAATAAATGGAATTATGTTCTATTAAGGAAAAAGAAAGTAAGCCTAAACCTACAGGTGACTCACCTCTAAAATTGGCAAAGGATGTGATAAATGCAGAAAGTATATAAAAAAAAAAGGTTTGTGACAAGTGGAAGAGAGTTTTGTGCATGGTACATGTTTCTTAAGACATTAACCTGAGCTTTGAACTCTTTTATTGTTACTTTGACTAAGTATTGCTTTGTCAACTATTGCTTCACAGTGAATGTAAGCTGGAATTTGGTTTTCTCTCCCGGTTCAAAGAACAAAGTTTTCTTGGAATATGGCTTTTGATAACAGACTATGTCACACGTAGAAAAAACTCACCCTGCTTCTACAAAAAGTAACCCCTCATCAGGGAGCTTAAAATGGATAAACAATGGCTATAAGCCAAATAGCTGGGGCTATGGGAAATCCAAGATGGCCACTTGGCTTTCCCCGGCTCCCTGACAAACTCACTTTTATTTGATAAGAAAAAAAGCCTTTCCTGGCTTCAGGATTAATGTCTCACAATGGAGAAGACTTGGTTAAAATGTGTTTTCTATAATCTCCAGTGATTGGAGCACCCACTTTGCTGGACAGGTCATACCAACATTGGCAAAAAAAGCTTCACAAGTTGGGAGACTATCGCTTTCACTGGCATCCTCTGTCTTAGGGCAAGGATGGCAGAACAAAGGGATCAGTTGCATGAGATTAAATAGACTGCTAAATATGATTGCAAGTTTCATGATTTTTTTTGTCTGACATATCGCTGGCTTCTAATCTTTGTTTTCATATGTAAAGAAATTCTTCTCAAGTCACTGATGGCTTAAAACAGTTTAGTGATTTACACCTGTGGGTAAAATTAAAATATTTTTCTTTTCTCTCTGCCTTGTCCCTCTAGAAATTGAGACACTTGGGTTCTGAACAGCCTCATCAAGGTAAAAAAGACTGTCTCCTGACATATACAGAAATCTCAAAGTATACTGGGGACCTCTAAAAGAAAAATTCACCCAACTGATGTCAGGCCAATAGCATCTATTATGTTTGAATTAAGGGTTGCATTTACTAAGATTCACTTCTGAGTTCCTTGTGATTCTGTTATATTGCTAATAGGTTTAATTCAGTTATTAAAAATGACACTCTGAGTTTGTTTCTAAAGCTTATTTCAATAACCAGTCTTTGAATAAAGGTCAGGTGCTCCAGGATCTACAACCAGGAGAATAACAGCAGGCTATAGTCATTTAACAAACTTAAGTCGGATGACCTGGAGATGTTACTAGCTTGACTTAAGTCTTTACTCATGATTTTACTATTGTTACTAACTATATAGTTTTCTATATTGCTTGTTTCAACATGTTGTCCCTTACATTATCAAGTATGTGACTGAGCCACTGATATAATGATGGTATATAGTTCCATATGAAATCCACAGCTATAATGGTGTGACTCTGTATATGAGAAGAAACAACAAGAGGGAATATTTTCCTGGACCAAGAGACTAGTGAGACAGGTGCTGTCCAGAGACTTCTGCTAGTCACAGGGCCTAGTCCGGTAACAGGACACTGAGTGGCCTATGGGTGAAATCTATAATAGACTTGAGAACAAGCCTTCCCAGCACTGTAGCACAAGATGGTCATGAAATGCCCCGCAACCATGGTCAAACTCATGGCCATAAAGGGGCCCTATGACTGGAAACTGGCACTTGCCATCTGCCTCTACAAAGATTAATCATGGACACTACAGCTGCTGACCATCAACATCCCCTGAAAGGAGTTCAGGGTGAAAATCAGAAATTAAGCACTCGCTCTGTGTTCTGGAAAAAAAAAAAAAGGACAAAGCAGGCCTTTGGATGATAGTTAAGTATGTTCAGGTAAAGATATTCTTGAACCCAAATTCCTGTATCTTCTTATACTTAGAAAAACACTAAAATTGTTAATGGTGACAGCTACTTTGGCTTATACATTAATACCACAATAAGAGGCTAAAACTTACTTGGACAAACTTAGACAACTGGCTACCTGGCTATAAGTCTTCCTAAAACAGCTGTGTATTTTGTGGCTCAGATTAATTCTCCTAAAAAGAAATGTTAAGGTTTATTTTGTCTGTTAAGGCTCAGGTTGTCACTCTTTTAACTACTAACTGGATTTGTTATATTCAAAATGTATATGAACATGCCAGATGACTGCATTCTTATAAAGAGGGCAGCCCAAGTGTATCTAGACCAAGATCAAAGTTACTACCAAATGTAACCTGATTCCTATTCTTGCTTGGACTGCTGATTACAATAAATCTTTTACTGACTTTTGGTCTCTGCCATTTAATCTACTTGTCTAGTTTGTTCCTTCTAAAGGATACAATGTCTTCAAAGACAAAGTAATGGTGATGCAGATTCTGGTCACTCTTCAAAATGGACTACCTTGATGTTCCACTCTGGTTGCAGATGGAATCATGGTTTACAAGCTCTCCTTGGTGGAAAACTATCTTGAGTGTAGTAATTGTAATTATCTTATTCTTGGTGTTTGCTCCTTATATCTGTAACTGTATAATGAATTTTGTATTTAAGCAGCATGAAGCACTTAAGTTACAAATAATTATTCAAGCTCCTATGATTGTCACAGACAATCACTCCTCCAGCTATTACTTGGGGCTCCTGGATCAGAGATCCTCAGTATAAGGGTAAAGAGAATATGCTGCCTCAACAATTTATTGCCTATGTCCCTTACCAGCAGGAAGAAATTATAGAATGATTTCTCTGCCCCTTTCCCTGGCAACCACATTCTCCTAAATAAAAAAATGGATGAAAGAGTTAAAGCTTCGCCAGGCAGTCCAAAGCCCTTTAAGGAGGAGGTGAACATTCTCACTCATGCATTCCTTAAGCCTTGTGCAACAATGTGTCTTACCCAAGAGCTGGCCTTTGTTTCCCAATGATCACACAGCACAACCTCTTACTCAGGGAAACGCTTTTCTTAGGCTCTATGCTAATGATTATAATTGTAACAAACCTTGTCTGGGAACCTGTTTCTCAAGATTTGTACCAGTGATTACATAGCAACAGTATATCTCACCCAGAGATATTGTCCAGAACCACTTCCCTGGCTAATCTTGTGCCAAAGTTATTTCAGGATGTATGCCTTGGAAAAGGGTCTGGTGGAACTCCTGCAGTCCTGAAGTAGTCTATCTATTCTCAGCAGCTGGTTGAAAAGTGTAGACCTTAAATTAGTGAGGCAGGTACTCTCCTATCCCCTTTTGATGTCTATGTCAGAAGCTTTCTTGGTCCCGTCACTCTAAATAAAATTTTGCACACAAAGCTCTCAGTGACTGAGACCTGTCTTTGGTTTTGGAGTTAAATCTTCTCCTTCGCAGACCATGGATCCAGTGGCACTGTTCACCATATGCTATCACAGACTTCAGTTTTAATTTTGAAATATTTAGTGACAAAATACTCAATGCTTAACTCATTATTCCTTTGCAAAATGTCATTGTCCAATTTTATTTTTAAAATATACTCTATATTCTATATAAGACCAAAGGAGATCTTCACTGGCTTTTAATTACATATGAATATATGAATATTAGAGAAGAATTGAGGGGTTTGCAATAGACAATCTTTCCTTTTAATAAAGACTGTTTCCATTCAAGTTTCACTTGTTTCTCTTTAAAGAACTGTAATTTCTTCATATAAGTCTAGCTTTGGTTTAAGCACTACATATTTGCAGTTTATTTCCAGAACGGATATTGCTGTGGTGAAACTACTATGTTACCAGTACACTATGAATTATTATTTTAGTTTGATTCTTGTGCAAACATATGCATTCTTGAAAAATAAAATTTCTACTCTTCTAATAATTAAACCTCTTTACTAGATGCATGACTTGTTCCCTCAGTTTAAAAGAAATATATATATGATATAATATATTATGCATAATATATATGCATATTAGATAATACAGATAAGTAAAATAAGAATATAAAAGTCAGCAATAATTCCACTACCCAGATAACACTGCTAACACCATGATGGTTGTCTTTCCACATATTTTACAAAATTGTGATTATATTGTGCATAATAATCTGCCTTTCCAACATGATACTATGTCATGACATTTCTTTGCAAGTTATTAAATAGCCTTTTGGGATTCATAAGTTTAATAAATACTTCCTAAACATTTCTTATATGTCAAGAGTAGTAGAAATACAATAGTGAACAAGATGTGTTTCCTGCTTTAAGGAGCTTACAATATAGCAGAGATAATAGACCTCCAAGAAAAAAGGAAGAGAGAAATAAAAGTAATACCTAACACAGAGCACTCACTGAGAACTAGGCACTTTTCTGTAGACTTTTATTTTATTTTTTATTTTTAACTGGAGATAGTTGCTTTACAGCATTGTGTTGCTTTCTTATATAGGCTTTATGCCTATTTAACCATTTAACTCCTACAGTGCTATAAAGCAGGTGCTATTATTAAACCTATTTGATGGATGAGTAAAGCAAGAAATAGTTATGTGGGATTAGTCCAAAGTTGCACAGCTAGTAAATGATGGAGCGGGAGCTGGGATCTGGGTCAGTGTTTCTATAGACAACACCTTTTATCTCTATTCTATATCAATTTCTACTGAATAAATAATTACTAAATAACAAAATTCATTTCATGAAGGGAATAAACAAGGCATATTGTTAGCGTATATAAGGGGGAAGGGATATATTTTTAGAAGGGTGGTCAGAGAGTATCTCTTTGGTGGAAGTATTTATGCAGAGACTTAAAGGAATGATGCTAAAGCTGAAACTCCAGGACTTTGGCCACCTCATGAGAAGAGTTGACTCCTTGGAAAAGACTCTGATGCTGGGAGGGATTGGGGGCAGGAGGAGAAGGGGACAACCGAGGATGAGGTGGCTGGATGGCATCGCTGACTCGATGGATGTGAGTCTGAGTGAACTCCGGGAGATGGTGATGAACAGGGAGGCCTGGTGTGCTGCGATTTATGGGGTCGCAAAGA
Organism: Neotragus pygmaeus; assembly: GCA_006410875.1. Lineage (NCBI taxonomy): Eukaryota > Metazoa > Chordata > Mammalia > Artiodactyla > Bovidae > Neotragus > Neotragus pygmaeus. Next base: position 201,094 of record SJYV01002871.1, on the reverse strand, counting down.
GTCGGACACGACTGAGCGACTGAACTGAACTGAAAGATTAAGAGGAAGCCAGATATTCAGAGAGCTGGAAGAAGAAGTTTCAGGCAGAGGGGAAACTATAAAAGAGTCCCCTGAGTTTGGTTAGAGCCTGATACACCTGAAGAAAAAGGAAAGAAAGCCAGGTGTCCAGAGTAGAGAGAATGAGAAGGAAAGTGTTTCAAGGTGCTGTGAGAAAGAGGTGAGTGCAAAATTCGCCAGGGCTTTGTTTCAAGTGTGGCTTTTACTCTCATCTTATGTGGCATGTGACTGAGGGGAGGCTAGGGTGTCAGGGGAGTCAAGGCAGAAGACTCCTGTAGGCATTCAGCTGAGAGATGGCATTGGCTTAGATGAGGGTTCTCCACAAGGGCAGATGGCAAGAAGTGCACAACTGAAAACATGTTTCGGAGACTGAATTTATAATATTTTCTGATCAGATGGGGACAGCTTCCCTGGTGGCTCAGTCAGTAAAGAATCCGCCTGCACCGGGTGACCTGGGTTCAATCCTTGGGTTGGGAAGATCTCTTGAAGGAGGGCTTGACAACCCACTCCAACATGGACAGAGGAGCCTGGCGGGCCACAGTCCATGAGGTCACAAAGATTCAGACACAACTTCGAGACTAAGTACACACAGCACAAGAGTAATTAAACACCCTCTCTGTACTGGAGTCCTGTCCTATGTCTTGGTGATAAGAGGTGTTCTAGATCACAAAACCCCACCTTCGAAAGCCAACAGAGAGGGGACTGTCACCAAGAAATCCATATAATTTAAGCACAGGGAGACCCTAAGAAGAAACACAGGGTAAAGAGGAAAATTGACAATGAACTGTTCTAGGGTCTAATCAGGGGGAACATCACCCAAGAGAGCACTTAAGCAGAGTTGTGAGTTAGCCAAAGCAAGAGGTCCCAGGGAAGAGAGTCAACAACTAGAAAGCCAGCAGGAACAAAAATATAGGAAGGCTCCCGTGACTGGAGAAGGGTGCTCAAGGGGTGGGGTCAGGGAGACAGGCATGAACCAGATTATTAGGGCATTTAGATTTAATTCAAATATAGTAGGAAAATCTTTGGTGGTTTTGGGTAAAGAGTTGAGATTAATTGATCTATATTTTAATTTTTAAATTTATTTTTCAATTTTATTTATTTATTTCACTTTACAAGATTGTATTGGTTTTGCCATACATTGATATGAATCAGCCATGGGTTTACATGTGTTCCCCATCCTGAACCCCCTTCCCACCTCCCTCCCCATCCCATCCCTCTGGGTCATCCCAGTGCACCAGCCCCAAGCACCCTGTATCATGCGTCAAACCTGGACTGGCGATTCATTTCACATGTGATAATTTACATATTTCAAGGCCATTTGCCCAAATCATCCCACCCTCTTCCTCTCCCACAGAGTCCAAAAGACTGTTCTATACATCTATGTCTCTTTTGCTATCTTGCATACAGGGTTATCGTTACCATCTTTCTAAATTCCATATATATGCATTAGTATACTGTATTGATGTTTTTCTTTCTGACTTACTTCACTCTGTATCATTGGCTCCAGTTTCATCCACCTCATTAGAACTGATTCAAATGTTTTCTTTTTAATGGCTGAGTAATATTCCATTGTGTATATGTACCACAGCTTTCTTATCTATTCGTCTGCTGATGGACATCTAGGTTCCATGTCCTGGCTATTATAAACAGTGCTGTGATGAACATTGGGGTACATGTGTCTATATTTTTAAAAGATCACATTGGCTACTTGTATTGTCAGCCCAAAAAGTTTTTTTCTTTTACTTTTTTAGTAATACAAGTACTTAATTGGGGTTTTGGCTGCCCAGTCATCCAAATCAAAGAGACGTCCCACTTCAAATAGGGCTATTTCCCCCAAAACACACTTTTAGGCACAGGACTACATAAAAGGCCAGGGTACATGCCCTTTGTTTTAGAGGTCATGGCTGATTTTTGTTATTGATCATTTGTGCCACTTATCTTTTCTCTTCCCATTATTTAAATTTTTCTTAAGTTTTAAATCCACCAATAGTGAGCCCATTATGGCTGATTCATGTTGTTGCATGACAAAAAGAAACACAACTTTGTAAAGCAATGATCCTCTAATTAAAAAACAACAACAAAGAATGAGCCCATGAAGCCCTGGGTGCCCAACCTTGAGCCTAATAAAAGAAAAGCCCCATATACATTTGCTCTCTCTCTACCCATGACCTTGTTTTATGGTCCCAAGTGTGCACATAACCTCCAGGACTTTCGAGAAACTTTGTCTCTTTCAAAGTTCCCTGATGGCTATTGCTGAGGGCTTCTTGCAATCACAATAAGAATCACAAGGCCAAGTCCAGCCTCAACATCAGTGATAGATTGAGACTAGCACAAAACACTGCTATGGGTAGTAAAAATGGACCAAGAAAGAAAACAGGGAAACCAGCCAGGAGGCTATGCTATTGCAGTATGGAAAGTATTAAGGTGAACAGATTCAGAATATACTTTGAAGAAAAACTCATAGTACTTGCTGATACATAGCAATATGAAAAGAAAGAAACTGAAGGTGATTCCTGGGTCTGGATGAATGAAAATTTTATTAGAAGAATAAAGAGAACTTGAGCAAATGGCAAGTTTGAGATCTTCTGAAATAAACTGTCTTGGTTGTAAAGTTAATTGACATGGGAGAGACTGGGAAAAACAGGTTTGTGGAGAGAAAGTTAAGGCTATGTATTATTACTAAGTATTAGAAAGTCAAGGCTATTCATTGCTAGATATTATTCCCCTTACTGTGACAGCAAAGAATTCTAGTATAGACCAGCTCTGGATTCATCTCATTGGAGAATTGAATTAAATTTGCCACCCCAAAATGCGTCTTTAACATGAAAATTAATTTAGGCTGATTATTTTTAAGAGACAAAAGACTCAGGAAATTTTTCTTGTTACCTCCTACTCAATTGCCCAAAATGATTTAGAATAAAGGGCTTGCTCCAGGAAGAACTAGCAGCATAAATAACTAAAGAATAATATGAACTAGGTGTGGTAAACTGGGGGAAACTTACCAAGTCCTATGTGATCAAAACACCCACTTCGAGACACAAGTGTGTAACTGAACTGGGGAAGGCTATCAGCTTGAGAAGGAGATATTTAGGCACTGAAAATGGAGCCTGTAGAAGAGAAAGGAAGAAGAAGGACAGTTCACCTCAAGAGTATGAGGGAAAAAACTTTCTGGAACCATGTGATGCACAAATGTGATTCTGAACAATTGTCACCTGGCATGTTCTTCGACCACAGATACACATTAATGTACTAGCTATGGAGTACGTCAAGGCTGTACATTGTCACCCTACTTATTTAGCTTATATGCAGAGTACATCATGAGAAATACTGGACTGGAAGAAGCACAAGCTGGAATCAAATTGCCAGGAGAAATATCAATAACCTCAGATATGCAGATGACACCACCATGGCAGAAAGTGAAGAGGAACTAAAATGCCCCTTGATGAAAGTGTGAAAGTGAAGAGTGGAAAAGTTGGCTTAAAGCTCAACATTCAGAAAACAAAGATCATGGCATCCAGTCCCATCACTTCATGGGAAATAGATGGGGAAACAGTGGAAGCGTGCCAGACTTTATTTTTTGGGGCTCCAAAATTACTGCAGATGGTGACTGCAGCCATGAAATTAAAAGACGCTTACTCCTTGGAAGGAAAATTATGACCAACCTAGATAGCATATTGAAAAAGAGACATTACTTTGCCAACAAAGGTCCATCTAGTCAAGGCTATGGTTTTTCTATTAGTCATGTATGGATGTGAGAGTTGGACTGTGAAGAAAGCTGAGTGCCGAAGAATTGATGCCTTTGAACTGTGGTGTTGGAGAAGACTCTTGAGAGTCCCTTGGACTGCAAGGAGATCCAACCAGTCCATTCTAGAGGAGATCAGTTCTGGGTGTTCTCTGGAAGGAATGATGCTAAAGATGGAACTCCAGTACTTTGGCCACCTCATGTAAAGAGTTGACTCATTGGAAAAGACTCTGATGCTGGGAGGGATTAGGGGCAGAAGGAGAAGAGGACGACAGAGGATAAGATGGCTGGATGGCATCACCGACTCGATGGACATGAGTTTGAATGAATTCTGGGAGTTGGAGATGGACAGGGAGGCCTGGTATGCTGCAATTCATGGGGTCGCAAAGAGTCAGACACGACTGAGTGAACTGAACTGAAATGAACTGAACTGAAAGCTAGCTAAGGAAAAACCAGAAACATTAGCTTGAATATCTGAATCTGCTGAGGGCAATCCAAATGGAATCCCCAATAGGAACTGAGTTTGATACTAATATTTGTATAATAGAAATTTTCTTAAGGCCTAGACATTATCAAAGGAGGCCCACTAGGCTGTTGCTTCCAGCCAGCCATAAGGATCACTCTGTAAAATTTATTGAGACTGAAAGTTTTTTTCAAAATTGCAATTTATCATAGGCTTGATATGAGTTGGACATGAAAAACATTCATTCACACCAACTGAAGTTTAAGAATACATCTTAATATATTATAAGCAATGTAGTTTTAGGAGGATCTAGGTGTTCATGTTGCCCACATTTAACAATCTTCTAGAAGTGGGATTTTAGGCAACCAAATCCTATCTTTGTAGTCCTTTGAAACTCTAGAATCAGAAAAAAATGGTCAAGTATATAATGGAAAAAGCTTCAGACAGCTTGATGTAGCCATCTTCACAGTGAAAAAACATAATTTTGCAGGTATTAGACAGAATTTACTCTTGGGGCTCACCTGACTGGAACAGTCAAAACAGTGCCTTAGACAGTTACTGTTACCTGCTTTTACAGCTGAAATATGTACCCTCCCTAGGCACAATTTTATTTGTCATATATACCTCAAATTACATAACTGTTAAGTCAAAGAAGAGGATCCATCCTGTTCATCCTAAAGGAAACCAGTCCTGAATATTCATTGAAGGACTTATGTAGAAGCTGAAACTCCAATACTTTGGCCAATATTTTGGTGAAAAACTGACTCATTTGAAAAGACCCTGATGCTGGGAAAGATTGAAGGCAGGGGGATGACAGAGAAGGGGACAACAGAGGATGAGATGGCTGGATGGCATCACCGACTCAATGGACATGAGTTTGAGTGAACTCTGGGAATTGGTGATGGACAGGGAAGCCTGGTGTGCTGCAGTCCATGGGGTCACAAAGAGTCAGACACGACTGAGGGACTGAATTGAACTGAACTGAAGTCGAAAAGACTTTAAGTCAAACCATTACTTTTTAATTAATTTCTCTTGCTTTAGCTCTGACCCTCTGGGAGTTGAGATCATAGTTTATCTCTCTGGGAATAACTGCATTTCCAAGTTCTTTGCAAACATGCCATCTCACTTAAAACCGTGTATAACAGATGGGTTACCCAGCCTGGGGAGCCTCAGAGATGCAAGCTGCCTCAAGACCTCTGTGAAGCTGAGTAGATTAATTACACATATTTTGAGTCTCTTCATATAGAAATAGAAACTTTATGCCTGACTAGGGCATAGGTAGTATATAGTGACTGTGCACACGCATGCTCAGTCTTGTCCAGCTCTTTACAACCCATGGACTATGTATCCCACCAGGCTCCTCTGTCCAGGGGATTTCCCAGGCAAGAACATTGGTTTGTGGGTTGTCATTTCCTATTCCAGGATGTCTTCCTGACCCAGGAACTGAAGCCATGTCTTTTTGATCTCCAGTATTGGCAGGTGGATTCTTTACTACTGTGCTACCTGCAAGCCCTAGTACAAGATAGGTGACTAGAATTAGCACTTCCTAAGCTAGTTAAAAGACGCTTACTCCTTGGAAGAAAAGTTATGACCCACCTAGATAGCATATTGAAAAGCAGAGACATCACTTTGCCAACAAAGTTCCATCTAGTCAAGGCTATGGTTTTTCAGGTGATCGTGTATAGATGTGAGAGTTGGACTGTGAAGAAACCTGAGCACCTAAGAATTGATGCTTTTGAACTGTGGTTGTTGAAGAAGACTCTTGAGAGTCCCTTGGACTGCAAGGAGATCCAACCAGTCCAATCTGAAGGAGATCAGCCCTGGGATTTCTTTGGAAGGAATTATGCTAAGGCTGAAACTCTAGTACTTTGGTCACCTCATGCGAAGAGTTGATTCATTAGAAAAGACTCTGATAGAGGGATTGGGGGCAGGAGGAGGAGGGGACGACAGAGGATGAGATGGCTGGATGGACTTGATGAACGTGAGTCTGAGTGAACTCCAGGAGATGGTGATGGACAGGGAGGCCTGGCGTGCTGCAATTCATGGGGTTGCAAAGAGTCGGACACGACTGAGCGACTGAACTGAACTGAACTGAAGCTAATTATTAGACTAGAACCTTTTCAGCTGAGCTTTATTCATCTATCAAACTCCAGGTGGTATGATTTTCAATAGAGAGATAGATCGGCACAAAACATGTTTTCAGATGTGCTGCATGCTGTCGCTTCAGTTATGTTTGACTCCAACCCTATGGACTGTAGCCCTCCGGACTCTTCTGTCCATGGGATTTTTCCAGGCAAGAATACTGGAGTGGGTTGCCATGTCCTCCTCCAGGGGATCTTCCCAACCCAAGGATCGAACACACATCTCTTGTGTTTCCTGCATTGGCAGGCAGGTTCTTTACTACTTTGCCACCTCGGAAGTTCTGTTTTTAGACAACATTTAAAAAATTTCTACTGTTTTTTAAATTAAATCTGATAGAAAGCCAACTTTAGACAGGTGGTAGAGGCTACTGCCCTTCCCCCATTCAGGTCTACCTTTCAACTGTGACCTCATCACTGACATCATCCCCCCTGAGGCTGGCTCCGGAGAGGGCAGCTGCTACTCCTCGGGAGCCGGGGGGCTCTGGGGCTACACTTGGAGGTGGTCTCCACAGGACTTGGGTGAGAGGACATCACGGAACACCTACTGGTCCCTGTGCTCAGGTGTGCTCAGTGCTACATCTAGATTTCTTAAGGTCCTCAGGGGGCCTGAATTCTGCTCTTGAGGAAATATGTCATGGGCTAGGGAAGAAGCAGGGGACAGTCGGCTGGTGTCTGGTCGGGAGCCACCATCACATATCATCAGAGTGTCTGTCAAGACCCCACAAGAGAGCCAGGAATTTATGCTGGCAGAAAATAGCAGCATCCACCACTTTAAGAAGCAGATCTCCAAACGTTTTCACTGTGATACTGACAGACTGGTGCTCATCTTCACTGGAAAGATCCTCCGGGATCAAGACATACTGAGCCAGCGAGGCATCCTTGATGGCACCACGGTCCACCTGGTGGTGAGGAGCCGTGGGAAAGGCATTCTGCCCGGTCCCAGCACTCTGCCCAGCCCTGCTGGCCACTGCGCCCATCGTCCGGGTCCATCCACCTCAGAGCGTGCTAGGATGCTAGCCAGGCTGGGCCAGCTGGCCCGGACCTCTCCTGAATTAGCTGACTTCTTTGGCCAGCTGGCTCAACTCGTCATGGTTGTTCCTGAGTCCATGGGGCCATCATTGGGGGAGCCTGTGGTTCAAGGTCTGGCGAGCGAGAAACCAGCCAATGCCAGCTATGTTCCTGAATCCTCAAGGCCAGTACCGAAACCTAAGCCAGCTCTTAAGGCTCTGGAAAACTTGCAGAACCCAGCCCGGCAACAGGAACTCCTGCAGATGAACAAACGGGAGCTGGAAGCCTTGCAGGCAGTGCCAGGTGGTGACGGTGCTATGCGTCCGGTCTGCTCTGATATCCAGCATCTCATGCTGTCCACTCTGGCGCCTCTGGTTGCCTCCAAAGGCCACAACCCAGATTCAGAGCCTTGCAGAAGGGACATCAATCCTCACAGTTGTACTAACATCACCACCACAGCACTCACGGTCTCCACACCTGCCAGGCCATTGGCACAGGAAGTCAGTGCAGGAGTAGCTGCTCAAGCCAGGGGTGTAATTCCAAACCAGGCCAATGCAGTTTGTAGGACTGGACTATCAGACTTATACTCAGGCCAGGATCTTCCCTCCCAGGAGAGCCAGCAGCCCATTGAGAAAGCCACTCCAGCAAGTCAGCTGAGACCATCACCCTTTGTCTTGCGCAGAGCCTTACATGTCCTGCAGCAGAATCCAGCTCTGCTACACCAGCTGGCAACAGGCAGCCCCCTGCGACATCATATGCCACTCCTTCCCATACTCACCAACCCACGGGCACTGCAGGCATTGCTCCAGATAGAAGAGGGCCTACAGATACTGTGCAGGGAGGTACCTGGGTTGGGACCATGTTTATGGTGTCCAGGTAGGCCACATGGGGCCAGAGGAGTTTCTGAAATGAGGGGCGGAGGACAGGGTCTCAGAGCAGACCCTGTGCAGCCCACCATGGCTGTTCTTCAGCTTCTCCACGCTCTGGCCAATGCCTGCCCTCAGTCTACCCAGTCCTCATCGTCCTCATGTCCCCTCGCTGAAGACCGCTACCAGCAAGAACTGGAGCATCTGAAGGCCATGGGCTTTGCTAATCTGGGTGCCAATCTTCAGGCCCTCATGGCCACAGGAGGAGACATTCATGCTGCCATTGAGAGGCTTCTGGGAATACCGGAGGCCTAGGTGCCTCCAGCTGATGCCCCAGTGCACCATCCCATGGAGAGGAGGGGGGAAAGCAAAGGGAAAGAGAGGGAGGGGAGTAGCTTATTTTGGGAATTTCTCCTGCTCAGGTCACATGCACAGTTATACAGCCTCCCCTCCCCTCCCAAGCCTATTCTACATTAAAAAGGATTGCGTGGATCTTGTGTGTTGTGTCAATTTCAGAGCAGGTGGGCAAAGGGAATGTTATTTGGGGGAGGGATGGATCATGTTACATGGCCTTGGGTCTGGGCTTCACCTATTCTCATAACCGTCACCTCAAAGTAGGGGAAACCCTGAGTTCTTTTTAGTATCTACTCCTGTTCAATGGGCAATGCAGTTTCCCACCAACATTACTATAATCACCGCAATTCCAGTTCCACGGTGACTCTGAAGGAATCCTGACGTTTGCTGTCCCGGGAAGCCACGGGTTTCTTCACAGACTCTGAAAGCCACCTATTCTTTGACAGTGTTGCTCTGTCTTGACATCGTCTCCTGATATTTCAGAAAAGTTATTTAACTTCCCTTTCAGTTGGGGCTTCTCCTTTGCTATCCACCTCAATGGAATAATAGACCTTAATAATAATGGTGGCAGTTCTCCTGGGAGCTAGACCTTGATACCTCCAGGCTGGTAGCAGCTACTGGTTTCTATAAATTAATTTCTCCCTCTAGGAACTATTGCATTCTATCATTAGAATACTATTAGAACAACAGACCNTCTGAATGTTGAGCTTTAAGCCAACTTTTTCGCTTTCCTCTTTCACTTTAATCAAGAGGCTCTTTAGTTCTTCTTCACTTTCTGCCATAAGGATGGGGTCATCTGCATATCTGAGGTTATTGATATTTCTCCCAGCAATCTTGATTCCAGCTTGTGTTTCTTCTGGTCCTCACACCGGTCAGAATAGCCATCCTCAAAATGTCTACAAACAATAAATGCTGGAGAGGGTGTGGAGAAAAGGAAATGTTCTTGCATTGTTGGTGGGAATGTAAATTGATACAGCCCTAAGGAAGACAGTGTGGAGATTCCTTAAAAAACTAGGAATAAAACCACCATATGACCCAGCAATCCCACTCTTAGGCATATATCCTGAAGAAACCAAAGTTGAAAAGACACATGTATCCCATTGTTTGTTGCAGCACTATTTACAATAATTAGAATGTGGAAGCAACCTAGATGCCCATGGACAGATGAATGGATAAAGAAGTTGTGGTACATATATACAATGGAATATTACTCAACCATAAAAAGGAATGCATTTGAGTCAGTTCTAATGAGGTGGATGAACCTAGAACCTACTATACAGAATGAAATAAGTCAGAAAGAGAAAGACAAATATCATATTCTAACACACATATATGGAATCTAGAAAAATGGTACTGAAGAATTTATTTACAGGGCAGCAATGGAGAAATAAACATGGAGAACAGACTTATGGACTTGGGGAGAGGGTGAGATGTATGGAGAGAGTAACATGGAAACTTACATTACCATATGTAAAATAGGTAGTCATAGGAATTTGCTATATGGCTCAGGAAACTCAAACAGAGGCTCTGCATCAACCTANTGAATCCTCTATTAATTATTGTTGTGAAAGCTGAACTTTGGTCAGAGATAGGAAACTATGGAGGACAGTCCTGTGCTACAGTCCTGACTGCCACAAGACACCAGCCCAGAGTAAAGGCCATAGCCAGGTCCCTGTACCCAGCTAGTAACAAGTGCGTGGGTCTTGCATCTCTTATTATTTCTGTAGGCAAAGCATGGGGAGGTGAGATGCTGATGAAAAAGCCACAATTGGAGAAGAGGGTTTGATGGAGGGTCTTTGCTAAAACAATTCCTCCTTTCTGTAATATCAGTGTTGGAGTGAGATTAAAGGTTTAGGGAAGAATGGAGGGTGCTGGGCAGAATGGGTGGATCAATTCCCACAGTGTTCACATGACCACATATCAATCCCCAGAATAACACAAGGAAAAATATAGTTCATGAGATGTATAGATGAATCCTAAAGTCAGACTAGAACATATGGAGGATATCACACAGTCTCATCATAATACTGTAGAAAATAAGCTTGATAGCCCTATGCACAAATTTTCAGTCAGACATGAGAATTAAAGGCACAGAGACAAGTGATCTGCACTCAGTACCAACTATTGGTTGGATGTCTATGAAATCATACACAATTTCAATCAGACACACAATCAACACACAGACCTCTATTCACACACAGAAATGTAAAGAGAATTGAAAACCACAAATTAAGATAAACTGGCTTTTCAGTTTTTCTAGGAAATGAAACTAAAATTATTGATGGTATTGCTTAATATAATACAGTTAAGGACTTAAATGTCAGTGTTAGTTTTCACTGGGAGTAAAGTATTGAGAATTTCAGACATTATTCCTTGGATTTCTTTCAATGTAAAGTACATGAGGGAGTACTCAAAAACCCAGGGAGCTGGGAGATAAAAATAAAACTAGTAACCGCTCTCTTAGAATGAGAAGCCATTCACTTTTGAGAGAGTATAATTATTCCTTTGAAATTCCTGAAAGATATGAAAGTTATTTTCATTTTAAAGCTAGAGAAACAGACTCCACCTGTGGTTGAAACTCTAAGCTGATTTTCCTGGTTTCAGCATCCTTATTCTGTGCACAGCATAGTCAGATAATGAGAGTGTGGGATTCAGAGTGACAAAGGAAAAAAGATGTGGTCAGATTTGAAAGGCTTGAATTTATTTTATTATTTTAAAATTAATATTAATTTAATTTTTATTTTATATTGGAGTATAGTTGATTTGCGATGTTATGTTAGTTTCAGGTGCACAGCAAGTGATTCAGTTATACATATACATATATCCATTACTTTCAGATTCTTTTCCCAAATAGGTTATTATAGAGTATTGAGTAGAGTTCCCTGTGCTATATAGGAGATCCTAGTTGATTATCTATTGATATATATATATTAGAGTGTATATATCAATCCTAAACTAATTTATCCCTCCTTGCCACATTTCTCCTTTAGTAGCCATAAGTTTGTCTTCAAAGTCTGTAAGTCTATTTTTATTTTGTAAATAATTTCATTTGTATCACTTTAATCAGGGCAATGGAAAGACTTAAGGTTCTACCCAGAGTGTGGAATCTTATGGCTGGTAAAATCAGTGGATCAGAGTTGTGGTCTGTTGGGTAACTTCTTCAGAAGGATCACTAGAAACAAGACCAAGGGTTGAGCAAAGAAGGACAGATACATCAAAGGAATGATGCAGAAGGCTGGAGTAGGTCAGCTACACAAGGGAGCTGAGGAAAAAGTAAGAGATATATGTTGAACTTATTTAAAAGTATGTAGATATAGAAGTGAGAGAATATAATCCAAGAATAAAAGTGTAGTGATTAAAGAATTGAGATGTGTATCTCCCTGATGTTCACTTCTATCTGCTCTATGTGGAGAATAATATCTAGGCAGATATCTTCCAACTTGACTGCTTATATTTAAAAACAAAACTCTGTAGGGGCTATGCAACTTTGGATAAGAGAAGTAGACAGGAATGAATCTACAGATCACTGCAACTAGAGCAGATATATCTTATACAATTCACTCAATTTCTTGGATTCTGCTAAAGTCAAAAGCATCCAGTTCCCATTTTATTGAGCTGCTGATTTTGCAGAAAATACAGTTTAATGATCACTATTTATATCCCAAGCACTGTGTAAGTATTTTAATATAGTTATATAGTGTAATTATCACAATAAGCCTGAGAAGTGATATAAAAAAGTCTTAAACATGTTTCAATGTAGCTAGCAATATTAGAGAGATTGCATAGCTTTCTCATATTTATTTAGCGAGCATTTTACATGTTAGACACTCTTAACTTTTCGACATTCACTGATTTTTCTATTCCTCACTGCAACATGAAGTGAAGTGAAGTGAAATTCACTTAGTTATAGTTCATGGCATTCTCCAGGCCAAAATACTGGAGTGGGTAGCCTTTCCCTTCTCCAGAGGATCTTGCCAACCCAGGGTTTGAACCCAGGTCTCTCGCATTGCAGGCGGATTCTTTACCAGCTGAACCACAGGGAAGCCCAAGAACACTGAAATGGGTAGACTATCCCTTCTCCAGGAGATCTTCCTGACGCAGGGGTCTCCTGCATTGCAGGCGTATTCATTTCCAACTGAGCTATCAGTTAGATGTTAACGTTTTTCTCCATTTAATCATTGCCCAAACTGAGGCACAGAGATTTAGCAGCATGCTCAAAGGTCACAAAACTAGTAAGTGGAGAAGGAGGATGTAAACCCAGGTATTCTAATGTAATTTATTTATTTTGTGTGTGTGTGTATGCACATTTTTTTAATTGAAGTACAGTTGATTTACAATATTTCAGGTGTGTGGCATAGTGATTGGCACATGCATTATTTTTCATGTTAAAAGAATTTAATTTTTATTCTTTCCATTCTTTTTCAAATTCTTTTCCCATTTAGGTTACTACAGAATATTGAGCAGAGTTCCCTGTGTTATACAGTAGGTTCCTATTGATTATCTATTTAAATAGAGCAGTGTATATGTCAATCCCAAACTCCTGTCTATTGCCACCTCCAACCTGTCCCCTCTGGTAGCCGTAAATTTATCCTCTAAGTCTGTGAGTCTATCTCTCTTTGTAGATGTGTTCATTTTTATACTTTTTTAAGATTCTGCATACAAGTAATATTATATAATATCTGTCTTTCTCTGTATGACTGACTTCACTTAATACGATAATCTCCACGTCCATCCATGTTGCTACAAATGGCATTATTTCACACTTTTTCATGGCTGAGTATTATTCCATTGTATGTAAGTCAGATACTCTGACTTTAGGCCACGTGTTTTTAATCACTGCCCAAATTTCTTGGATTTGGATTAGATAGACTTTAAATGTTCTTGTCCTTTTCTACTTGGACTCACAGAAGATAGTCCCACCATGGCACCTAGACACTTTTTAGGAACAGGAACTGCTTTCTTTCTAGTAAATCACAGATGCATTTAAGGCAAAGGTAAAAATATTAGTTTTGTGCAGTAGCAGTATCATAGCTAATAAGGTTTATGCAACACATGATTTTTTCTATTTAAAAACTTCTTCTAAAAGTAAAAATATTATTACTTTCCTGGGTTATTCATAATTGTTCAAGGAGCCTCAGAAGTAAAGTATCTTCAATGTGATTATCAATAACTTCAGTTCATCCTACCTTTTTTTAGCCTTCCAGGGCTTCCTCCCATGGAAACACATTCCTCTTATATCAGAGGTCCCCATCCAGGAAAATGCATTAAGATAGCCATCATACAAATTCTGACCCCCCCCCATTTCTGATCTCTGCTCAGAATTCATATTGAAATTTTCCCCACATGAAGCAGTCTTGGAAGTCGACTCCGAATCTCCTTGGTCCTAGCCCCATAGATGATTGGGTTGAGCACAGGAGGCACCAGCACATAGAGATTAGCCAGAAAGATGTGCACGTGCCTGGGGACTTGGTGCTGGCCAAAACGGTGGGTGAGGAAGGAGAAGAAGGCAGGGATGTAGAAGACCAGGATGACCCCAAGGTGGGAGCCACAGGTACTCAGAGCCTTGTACTGGGCATCACGGGATGGAAGATGAAAGACAGCATGGAGGATGAAGCCATAGGAGACAGAAATGAGGATGGAATCCAGACCCATGGCCAGAAGGGCCACGGTTAGCCCATAGACTATATTGACAGTGATGTTTGCACAGGCCAGTCGAGCAATGCCCATGTGCTCACAGTATGTGTGTTCCATGACGTGGTGCTGACAGTAGGGCAGTTGCCTCAACAGGAAAATGAAGGGGGAGACAATGGCCACGCTACGAAGTATCCCAGCAAGGCCGATTCTGCCTATGACACCATGGTTGAGGACGGCTGTGTATCTCAGTGGGTTGCAGATAGCCACATATCGATCAAAAGCCATGGCAAGAAGAACCGAGGACTCTAGAGCATAAATAGAATGGACACAAAACATCTGGGCCAGACACCCATCAAAGGAAATCTCACCTGCTTGGAACCACAAAATGGCCAGCATTTTTGGCACAGTGCTGGAGCTGAGAGCCAGGTCAGTGAGTGAGAGGAGGCAAAGGAAGAGGTACATGGGAGCATGAAGGGCACTGTCTGTCACTATGACCAGGATGAGGGTGGCATTCCCAGCCAGTGCTACCAGATACATGGCACAAAAGGGTATGGCAATCCAGACGTGAGCCCACTCCAGTCCTGGGATCCCCGTCAGGACGAGAGTGGCTGGGAGACGGTCATTGCTGATGTTGGATGCTGGCATTCTGCTGGGCAAATAAAAGGGGTGATGGTACACCTGTCCTGTAGCATGAGAGATTTGATTCCTTCACATAAAATGATATCCTTTCTGTGAAGTAGTCTTTCTTAGGCTGAGGAAAATATTTGTTATTTGTTTGCTTAAGAATCTTACAATACTCCTCCACATATTATCTGATTTCCCTTTTTCTGCTGATTCCTATACTCATCAATCATATTTTGAGTTCTATATCCCAAGCAGCAAGCTAAGTATTTAAGCATCTGTTCAACCTGATGCTTCAGGAGTCATCTCCTACACTTCCTTTTCCCGTGCTCTCAGAGATTTCTTTATTTTCCTTTTTTCTATGTTTTTTAAATTTCAGTGAAAGTTTCCCTGTCTTCCTGACACCCTTTTATGTTTTATGTCCATAGTTGTCTCATTCTTTTTTCCATTCTTCTGCTTACAAAATTCCATTGAGTGAGAGTATGTCTTCCCTATGGTATCTTCCACACTGACTATGATAGTGTATCTAGTCATTTTGGTCACTGTTCATTAAGCCTCAATTTTGACAATTTAATAACATGGCATTGCTTTTTAAACTTAATGATATAATAATGTGTTCAGTTTGTGTGTGTGTGTGTGTGCTTGTAATGCACCTTCCCAGATATATACCCAAAGAATCTCTTTGTATATCTCACTTGAAATGCCTAGAAAAAATATAGGAAATTATGAGTATGCTTATATATCTCGTGATTGAATATGTACAGCAAGTTGAGTATTCAAGAAGCATAATCGAAAAAAGCAAAATATACACCAACATGCTAGTTGGTGAGACAGAACTCCCTACTATGGCAAAGCCAGACAAAGTCCAGCATGCTCACCAGTGTAATGTCTGGATATCCTGGCCAGATCAGAATACCAAGTACTCACAGAGGCTGACTAAGGGATAAAATCTGTGTCCCCAAGGTTGCTAACAGTGAAGATATCCTGGAAAGAGAATCTGTTTCTGGCTGTTGAAGGCTAGCGAGTATTTACAGCCACTCTTCCTTGATAGCATACTGTTGACCCTTGAACAATGAGGGTGTTATGGATGCCAATCATCTGGGCAGCCGAAGATTCTTATATAATCTATTACCTGCCCTCCCTGCATGTAAGAGGTTTCTTGTAATGTGGGTCATCATATCCACTATTTGGCATTCATGGATTCAATCAACCACTGATCAGTAAGTAGTACTGTAATATTTATTATTGAAAAATCTACTCATAAGTGAATCTGCACAGTTCAAACCCTGCTATTTAAGCGTTGACTGTATTGTGTCCTTAAATCTGTGTAGAATTTGGAGAAGCTTGGATTTTAACCCTGCTTCTGTAACAAAGTTGATATGTGAGTGGAAACAAATCTCTCTCTTTCCCCGCCCATCTTCATTTGGAAAGAGTGATGACTCTGCAGTCATTCTCTTTTCTATCTGCTCATGTTACTGCATTGGAAAAATTGCTGCCACACTTTTTGCCTTCAGTTTTTTGTCTCTAAATTGTAAATGGCATCACTTGATCTACCAGCTTCACAAGATTTTGTGGTAGAGCTTAAAATAGTATTTATGTGATTAAGAATTTGGACATCCCAAATAATCTCCTCTTCCTTCCTTCCTTCCTTTGTTTCTTTAACAAACACTTTTAGTATACTACAAAGATAATAGATTATGCTTAACATTTGAACCCCTAATCACTGGGGAGACCAAGTCCAGAGAGGTGAATATATGTAGTCCAGATTACAAAGCATGTTAATTGTAAAACTAAAATTAGATTTTGTGTGTTCTGATTCAGAGTTGCAAGCTTTTACTTCACCCAAATGTCTATTAATATGAACAATATCTGAATTCCTATGTCTTTTGATCAAGGCATTATGTCAATAATTCAAAACGCTGCAATTATTTTATTACTTATCTGAATTCCAAAGTGGTAAAGAGAATTAGGAAGCCCACCCTATTTGTGTAGAGGCTTCCACTGAAGACACCAACGGCTCTTGGGCTCCGTACACAGGACTGAGATGGCAGGGGAGAGAAGCTTGGATGGTGGAGGGCAGAGGGCTGGAATCACTACCGTCTTCCTGCCTCCTTTCTTCCCAGTTTATTCATGGCCCCCTAAGGAAGATATCAAGTGGTTACCATAAGACAGCCACTACTCTGTCTCCATCTGGGTCTGAGGATGAAAAAGATTGAGGTAAGAATTCAGCTGGATTTTTCCTCCTTGGGAAACAATGGGATAAGGATAATGGACTGGAGCTTCACTCTAGTCCATAGTGCAAGCATCCTTCCCAGATTGTCCCAGGATCTGGTTCTTTGAGGTTCCTTTCTCTCATAAGACCTCAATAATTATACTCTGTGTCTTTCCACTGAACACAGACATTGGGCAATCTGATTTCAAGAACTGTGTGGTAGGTGTGTGTTTGCAGGTAGACCACACTGAGTTTGAATTTTATGAGCCTGTGTAGCCGTGTAGTATGTGAGTGTGAAGTTGTATGGATAGAATGCCAGGTTGTGCAGGAGGTGTGTATGTGAATACAAAATGTTACTTAAGAGTGTAAAAGCTGTTTCTGTGCAGGTGCAAGTGGGAGCAGTAAGGAAGCAAAGGGCTCTGAATGTGCAATCTGGGCTGAGATATGTGATCTTTTATCTGATGCCAAGTGTCTGGGCTCAGTGTATGTCCTCAGCTCATCTCTGTGTTCCCACCTCCTCTGGTCCAGGGATATGTAGATAAGGTTATTTATTGATTATCCCCATGATGCTCAAGTGTGAAATCAACAGGACTCCTCTAGGGATTTGGCGCACATTTTGAGAGACAGAAAAGGAAGGTAGATAAAGTAACTGAGGTAAGAAAGGGAAATTTTCCTTCATGACTTTTCAAAGAAAGTGGAAATTAAGCATCTAGTATATGATGGATTATATTTTATCCTCCCTTCTAATTTTTTGCTTCCCCCTCCCCATCCTCTCATTCTCTCCTCTTTGTTTTATTCCTGTGTGTCTCCTTGAACTCCCTCTCTTGTGGGTACACCAGAATTCTGTGCTTATGAGGCGTGGTGAGATAATTATGAGAAAGGGACAGCGGGTAATGGTAGTGGACCTGTGCACACATCATTGTGCTATCAGATTTCACTTACAAACACAAGTTCAAAGGTAAAATTATCATGAATTTCATGATAATGACAGCAGAGTGGTAAGGAAAGCCAGAGGCCATTCTGAGCATGGATGTTATGTAATTGCCCAGGTCATATGCCCATGAAGCCAGTGCTGATAGGGAGTGACATCAGTGCTGCAGGTAGATCACCTCAGATCCTTTGACATCAACCATCTATCATGTCCTGCACAAGCATCGCTTCCATCAACCCCTTCTAAGACTAGTTATTCTCTCCTCCGTAACTTCAGAATACTGTACTCACTTCTAATAGACCTCTCTTGAATAACTTTAAACTGTGATCTTCATTGGAGTCTCTAAAAGAATACTCAAAACACTATATGCCCCCTTCAGAACATTGACAACTAAAAAATATCATTCAAAGTTTAAAAGATAGAAATAGATATAATTTTCAGTATATTGTGAATATTGACATTTAAAACTCCCATATGACCATTTAAAGTGGACCCTGTGGACTCTTTATGCCCTAAAAATTGTTAACTGACCATTATTTATTTCAAAGTAAATAAACAAGTTTTTCTTAACTGTCAGGAATTTAATATATTGCTCTGTTTCCTTGACTCTGCTCCATTTTCCCACATATATTTTTACTTGAATCATTCATGATAATTACTCTTTTATTCATGTAATAATGATTTTTATGTGTGCTGGAATTTTTGTTTCCTTTAACATTAGGCTCAAATGTTTAACCAAGTTGCTCAGTCATGTCTGACTCTTTGCAATCCCATGGATTATACAGTCCTTGGAATTCTCCAGACTAGAATACTGGAGTGGGTAGCCTTTCCTTTCTCCAGGGAATCTTCCTAATCAAGGGATCAAACCCAGGTTTTCTTCATTGGAGGTGGATTCTTTACCATCTGAGCTACCAGGGAAGCCTTAAAATGTTTAAAATATTATTAACTAAAAAAAATCATTGATTTATAGCCTATATAATTTCATGTGTACTACATTATATTTCAACTTCTGTTTACACTACAGCTTGTTCAACATCAAAATTTATTTATTATTATTATTATTTTTACTTTATTTTACTTTACAATACTCAATTTAGTTTCCATCTGTCAGCCTACCTCTTTCAGTCACTTTCCTCTTTGGTAATCACTATTCTTTTCTCTCTATATATGCGTTTGTTTTAGTTTGTATCGGTTTGCTTCTCTGGTTGTTTATTTATTTATGAATTTCACATGTGAGTGAAATCATATGGTATTTATCTTTCTCCTTTTGGTTTATTTCACTTAGCATGATACCCTCAAGGTCCATCCATGTTGTCACAAATGGAAAGATATCATGTTTTTTTTAATGACTCAGTAATATTCCAGTCTACATACACACTGCATCTTCCTTATCCATTCATCCATTTGTTGGAACTTAGTTTCCATATCTCAGCTGTTGTAAATACTACAGCAGTGCACTTAGTGGTCTATGTATCTTTCGGTCACTCAGATGGGAAAGAATCTGCCAGTAATGCGGGAGACCCAGGGGAATGGCAAACCACTCCAGTATTCTTGCTTGGAGAATTCTGTGGACAGAGGAGCCTGGTGGGGTATAACCTATGGGATCACAAAGAGTCAGACGCAACTGAGTGACTAGCATACACATATCTTTTTAAATTAGTGTTTTTATTATCTTTAATAAATACCCAAACTTGAAAAGCTGGATCATATGGTCTTCTTATTCTTAAGTCTGTGAAGAATTTCCATACTGTTTTCCATAGTGACTGCACCAATATACATTCCTAGAAACAGTGCCCCAGGATTCCACGCTTTCCCTGTATCCTCACCGTGTTTATCTTGTCTGTTTTAGTTTTTAGCTTTAACAACTTGTTACCTTATTCATCCTGAAGCTTTTTATAAAGGTAAAAAAAAAATTTAAGCATAAATATTATCATCATTTTATTTGATCTCCTTTGATTTTCTATGAGCCTTGGAAAAACAGACTCAGTATCTTTAAAAAAAAATTATTTAGCTATAATTGATATACAATGTTGTGTTAGTTTCCTGTGTACAGCAAATGGTATACATATGCATAAACAGCAAATCTGTTATACATTTGCATACACAATACATATATCCACTCTTTTTAAGATTCTTTTCCCACATAGAGCATTGCAGAGTATGAACAGAGTTCCCGGTGGTGCATAGCAGGTCCTTATTAGTTATCTATTTTATATGTAATAGTTTCTTGCCATTTTTTATATTAATCATCCTAACAAGTGTGAATGATATCTCATTTTATTTCTAACTCTTATTTCCCTAGTAATTAAGTGACACTAAACTCTTTTGTATGCCTGTTGGCCATCTGAGTCTCTTCTTTGGGAAAATGTCCATTCAGAACCTCTGTCCATTTTTAATATGTTTGTTTGTTTTTCTGCTGTTGAGTTGTATGAGTCATTCACATATTTTCAATATTAACCTCTCATTGGATATATGATTTGCAGATATCTTATCATTATCTTTTTGTTTTGTTTGCTGTGCAGAAGCTTTTTAGAGAAGCTTTTAATCATTTGTTTATTTATTGAGCATTTTCAGGCACTGTTCTACATTGTACATACATTCAGTAATTTACTTAATCCTCACCATAATTCTAGAGTTAGATGAAATCAATCGTTGTCCCAATTTTACAGTTCACCAAAATAGACATAGAAATGCTTAGTAACATGCTCAAAGTAGAAAACCAACAATAAAGGAGAAAGCATTCAAACTCAGGCCCTCTGATTTCAGATCTTGTGCTCTTAACCACTGTCCAAAGTTTTGGAGTTCAGATTCAAGTTCACTCCAGATGTTTCATCTTTGATTTTCTTTTTTTTTTTTTGTTACTTAACATTCCAGTAGAAAAACCCACCGTGAGATGCAGTGTCCATTCCAGAACAGAACTGACTAGCATTTTGGAAAGCTACACTCCCTTCTGAGATGACACAGAAACTACCTTATTACCTTGTTCTGAGCAATTCAGAATTGCTCAAGGAGTATATTCAGTGTAATCTTTAACATGTCCCATTTATCTGTTCATTCTTCATAAAGCGCTTCCTCCCATATCACCATTTCTCTCACATCATAGGCTTTTTCTATGTAAATGTAGCAGGATAATTATCTTTCCCATTTACCTTTCATTCTCATCTCCAACTGCTGCAAGAACTCATACTGAGACCTTCCACAAGTGAGGCAGTCTTGGAAGTCGACTTCGAATCTCCTTGGTCCTAGCCCCATAGATGATTGGGTTGAGAACAGGAGGCACCAGCACATAGAGATTAGCCAGAAAAATGTGCACATGCCTGGGGACTCGGTGTTGGCCAAAACGGTGGGTGAGGAAGGAGAAGAAGGCAGGGATGTAGAAGACCAGGATGACCCCAAGGTGGNGAATACTGGAGTGGGTTGCCATGCCCTTCTCCAGGGGACCTGACGTAGGGATTGGACCTCGGTTTCCTGTGTTGCAGGCAGACTCTTAACCATCTGAGCTCTAGGGTACAAAAATAAGTGCAATGAGAGCTTTTAAAAAAAACGAGGGAAAAAAATATGTAAAATGAGGAAGATGTGTATAAGAGACAGATTTGAAAGAAACTTCTCCATTTCTGTTAAAGGTTCTATTAAGTGTCCATATTATGTATATCCAGATCACTTTGTGTTTGTGGTATGGTACTTCAGTTGCTTGTTATTAGTCAGGGTTGGTCAAGAAAATGGACACCTTTACAGACTTTTCAAGAATGAGATTCATGCTCACAAAACAATTGGAAGAACTGGATGAAAGAATGTCAAGAAAGCCACTACTAGATTTCAGGTTCAGGTCTACTCTCAGGAGTCTAGAAGTTGCTGCTTTCTCCCTCTGGTCCCTTTGAACACTTCTCCCAGATCAGGAAATAGCAAGGCACTGATGCATATGGCCACAACTGCTATGTGGCGTTTAGGGAGATTCAGTTCAGTTCAGTTGCTCAGTCATGTCTGATTCTTTGTGACCCCATGAACCACAGCATGCCAGGCCTCCCTGTTCATCACCAACTCCCAGAGTCCACCCAAACCCATGTCCATAGTGTTGGTGATGCCATCCAACCATCTCATCCTCTGTCGTCCCCTTCTCCTCCTGCCCTCAGTCTTTCCTAGCATCAGGGGCTTTTCAAATGAGTCAGCTCTCCACATCAGGTGGCTAAAGTATTGAAGCTTCAGCTTCAAAATTAGTACTTCCAATGAACACCCAGGACTGATCTCCTTTAGGATGAACAGGTTGGATTTCCTTGCAATCCAAGGGACTCTCAAGAGTTTTCTCCAATACCACAGTTCAAAAGCATCAAATCTTTGGCGCTCAGCTTTCTTCATAGCCCAACTCTCACATCCATACATGACTACTGGAAAAACCATACCCTTGACTAGAGGGACCTTTGTTGGCAAAGTAATGTCTCTGTTTTTTAATATGCTGTCTAGGTTGGTCATAACTTTCCTTCCAAGGAGCAAGCGTCTTTTAATTTCATGGCTACAATCACCATCTTCAGTGATTTTGGAGTGCAGAAAAATAAAGTCAACCACTATTTTCGCTGTTTCCCCATCTATTTGCCAGGAAGTGATGGGACCNGGGACCTTTGTTGGCAAAGTAATGTCTCTGTTTTTTAATATGCTGTCTAGGTTGGTCATAACTTTCCTTCCAAGGAGCAAGCGTCTTTTAATTTCATGGCTACAATCACCATCTTCAGTGATTTTGGAGTGCAGAAAAATAAAGTCAACCACTATTTTCGCTGTTTCCCCATCTATTTGCCAGGAAGTGATGGGACCAGATGCCATGATCTTCATTTTCTGAATGTTGAGCTTTAAGTCAACTTTTCACTCTCCTCTTTCACTTTCATCAAGAGGCTCTTTAGTTCTTCTTCACTTTCTGCCATAAGGGTGGTGACATCTGCATATCTGAGGTTATTGATATTTCTCCAGGCAATCTTGATTCCAGCTTGTACTTCCTCCAGCCCCTGTGGAAATGCCTACAGGCTGCTATCCAATCTTGAATATGTTTGAGGCCCAGGTGTCTGCCTGTGGCTTCAGAGAAAGTGTCACTTGGCTTTTGCTTCTCTTCTGCCTTATAGATGTCAAGTTATGGTTCAGACTGGCAAAACTATCTTGAAGCCTTCTGGCGAGGAAATCTGGGAAATGTAGTTCCCAGTCTTTCAGTCCTCACAATTCAAAGGAGTAATTCGGGATAAAGAATGGGGTGAAAATTGTACCAATTTCCAATATACTCTGTGACCATTTTCTTTTTTACCTGATACCCTAGCAAAACTGAGCACTGTGAGAGTAAGTTCTATTTGTTTCTGTCTTATTTCCCCTTAAGACCCATCCAAGTGCCTGGCCCAATGAATCCTGATGTAGTGAAAAAGAAATGAGGCCATTATATCTCACACAATAATGAGGCCATTAGATCTACTGGGGACATTATTGTTTATAAAATGAAAGTTAATTACAGTGCAGATTCTGTCCTAAGAATATAAAGCTCTCTAGTATTCCTGTTATACTGATTGCACAATGTCTGTGCATGGCAGTGTGTTAAGTGAAGTCTCTAAGAGAATGACTTCATTGAATCCTTAGAATCTACTTCATAGAGCTGTTTTATGATTATCTCAGTTTTATAGGTGGGGCATGCTCATAACAAGTACAAAGAAATTGTTTATATGGAAAAATGAAAATTATAGAAAATAACCTCATGATATGAACATTGTGGAGAAAGAGTCAGTAAACTAGGATATGGGGAAGGAAAAGGCTCTCTCCTCATCCTCTACCCTGAACTAATGAGCATAAACTATCTATATTTCTTGGCCCAATGAGCCGTGACCATAAATATAGGGAAAAGGAAACAGTAGGTGATAGCTCCCAAGTGAGCCTTTATATTTTCTTAGTTTTGTATGTGATTATGAAGGGAGACTTCACCCATAGTAGCTGCAGTGATAAAAGTAGCTTTAATTTATCTGACAGCTATTGTGATAGTACTTCAGCTTTGTCATATCTTAACATAACCGGGACACTTGCTTAGTTTTGTATTCTTGGGTGTAGCCTCTAGAGATTCTGATTCAACAGATCAGAGGTAGGAGCCAGGTGGTTCTGTGGGCTATCCTGCACCTAGCCAACAAAGGAAAAAAGAATTCCTCAAGAATGCACGTGCTATCTTGAAGCCAGAAAACTAAAAAGAAAGAATTTCTCTTTTTTTATTTAGTTAGGCTAAAGAAATTGATCTTTAACCAACGACTAGACATACCGGGCAACAGTTATGGAGAAATGTTCTCAGCTGATGATTTTAATTAATGCTGACCTTTTTTCTTTCTGCTACATGCTAGAACTAAAAAGAAAGGTAAAAACCTAAAAAGTTGCAAAGAAGAAAATGACAATTTCCTCTAATTTCACTGCCTGAAGACAAGCTATGGCTCTAGCATCTAGATTTATTATCCTCTATGCTTTGAGTATGTGTATGTGTCTTAGCTATTTGAGATCATATTGTACGTGCAATTTAATATCATGCTTCTTTTTCCACTCAACATTGTAGGATACATCTGTTCCCCTATGGCCAATTTACTGAAATGAGGTTATTTTTGTTAAATTATTTTCCTTTAAAAAAAACTGGGAGAGTCAAATCTTGAGAAGAGTCTGAAAAATAACTTCATGCTCAAAGTCTCTGCATATTATTTTTAAAGAGAAGCAATTAGGTCTTCCTGGAGAGTCAGAGACATTGAGTCACCTGCAGCTGCTGACTGCTAATCATATTAGACAGAAGTTAATTTTGAGGTAACTTGCCCTCTGGTGCTCCACGTGTCAGACACTGCAAAGGCTCCTTTATTTACAGTGGCATGCAAGTGGGCAATGCCATGTTTAGAGAATAATGTGCTTTCCAGGTTTGCTGCCCTCAAATGATTGCAAAGCTTTGTTGGAAAAGACAGAGTTCTAGCATGTTAAATGAGCGTAAGTCACATTGTTGAAAATTGTCTTTCTCTGAAAGTTGCTGGCTGTGGTGCAGTGCCATTTTTCTTCTGGACTTGAATTTGAGTGAATTCCACTTATCATCACTGATAAGTATCTCATTTTCATTTTCAATTCAGTCATAAGTTGCTGAAGATATCCTCAACAGGTAAATTAGAGTATAGTAATAGCACAAACGAGTCTTAACACTGACATTTATTCACTATGTATTGATTATACATGGGGATACTTTGACAAAAAAGGTGACTGCATTAAAAATTGTCAGCATTGCATCCATCTGGATGCTCCATTGAAATCTTGTGTGATTTTCCTAGTCTTTTGGGTCTATTGATAAAGGAGAAAAAACTCTTTCATTAGCCTCTTCTGCTAATGAAAACAAATAACTAAGTGAGAGTCATGAGACCAAATCAAGAAGGCCAAGTTCTCCTTCCTCTCTGCATCCTTTTATGTAAACACACTGAAAGTGGCCATTTCATCCAGTTTAGTCCACTTTACGGCACTTACAGAAGCCTTAGTGCATATGACTTCATTCACTTTTCTTATTTGATAACTTATTTTGTGTTGCACAGTCAAAGGCTGTGTTTCTCTATGGCCAAAGAACCCAGAAAACTATGTTGTTCATGGAAGATTTCAAAGATGAGTGACATTAACAATACTAAATATATTTGTGGTCTCTCACTAGTTTTCTAATAGAGTAGCATTAAAACACAGAGGAAATTGCAGAATTCTTAAGGAATTGTTATGAGACATCTTACATTCAGACATCTGTAAATGATCAATAAACTAACTGTAAGGATTAATTGGCTTTTACACTAAGAATGCTGTGTAAAACAGTGCAAAGAACCCTGGGAATATTAGCAATGCTTTCCAGTTCCCACGATGCCACTAAAAAGCTGTATTAGCTTGAATGAGTCACTTTACTTGCCTATGTTGGAGAGAAAAATTTTAGGAAAAAAATGATAAAATACATTGTACACAAGGTCACATAGTGCGTTTGAAATAAAATCCAAGAAAATACAGGCTTGCAGCAAAAAGCAAAACCACAAATACAGTGGCCATGAAAAGGTAAGTCAATTTAATCCCCACTGGTGTCTATAAACTATAAGAAAAAACAAACATCCAGTCATTTGCATAGTTTTGATCACAGAAAGCAAAATATGGTTTGCAGCATGCCCTTGGAAGAAAGCCAACTAACGTGAGGGTGATCATTCAGGAAGGATGGCAGTGGACTCCCAAACAAGGTGACTTTAGAATGCCCAGCCACAACCCACAGTATTAATCTTATGGTGAGTCTGTATAAGCCTAATTTGGTTTTGTGGGTCTGTTCTGAGTATAGAACTAACTGCCTGGAACCTACCTGCAGTCCAAAGATAAGGAAAAAATACAAGAAAGTTATTACATAACTGACTATGAGAACTTCAGCATTACTTGAGACCTATTTCTTTCCCACTGACAGGTCATGTCTGTGCAATTGAGAAATCATGTGTTTTTGTATATATTTGGGTTTACCTGGTCAACTGGGCTTTGCAAAGGATATGGTTAATAGGGAATAGGTAGCGCCCTTCCTTTGTGATTTGATCTGAGATTGGTGCAATATAGGTGGTGCTTTCAATCAAAGGCTTTGAAGTAACACAGAACTTGATTTGAGTTCTGGCTGCACCATTAATGAACTGCACAGCCCTGAACAAATTTGCTAAGCCCTCTGAGGCTCAGTTCCCTCTACTGTAAAATGAGGATATTGATAGGTTCTGCATCTGTAATTATTATACATGAGAAGATTAGCAACTTGTCTAGGTTTACAAAACTAGACAGGGGCTTCCATTGTAGCTCAGTTTGTAAAGAATCTGTCTGCAGTGAAGGAGACACAGGTTTGATTCCTGGGTCAGGAAGATCCCCTGGAGAAGGAAATGGCTGCCCACTCCAGTATTCTTGCCTGGAGAATCCCATGAACAGAGGAGCCTCGCAGGCTACAGTCCATGGGGTCACAAGAGTGGACATGACTTAGCGACTAAACCATCACAAAACTAGACATGATTGAGGAAG
This sequence comes from Neotragus pygmaeus, assembly GCA_006410875.1. Classification (NCBI taxonomy): domain Eukaryota; kingdom Metazoa; phylum Chordata; class Mammalia; order Artiodactyla; family Bovidae; genus Neotragus; species Neotragus pygmaeus. The sequence continues at coordinate 174,038 of SJYV01002871.1, read as the reverse complement.
GGCTGGCTGACTTCATGCTTGTGTTCACACAAGTGATCTAAAATTGCAAGCCTATTTGGCAATGAAATTGGCTGTGTCAGATGCTGCCCCTCAGCTACTTAAGATACGTTCTCCTTGACTTCCTTACCAAAGAATGATTTTCTTCCCCCAGAGTAGAACTGTGTTCTTGGAATTTTGGCTAAGCTCAAATGTATTATGGGGGCTTTCTGGGTAGCACAGTGGTAAAGAATCCACCTGCCAATACAAGAAACACAGGAGATGTTGGTTCAATCCCTGGATCAGGAAGATCCTCTGGAAGAGGAAATGGCAACTCACTCCAGTATTTTTGCCAGGGAAATCCCATAGACAGAGGAGCCCAGTGGCCTATAGTCCATGGGGTGGCAAAGAGTCAGATATGACTGAGTCCAGAAATGTGGCTGGCTGAAAACTCAACTTCTTGAATTTCCTGGAGCTTTGGTTATGTATGTGACACAGTTCTGTGCAATTTAATATAATCATAAATATACTAGGTAGGGTTTCCAATAAAGCTGTTAACCTGATAAAAAAAGGCCAGTCTTTGCTGAAATACATCCTCCTTTAGACTTATCTGTAGAAATACTGCTTAAAAGTGGAATAGCCATCTTTGTAACCATCTTGATACTAGAAAGAAAAAAAAAATATGCTAAATACAGTAGAAGTCAGAGGTGAAAGCTGGAATGAACCTTGTGAGAAGCAGTACCAGCTGTGGAGGCTGAATTTCCAGACTTGGTTAAATTAAAGAAAATCACTTTTTGTTTAAGTCATTGTACTTTGGTTTCTGTTATACACAATAAACCCAGTTCTAACTGATACATTAAGATTCAAACCTCCAGAAACTTATTTAGCACATATTTTCTGATGAGATCTATAGAGACAAAACCCTGCTCATACTGTCTTTCATCTTGTTTATTTGTAATAGTTACCATCCTGTCCTTGGTCTTAGCTGTCAGCTCCTCAGGGACAAAGTGCATGGAACCCAGGATAATAAGCAGTCAGCATCTATGATTTAAGGACTGGGAAACTGGGGCTTAGAGAGGGGTTATTTAGTGGTGGAGCAGAGGCTCACATTGAGGATTTTTGACGTTCAGTCTTGTCCTCTTACCGTTAGGGTCATATAGGACAGACCAGGCTGGGGTTTTCCACAGGCTAATGCTCTCTCCAAAAGTACTAGGCATGAGGGGCAGACATGAGAGCTTGGGTAACAAAAGAAATATTTTCACAGTTTGTCGTTCTCTTCTGAATGTTCCTGTTACTTGCTGTATAGACAAAGTTAAGCCTGAATCTTGATGTTCAAAGCAGACATAATGTCAGTGTCTATGTCATAGAACTATTATTAGAATCTAACAAGTCAATGTTATACATATATAATATTATATTGTTATATATATAAACATTGGAGAAGGAAATGGCAACCCACTCCAGTACTCTTGCCTGGAGAATCACGTGGAGGGAGGAGTCT